>QPMI01000046.1:0-153814 GCA_004431415.1 Cyanophora paradoxa
ACGCCGCGGCAACATGGCCGCCGCTTGCGAGCCCGATGCGCCGCGGCCCACCGCCGCTCCGACGCCGCCCGCCACTGAGCCCGCGCCTGTCGAGCCTCGCCTGAGCGAGCCGCTACTCGACGTCGGCGCGCGACCGCGCCGGCTCCCCGCAGGCCGCCCGTCGCGGCGAGCGTGGCCGCGGGGACGGGGTCGTGCGCGTCAGCACCCGTGGGCGCGGCTCGCAGGGGCCACGAACCCGCAGCGCCCGCCGTGGGCAGGCTGAGGGGGAAGACGCCGAGATGGGCGAGCGGGGCGACGGCGATGAGGCGCCCGAGGAAGCGCCGCCGCCGCCGCCGCCGTCGGCTATCGATGAGAACCTGAGCCAGCGGGCCCTGTACGAGGCTATGGGCGTGATGAGCGGCGTCCTCGCAGTGCCGGGGTGCCCGCCTCGGCTCTGTGAGGGGAAACAGATCACCGAGTGGCCATGACGGCCCGGTCTGATCTCGCCCACGCTGGAGCATCCCCTTCGACGCACTGAAGGACGTTCGAGACCTGCGGTCCCGCACCTCAAGGCGTTTCTCGCCAGCGAGAGGAGCACGCCAATCCAGAACCGCTGGATGGCCGCCCGTGCGCACGAGAGCCGCCGGAGGCCGCGTCGCGCTCAGAGCCGATCGCAACGTTCGCCTCGCCGGCTCAACGCGGCCGCGTTCGAGCTCTTCATGATCGCGCTGGGGCTCCGTGGCCCCGTCACGCCCACTCCACGATCTCCCGTTCCACTGCATGAGTGACGGAGCAGCAGTTGGAGCACTTCCTGACTCTGCGTTGGACGATCCTGCCACGCGCCTGCGGTGGACGCACGGGGCCGCTTCAACCCGAGCGCGGCCGTCATCCCGCCGCAGTGGGCCCAGTACCTCTTGCGTGCTCACACATGTTCGCGCCGAGGCGGTTGGGACCACCGTTCCCTCCGCGGAACGCGCCGGCCTGGAGTTCCGTACGGGTCGCTGGCTGCGCCGCCACCTGCAGCTAGGGACGCGCGCGCAGGAGGAAGCCGCCGAGAGCGACCCGCACAGGGCTTGGCCCTGACCGCCCAGCGCGCGCCTTCCAGGAGAAGGTCTTGCATGCCCTCGAGCGTCACGCTGCACGGCAGTCGTTCACGTTCGACGATGCGCTTGTGGGCACCTACATCGCCGATGAGCCTGAGCCCCGCCTCGAGCCGCTCGACATTGACCATGTCGAGAGCGAAGAGGAAGAGGCGAGAAGAAGAGGCGCCGGCTGCCATCCCTGCGGCGGCGCACAGGCGTTCGAGCCGCACAAGGACTGGCAGCCGCGGCCGCTGTTCTCGTTGGCGGACCGACGTACGCCAACGATCACAAGCTCTTGCGCGAGTACATGACCGGAAACACGCGTTTTCCGGCCCTGGAATGCTATAGCCAGGGTTCACTGAATGGCAACGCTGCCCGCGATCAGCTACCCTTGCGCTGGCAGCACGCCGGCGACGTTGACGAGTACAACGTCGACGTGCTCACGCTGCAGGACAGCAATGGGCGAGCTGTGCTCAACTATGCTCAGCGCGTCGGCCCCGCCGCGCGCGGCATAGTGAACTGGTTCTCGCTCGTAGGCCCGCCTCAGCGGCCGTTCGACGAGGATCCGGAGCTCTTCGACCTGCAGGGCTTGCATTCCCGCACGCGCCTGCGGCGTCAGCTTGGATATCGTGCAGTACCTCGCGGTCGGACCCGTACCGCACAGTCTGCCGTCCCGACGTACACGGGCGCCTGGGATCTCACGCACGAGGCACAGCCCACGCACCGTGTGTTCGACCTGGGCCAGGTCTCGCGGTGCTGTATACGCCTTCTTCACGAAGGCGGCGGCGCGCGGAACGCCCCGCCGCCGTACATGCCGCACCCGAGCGCCCCACCCTGCACACCTCAGTCTTGGCGGTAACATCGCCGACCCGAACGAGGAGGACGCCAGGACGCCGTCGCGACCCGCTTCGCGCGCGACGTCGCCGTGCTGGCCCTGCTGCGCCCGCTCGCCGACAAGCGCGTCGAGAACGTTGAGGGTCGCCTGCAGACGCGGCGCATCTACGCGCCCCGCCTCGTGGCAGGCACGGCCACGCCCGCGCCGAACGCTGCCTGCGACAAGGACGTCGCAGGGGGCGCGCCGCACCAGCGCGAGAACAAGAGCTGTGGCTCGCAGTGACGGTCGCCAGCTTGCGAGCCAGCCCAAGAAGAGCCACGCAACCGCGGCTCGTCACCGCGTTGGTTACGAGCTGCCGCCTTTCCCGAACTCACCTCCGGGACGTGCCTTGGGCGCCGATCCCGGCGGAAGAGGAAATCCTCGCGACGGCCATCGGTTTACGCTGGCCTGGCACGCGCGCTTCTTCCAGCGTCACGCGCCGGGCAAGCACCTCCGCAGCCAGCACTGGCTGATGACTTTCTGTCGGCTGCGGCATGGACGTCGAGTCGGAACGCCGGCTGACTACGTCCCGAGATCGCTCGGGCGGTCGCCGATCACATGGATGACTTCAACAAGGTGTTGAACTCGTTCCGCTGCGTGGTGCCGGACGGTCTGATGGTGTTCATTCACGAGGCTTCCTGACTAAGCGACGGCCAAGCCGGACCGCGGGTCGACGTCTTGCCTCAGGGCAAGAAGGTCTTCGACGCGGACGCGAGGCCGACGTACCCGGACGGTCATCCCACGCTTGCGTGGAAGTTTGGCCCGAACAATGCGGTCGTGCCGGACCACGAGGGTCGTGCGGCGATCTGTGGGCGGATCCTGCTCGCGATGCTGCAGGGCTTCCAGTATCCCGCATCCCGCTGCTCGCGCAGCGGGTGGACAACTGTGCGCCCCTGAACGCCGCCATGCCCCAGAACGTGGCCGAGGTCTTCAGGGCCTCTTGCGCACTATGACGAGGATGAGTGCGCCGACTCGATGCCCGCGCGCTGGCGACGGCATCCGCGCGTACCTCACAAACATGCCGCACGGTCTCGGGTACCAGCGTCTTGAGCTCGGCTCGCCCCCGATGGCGGCGCCGAGGACGCGTGGCCGCCGGCGATGACCTTGGCGCCGGGGGCAAGAGTGGGATACAGCGCCACCTTGAGGCCGCCCGCGCCGCCGAGGAGCTGGAGAACTGTCCCGGGAACTTCCCGCTGGGGCTCATCTTTACCGATGAGGCTATACCCCTGCGGCCTCAGTTCGAGACGATGCTCCGTTCGCTCTACGCCGATCTGAATGTCGCGATCCGCCTCGCGCGCCCGATCGACTGGGAGACGGACGACCCCGTGCTCCCGACTGGGACGTTGAGGCTCTGCGCCCGGCGCTGATGTGGGACGCGGTCCAGAACAAGGCGCCGCGCCCTCGGCCCGGCGCAGCCTGACTGCGACGGCGGCTGTCGATAAGGAGGCCGAAAGCCTTCTGGTTCGCACGCCGTACCAGCCGATCTACGAAGGAGCGGTCCGCGCGACGTGGCGGGCGTGCGGTTCCAGCCGCCCTCAACCATCGTCGGCGGGCTCGCGGACGACCCCGCCGAGGCGGCGCCATCCGCCACCCCGTCGGCGCCCGCGCCGGCGCAGGCCGCTGCGCAGACCGCCGCGCCGCCGACGGCGCCGCAGCAGGCGCGCCCCGGCGCAACGCGGGCCAGGCCGTTGGCCGAGCGGCCGCGGGCAGGGTCACCAGCGGGCGGCCGGCACCGCGGTCGCGACGGCCGAGGCCACCGTGACCGTGGCGGCGACCGCGGCGGTGGCCAGGCGCAACCCGCACAACCCGCTGTCGACCCGAACGACCCGTTCGGGCTGGATGCGTTCCTCGCGCGGCAGCAGGGTATGACCCAAGACCATGCGCGTAACCGTCTCGGACGGGAAGGTGAAGGTCGAGCGGATCGCCGAGAGCGCTCCGCCAGACCAAGCCCCGCCGGCTGAGACTCCCTCCCGGACCTTGATGCCGCCGCCCAGCTCGAGCCGCCAGGCGAGGCAAGCTCGAGCCGCAGGGACGACACGGCCAGTCGCGCGTCGCAGGCCCGCCGACCCCTGAGCGGGCCTCGTCTCAGCGCCGCTCGCGCACACCCGAGCCGCGCCGAGCCCCGTCCAGTCGCCGCTCTCGCACCCCAGACAGGCGCGAGACGCGGGGCCCCTCCACGCGCCGCGAGCGCTCCCGAGCCCACGGCAATCCCGGGCGCCGCCGCCGTCCCGCCGTTCGTTGGAACGCCGCGATCGCGAGGGCTCCCGACGCCTTCGCCGGACCGCCGGGACCGCGAGGCCTCCCGCCGCCGCTCCCGGACCGCCGTGATCGCTCGCCGCGCGCCGCGACCGCAGCCCGCCGAGCCGACGGTCCACGGCTCGCGACACTCGCGACAGGCGGAGCCCTCGCCGAGGCTCGCGGGAACGCCGCCGGAGCCGAACACCGTCCCGCTCTAGCTCCGCTCGCGCTCGCGCGATCGGAGCCCGAGCCGGAGCCCCGCCATGACGATAAGCGGCGCAAAAGCTCGAAGAAGGGCTCGCGCGACCGCGCCTCGCCGCGAGACCGCCGCAGCCCTCGCAGCAGCCAGTCCTCTCGCCGCCCGCCGGACCCGCCGCGCGGCGCCGTAGACGCTGCGTACAAGCGGCACGAGAACGACGCCCGCCTGCGAGGCTGCCCGCCCACATTGCGCGAGCTCTTCGACATGGTCTGGAAGGCGCAGTACGCTGAGATGCCAGACTCGCTCTCGGCGTCCGCGCGAGCTGAGCAGGCCACCGCGCTGGTCCTGATCAAGCTCCAGAACCAGATGGACGCTCAGTCCGCGTCGTCCTCGGCCCGCGCCGCCGCGCCACCATCGGGTGGGCAGCCGCGACGGCGGACGCAACGAGCGCCAGCAGCCCTTTCTAGAGGGGCTGAGGGCAGAGCGAGGCCGGTCCGCAGTCGGCGGCGCCGTCCAAGCCTGCGGAGGGTCGCGCCTCCATCTCTCAGGCCCAGGAGCGGTCATCGCGTGCGAGCCAGGCGAGCCGCCGCGCGCAGACCAGTCGACGCCGGAGCAGCCGCGCGCCTCAGTGGCCGCGCCGCGCGCCTCCGCCGCCACGACTTTCAACCCCCAGGCTGACGTCCCAGCAGGGGGCCTCTGCAGTTTGTGCGCGAGTGCTCGAGCTGCCGCGACGTGAAGATCCGGGGCCAAGGGGTCACGGAATTGGGGCTTTGGCTTCAAACAGTCGAGCGCCAGATCCGCACCGCGCTAGCACGCCGAGACGCGCGCCAAGCCCGGCGGCGCTCAGAAGGTCTCAGACGAAGCCTTCGCCCAGCAAAGCAGGCCGCTCGGCGGGCCCTGGAAGACGTCTGCGCGCCCTCCGGGCCGGCATCGATATGCAGATCAGCCTCTCCGCTGGGAGACGGCATGATGATCTCGCTCCTCCCAGACGGCCCCGTGCCGATCTCGAGGCTCTGCGGGCCACGCTCGATCGCACCAAAGACTGGCGAGCCTTGCTTGAGCGCGAGCGCCAGCACGAGGCTCGCGTGGCAATGCAGGCCGCGGCAAAAGCCAACCAAAGCCTTCTTCGCGGTATACACCGCCGCAGAAGCGTCGTCACCCCGCGGGCACGAGGCCGCGCGCCCTGTGACCTTCCCGCCCACTTGCATACGCCGGCGTCGGTCCGGGCGCTGTGCCGGTGCCGGCGGACGAGAAGTACATCTCGATCCGCCGCGTCCAGACGGTCGTCCACGAGCCGCCCGCTCAAACAGTCGCGCCGCCGGCGCCAGCCGCGCCGCCCGCCCCGGCCCACCAAAGAGCCGCGAGCCTGCGCCGGCCTGGGCCCGCCGCCTGCTGCACAAGCTCGGGCCGCGCTCGACCGTGCTGGTCTTCAACTGGCTGTCGAACCCCGCGCAAATGCTGCAGGTCGATCCAAAGACCCTGGAGCCCGCCTTACGCGCGGTGCATCAGGCGATCATGGACCGCTACGGCATCTCGATGCGCAAAACGGGCTACAAGGCCCCGCCACGGCCGACTCGCGCGTGGTTCTCGGGTTCAGCGCCGACAGCGGCGTTCGCCCCGCAGAACGCGCTCGAGGCCGCCGCGATCATTTACCCCGAGGCCTGACCTCCGACGAGGAAGCTCTCATGCCCGCGGGCCACGCCCTGGGCTCCAAAAACCGCCCGTCCCTCGCCGTGCCCGCCCGGCAGAGGAGACGCCGCTGGGAACGCGCGCCGGCTATGACCCGCCCAGCGACGAGTTGCTCTACGCCAACCGCCACGGCCCGGGCCCGCGCAAGCGGACCAAGCCCTCGCCGTTGGCCGACCAGGCAGAGCAGCGCCGAGTCGCCGAGCGAGCCGCGGCTCGCCAGTCCCGCCCCCATCCCCAACCGCAAGCGCAACGGACCTGTCGGGTCCACCGCGCCGCCGGAACCAGAATTCCACGTCCGCCGCGCCCGACCTAGCTTCCCGCGCGACCGGGCCCTGGAATTCTTCCGGCCAAAGACACTGCACATTCACGGCAGCATTGCTATGCGCCTGCCGAACGGCCGCTCCGGCGCTGAACGGCCCGCTCGCATTGTTGTCGACACGGCGCCCAGGAACTGTAGTTCCCCAGGAAGTCCTCGACCGCCTGCCGCCCGACGAAGTCAATTACGTCGAGGGCCACACGATAGTCCGCGGTTTCATGGACCGGGACAAAATTCGTTGTCGCCGCGCCGACGTAGTCTTCGTTCTGGCTCGCTCCGCTTCTGCCGCCGCGTCTTCGTCGTCCCGCGCGGCGCCATGGGCGTTGAGCCGGACATTCTGCTCGGCCTGGACGCGATCCAGGCCGTCCACGGCCAGATCGACACGACGCTGTCCGGGTGGTGCCTCCGGGCCCGTGACCACCTGCACCGCGAAGTCGTCGTCCCTTTTCGGCTCCGGACCAGCTTGGGATCCTGGTCCGAGTCCTGGGACCAGTAAAGCTCCCCGTCGGAGAGGCCCTCGTCCCATGCACGCTCAATGGGCAGGCCCGGCAACGCGTGAGTTGCCGCACCTCTACGTCGAGCCGTCGCCGGAGTCCCCGCAAGCCTTGGGCGTACTCTGCCCTTACCAGCTGCATAATCACCCGGGAGACAAAATGTTTCACGTGCGGTTGTGCAATCCTGGCCGGCAGCCGGTAACCCTGCCGCTAGGATCGGTAGTAGCGGTCGCTTCGGCGGTCGCCCTACCGCCTGGTGATTTTGAGTACGAACCTGAGCAAATGCCTTGTAGTGCGAGTGCATTGACAGACCTCTTGATTCGCCGGCTGCGAATCGTGCCTGCCAAACGCCGCACTGGACTCCGCCACTTTAATAGAAAAGCACGCATGCTTGGCGCGGCATATGAGCCCGCCAAAGACGTTGAGAAAATAATCTCCACCCTACGTTCTGTCGTAGATGAGGCGGAAAAGCAGCGCGCTCTGTCTAGCGCAGCGCCTGCTGAGCCCGCCGACCCACCCGCGCACCGCCTACGACGTCGACGATATAGTCGTCACGTTTGGCGAGCTGCCCTTCGACACAGCCGACCGGCCGTTGCAGGACCTTGATGCTATGAGCATCATTAGCCTCGACGACGATGCTATGAGCACGTCGTCACGAAGCGCGTCCCCAACGCCGGCCCGATCACAGGCCCCTCGGTCGACGAGTTCGTCGCCGCAGTCGAGGCAGTGTCCGTCCCCAGAGACGCCACCCTGCGCTCGACTTCCCCGGTCTCTCCGAAAAAGCGGAGCGCGACTTGCTCGATGCAGTCCGCGCCATGCGCGGCGACGTTACGGTCCGCAAGGCCGCACCGGTCGCCGACGCCGAGGCCCCACCCCAGAGTGTGGTCACAGCCTCGCTTTCGGCCCGGCCCGATGCCCCACCCCTACGACTGCAGCACCCGACGCGAAGCCCGCTGAGGCACCGCGGCCGGTGCCTAATGCAGAGGAGGAGTGGCAAGAGCTGCTGAAGAAGATTCCTGAGCTCGGCTCTCACCCGTCAATCACGACGGCGCAGAAAGCCGAACTTCACGCGCTCCTGCGGCGCTACAAGGATGTCTTCGCAGACAAGGTCGAGGCCAAAGAGGGCACCAGCAACCTGCTCTATTACGAGCACGTGATCAAACTCACGACTCGCCTTCCGGTGTTCACGCCTCCGCGGCGTATGAACCCGCACGCCGAGGAACACGCCGCAAGGAAATTCAGAAACTCCTTGAGCTTGGGCTGATCGAGCCCTCCCAAGCGGCATATGGCTCGCCGGTAGTGCTGGCCCCCAAAAAGGACGGCACTTGGCGTTTCTGTGTCGACTATCGGAGGCTGAATCAGATCACCGAGCGGGACGTGTTTCCCCTACCCCGCATAGACGACCAGCTCGAGCGCCTCCGCGGCTCGATGGTCTTCTCGACTGCTGACGCGACTGCCGGCTTCTGGCAGCTGCCTCTGCACCCCGGCTCCCGAGCCTACACTGCATTTGTGGTCCCCTGGGGTCACTTTCAGTGGAAGGTTACGCCGTTTGGGTCACGAACGGGCCCGCGGCATTCTCCCGCGCGATCACTGCGATCCTGGGCCCCTTGCTGACCACCTGCGTCGTCGCGTACATCGACGATATCACGGTCTTCTCACCGTCCATCGATCAGCACCTTCTAGACTTGAAGGCGCTCTTCGAGACGATCTCTAAGGCGAACCTGCGCCTGAAGCCGTCGAAGTGCCGCTTCTGCGTGCCTGAAATCGACCTTCTCGGCCACCGCATCTCCGCCGAAGGGATCCGCCAGGACCCTGCGAAGACCAAGGTGATCACGGACTGGCAGACGCCGAAGAACGCGGACGAGCTCCGCTCGTTCCTCGGCCTCGCCGGCTACTACCGCCGCTTTGTCGAGAACTTCTCCAAGGTGGTGCACGCCATGCAGCGCCTTCTATTGAAGGACGCCGTCTGGAGTTGGCCAGAGGACGGCCCCGCCGACCGCGCCTTTAAGGAGCTGAAAGAACTCCTGGGCCGCGATATTATATTGCGGTTCCCGGACTTCTCGAAGCCCTTCATTCTCCAGACGGACGCCAGCACCTACGCTATCGGCGCAATTCTGAGCCAGGCCGACGACAAAGGCGTCGAGCGGCCGCTCGCGTTCATCAGCCGCACGCTGCTGCCGGCCGAGATGAACTACTCCGCTACGGAGCTGGAGTGCCTCGCAGTAGTCTGGGCCATTAAGTATTGGCGCCACTATCTGCTGGGCGGCCCCAGTTCCTGGTGCGGACCGACCACCACGCCCTCCAGTGGCTGAAGACGCTGGACCCGACGACGGGCCGCCTCGGTCGCTGGTCCCTGCTCTTGCAGGCCTACGACTTTGAGATCGTCTACCGCCCTGGCAAGCAGAACGGGGGTCCCGACGCGTGCTCGCGTCTCCCTAAGGACCACCCCGTCTGGCAGCCAGGCGGTGCAGACGGTTCCTCGTCCAAGCCCGCGGCCTACAAGGGCGCCGAAGGCTTCGGCATCCCGCAACATGCTGTAGGGGCTGAGCCTGAGGATCCCGACGTCCCGCTGGGCATCTTTAGGATGCAGCTGGGCCCGACCGAGCGGGCCCTGCGCCAGCTCGCCAACTCCGCCGGCTTCCGCGCGGAAGCCCCAGCCGAGGGTGGCCGAGCCGCTAGACGCCGAGCGCCCCGGGCGGCGCCTGCGAGCGCCCCCTCTTCCCCGCCGGGCCGCTCCTCTTATGCAGAGGAGGAGTCGCGGCCCCCTGTGCCAGCCAGTGCTCCTGAGGCCGAGCCCGACGCCGGCGCCCCTGAAGCGCCCGCGCCCGAGCCTGAGGGTGAGGCTGGCGGTGCTGCGGAAACCGATTCCGACGCCGAGCCCCGCCGCCAGAGCGCGCGCCGCGACGCCTGCCCCGCGAGCTCGCCAAGCTTGCTGCGTCGGCTGGGTTCGCTGAGGCCAAGGCCTCCGCCTCGGCTACTGACGCCGCCACGCGCAAGCGAGCGCGGGCCGCCCCAGAGCGCTTCGCGCCTCCCGCGCCAGAGTCGGTCTCGCCGCCCCCGAAACGACGAGAGCCGGGCCCGGCGCCCGCTGTCGAGGAGCGCGAGGCTCCCTCGGACGCGGAGATGCCCGACGCCCCTGAGGGCGACCTGGGCGCCCGGGCCGCGCTGCTAGAGGACGCTCACGCAGAGGCCGAGGCCTCGGGCGAGATCGATGACGAGTCGCTGCCGGAAGGGCCTGTCCCCTCCGACGCCTGCGACGCTGACGGCTTCCCCCTCGCTCTTGCGGAGCGAGTCCCGAAGCGCTCGGAAACCGGGCCCCGTCGGTGGGGCGCCAAGGGATTTGCCGAGCCGCGGCCCCTGCATCCCGACGCGCTCTTCCCTCGCGGCCCCGCCTTGAGGCGGCAGCCTCGAGATGAGTACAACACGCGCCACTGGCGCTCCCCGGTCGACCCCTCGGATCGGCCGGTGCCGATTCATATTGAGTGGGAGCCGGAGGACCCTGAGGGCGAGCCGCCTCCCGGGCCTCCGCGCCGACGCTCGCTCTCCCCGGAGACTGCTCGCCACCAGATCCGCGTTCGGCCGGTCCCCCGGACCCCAAGCCAGCGCCGCGGGCTCGAGGTCGCCCCTCTGCCCGCGGGCAGGCTTCCGACGACGCCGCCCCGCTCGAGCCTGAGACGGTCGCCGCCGAGGCCGCTGCCCCGCAGCGGTGGGTAGAACTCGACCCTAGAGGCCGGGACGTTCGCCCGCCGTGCAAGCCGGTCTTCGTGGATACCGTCCTCGACGCGTGGGCCTGCGGACCCTCGCCAGCCGTCGATGGGGCGCTCCCCGACGCGCTGCGCCGTATGTTCCCGCCCGAGAAGCGCAAGCGTCTGCTCGCCGCTCAGAAGGAGGATTCCTTCTGCAAGAAGCTTCTCGCCTTCCACGCAGAGGGCGAGAATCCAACTGTCTGTACCCGCGGCTCGAGGCGCGACGCAGATCCCTGCTCGCCCAGCTGCGCTCACTGCCTGCGGGCCAAGGAGCGCTTTGCACGCCTGGCCGGCGAGTTCAGCCTGGCCGACGACGGCGTCATCGAGCGCAACCCCTTGGTCCCTGCCGGCCGGTTCCTACCCGTCTTGCCGGACGCTTGGATCGACAGGGTGCTCTACGCCTATCACGAGGGCTGGGCCCATCGAGGCGCGCCCGTGATAGCCCGTCGGATCGCCCTGCGGTTCTGGTGGCCTGGCATGTACGCCTCCATCGCTCGCTTTGTGCGGTCGTGCCCGCACTGTCAGTTCGCGAAGGCCGCGAAGCCCCGCCGTACCGCCATTCAGGTGATACAGCCTTCAGGCAAGGGAGACCTGTGGCAGGTGGATATCTTCCACTTGGATATGCACGAAGACGGTTCGCGATACATCATCGCGTACGTCGACGCATACACCAAGTTCTGCTATATCTACCCGCTCTCCCGTATCTCCGGCGAGGCCTTGCTCGCCACCGCGATCGACTTCTATACGCACGAGGGCGTGCCCGCGCGCATCCTGACGGACCGCGGGTCCCAACTCGTTGGGGGCGCGTGGAACGCGTTCTTCAAGGAGAAGGGTACCCGGTTCGTGCACGCGGCCGCCTACCACCACGCCTCGAACGGCGGCGCCGAGCGCCTGGGCGGAGTCTACAAGACTCTCGCTTACGCCATGTGCCGTGAGCACAAGCGGCCGCTCTCTGACTGGCCTCTTTACAACGCCGATATCGTTCTCGCGTTGCGGACCACCGTGCACTCCGCCACCGGGTTCTCCCCGATGGTCTTGCACCGCGGTTCTGAAGTGCACCTGCCCTGCGAACGAGCGCCGACGCTGCCTCGCGCGAGTACCGTCGGTTCTATCGGAACCGCATGGTTGCTCGCACCGGCAACCCGCCTCATCGTCGCCGCTTTGAGGTTGGCGACAAGGTATTGTGCTGGATGGGCGAACACAACAAAGGGCTGTACAATTCGTGGGTCGGGCCCTACACTGTGACTGGTGTTAACCCTGGCGGTTACACCTACACGGTCAAGGGGTCGGCTAAGCCCTACTCCGCCAAGGACGATGCCCGTACCCGTCCTCTGCGTGAGACTGTTGCCCACATCGACTGCATGCTTCCGTTCCGCACGCGTCTCTCCGAGTCTCAAGCCCGTCCCCGCGTTGGTCGGCCTCGGAAGACTGCTGTGAACGCCGACGAGCCGGCGATCGACCCCGCACTCGCGGACTCGCCCGCTCAAGAACAAAATCCACCTCTCGCCCCTGACGTCGACGCCGAGGTCCCGAGCGGGCTGCCGAGGGCGACGAGGTTGAGATGGATGACGCGATTTTGGTCGACGACCTGTGAGAAGCTCGTCCCATTGCTGTTCCCTTTGCGATCGCTGTGCTTGCGCCGTGGGGCAGATTTCTTTGCCCGCTTTGCCTCAGCCCTGGCTTCCGAGGTGGGACGTGGGTTGGCTGGTGGCCAATCACGGGGCGCCATCTGGGCCTTTCGTTCCATTTTCTGGGATCTGGCCCGTCGCTCGTGGAGAGTGGCTGGGTGTAGGCCTCCCGGGTGCCTGCGGGTCCGTGAGGGGCTCGAGGTTGCTGGCTGGGGGTGCACTCAGTCGTGCCCTATCCTTTCGTTGGGCCTGATGGGCGGCCCGGATACCTCCTCGCTGGTTTCTTCCCGAGGCGGTGAAACTTCCCATCCGTGCCACTCTCCTTCGGCTCTCGCCGTTGGAGCGAGTTTGGGCCAGCTTTTGGGGGTTTCGAGTTCTATGCTTTTCCATCTTTCGAGCTTGGCCTGGGGTTGCCTAGGTACATGCACTATGCTGGTATCGGCTCCTATTTCGGTCGCGAGCTATGCTACCTGGCATATCTGGTTGCTGACGACGGACATTCTACTTCGAGAGGAGTTCACTCGCCGCCGCCCTGTCGCTGCCGTGGTTGGTGCACACCCCGGCGGTGGGTGGACGCCCCGTCGAGCATGCAGACTCGACGTTCGGCTTGGCGCGGTCCGGTGCGAGGACGCACCGTATGCAGAGTGAGGAGTTGTCGCGTGCCGCGATTCCCTCGGATTAGGCTAGCCGGCAGTCTATGCGTAGCCGCTAGCCCTAGTCTAGTGCTATCGAGCAGCTAGCTCTAGCACTCTCTGTATTCTGACTTAGCGCCGGGCGCGACTCCGTTTGGGGGTACGCGATCCCTGGACGGGTACACTTGTGAATAGACCACTTGTGCTCCCAGCTACAGCCACAGCCCGTGCGTGACCGCACGGACGCTGCACCGGGTGGGAATCCTCTCATCCGACAACAGGCACTGCGGCACCCGCGGGCCGCGGGCCGCGGCCGCGCACTGCGCGGCGTGTCGCACTGACTCGCACATGTACAGTGTGCGCGCAGCCTGAGCGGCTGAGCCTGCGCGCCGCGGCCGGCGCGGCGTATACGTACTACGGTAGTAATCATTGAATACGGTAGTATCACGGGCCGGCCGCGGACCGCGGTACGGCCCGTACCGGGCCGTACGTTACGGTAGTAACGGTACGTATACCGTAGTACGGTATACTACGTCGTATTATCATAGTACTGGAGAGAGTATTTAACTCGTATAGTTAAATTGCCGTGTAGTTAAATTGCCGAATTCGACCAAAACCGGAATTGCCGTGGCGATAAATTGCCGAAACTCTGGATATCTTCTATGGCGCCAATGGCACCAATGCCGCCGCGCCATACAAAAGCGGCCGTTTAGCCCTACCCCCTGAGAATTGCCGTGGCTTAAAATTGCCGAATTCGGCCTCTCGGCAATATACGGCAATTTAAAAGTACGGCTAAAAAAGCCATCCTACAGTACTAGTTGGCCGCGGGCCGGCCCGGCGGGAACTTCGGAACTTGGCCGGGTTGGCCCAGGCCGGGGCCGGCGCCCGGGCGGGCCGCGGGCAGTGATGTTATTACTAATTAATCCCAAAAATGCACTATTACTGATTTTATTTTTTAAAGATCTACGGTGGGCGTGCCCACTCGTAGTACACAACGAGGATACAAGTCACGGTATCGGGAATCACAGGGATTCGAAGTACAACGTAGCGGAAACAGCAGGAACCGAACCCGGGAATCCGGGAGATCGTAGCACGACCTTATACCACTGCGCTAAAGCGCGGGTATACTATTACTGATAATGTTTAGTGGTATTATAATAAACCTTACTTATATATATTACACTATATTACCTGTAATACCTCATAGAAACCCCATTCCCGCAGCCCTGCGCTGCTTATTCTTGATGCTAATCTGTCCGAAACACTCTCTAATCACGTGAAACATGCAAGATGCGACTTTAAGCTTATTGCTAACATGGTTTAAAAGGCCTTTTGAGGCACGCAACAGGGGTACCCCATCAAGCAAGGTCGAACGGGGCTGTTAAAGAGCTTCCTGGTCATCAGAACTGTCAAATATAGCTTCGCAGAGCGCTGCTGCTCGTGAAATAAGGGGGACTTCCCAACCTGTAATACACCTTACCGGTAACCCCGGAAAGTGACACTATTACAATAATATTATTATAATGCATTATTATAATGTATATTACAGAATATTACTGGTAAGGTTAACATCACTGGCCGGCAGTGGCCGCGGGCCGCGGCCGGGCCCCGGCCGGCGCCCGGCGGCCGGGCCGCAACTTGCAACTTAAAAAAGTTGAATTCGAAGTTGCAACTTGCAAGACAATGCAAGTTGCAAATTGCAATGACTCAGTGCAACGGTGATTGGCCGCAAGATGCAAGTAAAAAACCCAGCAGTTCAGGATTGGTTGCATTGGTAGCAGCCCATTGGTCCAAGGGCTTTGAGCGCTGAAACGTTAACATACCACTGATACCAGTTACTATCATATTACTAAGTTACTATGATATCATAGTATGCATATCGCAGCATATGTACATCCGATGATCATGGCATCATCATGTCATCGATATCCAGTATGGTTAATAATGCGCCCCCGGATTAATGCGTTTTGAAGCCTTGTGGCTGCGTGAGGGGGGTACATACCGCAGTTTTCTTAGCGCGCCGGCTTAGCGCTTCGATATCGGCCTTGGGGAAAGGAGAGGCCCTTAGGTCTGTTGGTATCTTGTCACAAATTTTAGAAAGCGAAATTCGTATATCGGCCTTGGGGAAAGGAGAGGCCCTTAGGTCTGTGCCTGTCTTGTCAGTGGATTCAAAATGCGATTCAGGTCAAAATTTTTGGACCTAGGTACCCATTTTCGACCCTAGGGAGCACGATGGCGGCGCTACTTTTCAAATGTGACACCTCTAACATGCACTAACAGCACGTACGAACGAAATTGTTCGCGTCAAGCCCGATCGCCATTGGCACAAAAAGTCAATTCACCCATTCACGGACAAGCGCGATTGTCATTGGTTCCAGCTTGCTTCCCCTTCGCCGATGGAAATTGCAAAGAGCCTCTGTACATGTACCCGGCTGGAAGGCTGGAGTCACTAGGCGCTTCGCCGGCGGAATCGCCGCGCGTCGCTTCGCAAACGATCGCGATCAACGTTAACGATCGAGCGCCAGCGCTAGCGCTGTACATGTAGCTAGCATGCGCAGTGCGCAGCGCCGGCGCCGGGCGCCGACGTCGACGTCGACGTCGCGATCGATATCGACGCCGGCGCCGCGGCCGCGCCAGCATGCGCCGGCGTTGCTATACGACGAAGCCTAGCTATCGGCGTATACGTACGCGTATACGTGTCGCTGGCGCTAGCTAGCGCTAGACCAAGCTAGAAGCTACTATAGGCGGCGTAGTCCTCTCAACAGTAACCGCGCGCGGTTGCGGGCCCCGTTTTAAAACAAAGAGCGGCCACCCTCACCCCTTGAAACCCCAAGACCCAAGGCCACTCCTGCTCCGCAGGGACTCGCTTGTTTGAAGACACCTACTACCCCATTTTTGACCCTGGGGAGCACGTTGGTGCGGCCCGTTTTCCTATGAGAGGCCTCTAATGGGCAGTAACAGCACGTCGAAAAGCACAGAAAAGCATTTTCCCGGAAAGAAATAGAAAGCGCAAATCACATTGGCCTTCCAAGTCGAAATTTGAAAATTATTAATTTCAAGAGACCGCACCCCATTCGCTAAGAAATAGTTTCCAAATTAATGGAGCGCTGTCGCATTCAGGATTAGCGCTGTCCTAGCGCTTCTATGAGCTTGTACAGCTACCTTACTAGTAGCTAGGTGCAGCCTTCGTGCTGCTAGTTGCAGAGCTGCCTACGGGCCGCTAGGGCCGGTGTCGGCGTTAGTACGCCACGGCCGAACACGTGTATTTGCCAGGGTACAGCTATTCCCCTGAGTCAGTGACCGAAGTACTCCGAGCTAGGGGTACGTGTACCGGGTCTGTCCGGGTACACAGTTCTACCAATACTACTGGCTTGCACTGTGGTTTCTCGTGATCCACTGAGCCCCGTCGAGCCACGCTCGACCGGGAACCTCCCCGCGTGCCTCACTACTAATCCCGCACGCGACAGGCGCCACTGCCACGAGTTGAATCTTTAAGGGTCCGGTCGGGTCGCTCGCGATCCCGCCTTCGCGCGCGCCGCGCACGCGCACCGTAGCATCGTAGTGACATTCCCAGCCGTCAGCTCACAGTACGCAACCGGTTACCCCGGGTGCCGAAAAGTGAGAGCCTGCGCTCCGGTGACCCCGGAGACTGGCTGGCTTGAGTTCCTTACCGGAACTCTTGCCCTGCGTGCTGAAGAGCCGGCCGCGCGCCGCGCTAGAGCCGACCGCCCTCGTGCGCGTCGAGCCGCCGAAGTTCCCCTCGAGGGCAACTTTGTGCCATCGCCGATCCCCGGCCTCCGAGCCCGGATCGCGCTCCGGTGTGTTGCGTAAGCAGCATATCGTCGTCTGTGCCGTCGAAATCCCGCGTTTTACGCGGCGACTCGGCCTCAAAGAGCTTCGTGCTCAAATTTGATCTGTCTTGTACTTGTCACTGTGAAAGCCTGCCATGTCGCGGCTTCCGGTTGAGCTGCCGACGAGCGAGCGCGATCGCATGATCGCACTCAACTCGTCCGCACCCACGAGCGGCGTGGCCGTTCAGCAGATGACCGCTGCGGCGCCCGCGGTTGATGCGAAGGGCTTGCCCGCCATCACCCCGCTGTCTGCGAACCCGACCATCGACGAAGTCGATGAGTGGCGTCAGCAGATACGCACTTTCGTCTCGACTCAGACGCACAAGTATGCGTATGAGCCTGAGGGCGAGAACTGGACTAAGGTCGAAGCACTCGGCGGCTTCATGGTCTCCCAGCTCTGCAAGGGCTCGCTGCGCTCGCAGATGCAGCGCATGCGCGACCAGCTGGAAGAGACTAAAGAGCACTATACTCACAGGCTCGCGCGGTTGACCGTGCTGACTGCCCTGCCCATCGAAGCCCGGCTCCCCGAGACCGAGGCCGAGATCCTCCAGCTCGAGAACTCAGTCACACGCCTCGACGCTGAGATCGCCGCGGGCCGCAACACTTTCCAGCGCGCCCCGGGCGTTGAGAAGTACATCATTGAGCGTGTGACTAAAGGCTTGCCCCACGTCGCCGAGGCAGCGATCAACGCCGCGTACACCGGCGAAGATCCGCTGACGTGGGTGAACTGGATCGCTCCGCACGTGCGCCACACGCGCCCGGTGGACAAATCCTACGCCGAGCACCTGATCACTGTGATCGGGAACGCGCTCTCGCGCCGCCAGACCGGGCTAGACCCGCAGTACGACAACTACGACGTTCGCGCCGCGATCAACGCTCGGCAGAATGAGAGTACGATGACGTACATTCTGCAGGAGCTCCGCGGCGAGTTCGCGCGCTTCGGGGCCGATCTCACGCCCCTGCGCGCTGAGAAGATCTTCGAGGAGCAGTGCGACCGCCACGGCCGCCGCACCGTCCGCCTCCAGGCCGAGTCGCGCTCCGCGGCTGAGCCGGAGCCGAAGCGCTCCCGGGGCGCGGTGCCTGTCAAGGCTCTCAAGCCGGTGCCCGCCGCCGAGGGCGAGGACGAGGGCGACGCCGACGAGCCGGCGCCGGCTGCAATCCCGGTCAAAACCGTGCAGCCTGCTCACGGGACCAAGGCGCCCGCCGGCGCCCCCGTGACGCAGCCCCAGGCTCCCAACCGCCACCCTGACTCGGATCGCCTCGGGTACCCCGCGACGAGTCAGCTCCCCTGCCCGTGCTGCAAGTATCTCAAGCACCTTTCGCTTGATGAAAAAATGCACTTCAAGTGGGAGTGCCGCTGGGTGGAAGCCCCTCCCCCCTTCCCCGGCATCCCCTACCGCGACTGGCTGCACCAGCAGACCGAGACGCCGGCAGAGCGGAAGCGCGCCCGTGACGACCAGTCCGGCGGCGCGCAGCGCGAAGGGTTCAATCAGAACCGCGGCGGCTTCGCGCCCCGCGGGGGGTACGCTGTACGCGGCGGCTTCGAGCAGAACCGCGGCGGCTACAACCAGGGCCGTGGCGGCTACGGCCAGCCCCGCAGCGGCTACGGTGGTCACCGCGGTGGCCCCGGCCAGGGCCAGGGCCAAGGCCAGCGCCAGGGGTTCGGCGGTGGCCAGGGCCAGGGGTACGGCGGCGGCCAGGGCCAGGGGTACGGCGGCCCGCCCCGCGGCGGGGGCCCCGGCGGCAACCGTGGCTGGCGCCAGGCCGGCCCCCACACCATCTGCAATCGCTGTGGCGGCGCTGGGCACTACGCCAGCGACTGCCAGCAGCAGCACGAGTCTCGCTCGGCCCCGCCCGAGACGACCAACGCCGGCGCTGACCGCGAAAACCTTGCGCACGCGCTCCAGCGCCTTGCCGACCTCGAGTCGCGCGTCCCGGCTCCTGCAGCCCCAGCTCAGCCCCCGGGCGCTCCGAAGCCCGCGGGCGGCAACCCCAAGCCCGGTTCGTCCGGCACTGCGATCCGCTCGATCCGCGTGATGCCCGTCTCCGAGAGCTCTGAGCTCACGTTCGTGGACGTGCTCGAGGACGACGCGCTCGCAGGCCTCCGCCAGCCGACGGCGGAGGATGAGGAGGTCGCGCGCGCCACGCAGGCCGCGTTTGACCGCGAAAACGACGAGGAGGAGACGCCGGTTATCGCAGCCGCGCGCGAGGCGGAGTTTGAGCGCGCCCTCGACGCCGCTAGCCCCGCCCGCTCCGAGAGTGAGGCGGCCTCGGTGATCTCCCCCGTCTCCAGCTCGGATAAATACGTCCTGAGCGAGAAGGAGGCCGACGCTCTCCCTGAGGGCGACAACATCGGTCGTGCTGCCCCGCGCTCGCCCGGGCAGTACACCAAGGCCCTTGCTGCCTTCATGACGGAGGAAATCAATGCCAAAGGCCTCCTGGAAGACCTGGGCCCGTCCACTAGCGACAATGATGCCCGTGGAATCGTTTTCACGATCCCGGATCATGCGCGCGCGATCGAGAAAATTGATTCCGAGCTTCGGAACGAGCTCCGCAAGGCTCTCTCGGACGACGCGGACTCTGAGAGCTCTGAGTCCCTGCGCGCTGAGTCCCTGGCTTCCTCCGCTAGCGAGCGCGTGCGCTGGGGTCTCGCCACGGCGGTCGCCGCGCACGAGAAAGGCCGTTACGTGTTCCTGCCTAAGGACACGCTCTTTGAGCTCGGCCCGTGGGCCGAGGACCGCAACTTCCTGCGCGAAATTGGCGGCCTCGGGCCCCTGCTTAGCACGCGCGCGAGCTGGTACGCCAGCCTCGCGACCAACGCCGTCGCGCTCCAGCGCGCCCTGGCCGTGCTCTTCACTCAGTCCTTCGCGAAGGACCACCGCTTGATCGAGTTCCTGCCAGTGCAGGACGGCGGTGTTAGCAAGGCCCACAATTTGATCCTCGCCGCCTGCGGCCTGGACTTACCGACTCGGGTGATGCTCAATATGACGGGCCCGCACGAGCTTAATCGGCTCATGGGCATCATCCTCGCGGTCGTGAGCATCGCCGATCGCGATTTCGGCCTCGGGTCCTCCCAGGAAATCCTCGATCTGCAGAAGCAGTACCACGACGTCTATCGTCAGGTCCGCCCGTCGCTTGACGCGGGTCAGACCCCGGGCCCCGCACCCGAGCGCGCCCGCTTCTGGGAGGAGATGCTGACCGCCTGGTACGGCAACGAGCCGTCCAGCCCCATGCGCAAGCTTGGCCTCGCCAGCTGCGAGTTCTCGGAGGAGAAGCAGACGAACCTGCTCTCGCTCCTGAACACCAGCGCGTTCATCCTGGGCCAGTTCAGCCTCCAGTGGCACTGCCCCGAGGATGTTCACGAGACGGCGCCGATGCCGCGCCACATGACGATGTATGCGGCTTACAATAGCCCGGCTCCGCCCTCTGGCCACCTGGCCGCCCGCACTGCGCTTGCGCTCCTGCGCGCCGAGTGCGAGAGCCCGGCTGATTTCCTGCACGTCTGCGTGCACCTGCTGCTGGGAATCATTCGGTTCCGCAGCCTCGAAGTCGTGAAAGTGGGCAACGCGAATTATGCAAAGGATTCACATTTCGATTGGATCCGCCCGCGCGGTGAGGCGCCGCCCGTCTCCACTTTCACCGACATGGCCGAGCGCCTCGCGACGGTCGCCAGCGCCGGCTGCTTCTGCGTTGCCGAGCACGCTGACCGCGACATCCGCGAGCGCGTCGCGCTCACGTACTTGAAGCGGCGCAACCGCTACATTAATGGCGAGCTGCCGCCCGCGCCTCTCTATGAGCTTGCGCGCCTCGAAATCGAGCTCGACGGCTACCGCGCCGTCAAGCTTCCTGCGAAAAAGGCCAATGCGCGCCTTCGTTATCTGCTCGATAACAATGAAAAGAGCCACCCCGGGGTTCTGTTTGCGGATTGGCTGTACGGCATGGGCCATTACCACGGTGTCCCGACGGTCACTGTGGCGCGCACCTGCCCGGAAGACAAGACGTTCTTCCGCTTCCGCGACTTCCCGCACCTGCCGCCGGTGGGGTTCGGCATGGAGCTCGTGACTCTCGCTCTCCCGCAGCGGTTCACAGTTACCCGCCACATGGCTCAGATGGTCTTCTTGGACAATCCGGCTCTGGCCGAGCGCCTCAAAGCCGCGATTGATCGCCGCTGCACGCATCTCTCAATTGATAACGCGGCGATCAAGCATGTCTGGCCCTGGGCCGTCATGAAAACGCGCGACGTGTTTTGCTCGGGCCCGTACATTGACCCCAGCTACACCGAGCGCTCCCAGATCGTTCTCTCGGTCCTCGAGCGCGCGGTTCATTACGATCCGCCGCTCGTGTTCGAGGCCGCAGGGAAGAAGGGCGGCGGTAGCGGCAAGCCGCGCCGCGCTACCGGCACTGCCACCCGCAAGGGCGGCGCCCTCGAGCAGGCGACTGGCCACCCGGCCATCCCGCTCCGGTATACTACTCGTTCCGGCCGGAAGCGCGCTTCCGCCGATGACAATGATGACGGCGACGAGGAGGGCCAGGGGGATAAGAAGCGCGCCCCTGCGGCACCCCCCTCCCCCACCCCGCCTGAAGGCATCGCCGAGGACGACCTCGCACGCATGCACCACGCTCTGTTCGTGCGCGAGGGCATCGACCTCCATCTTTTCGAAATGGAGGGCGAGCTCTGCGATGCTCCGTCCCGCCTCTGGGCGGAGGACGCAGTCCAGGCTTGGTTGGAAAATAGCGGCCTCTCGCCCGACCAGAACCCGGACTTGCACAATGTCACCTTGCCCACGGGCCACACGCTGCGCAAGTGGCTGAAAGATGAGCTCAACCAGCCCCCGTGGAAGCGCTTCGACCAGTGGCACGCGCGCGGGCGGCTGCCTATCTGGAACACTTTCGAGCCGCAGCTGCGAATGCCTGATCGGCACCCCGCCAATTACGCCGCACTGCGCCGCGCCGTCGCCACCTGGGAGCTGCACGCGCTCCGCGACGGTCGCATCCTGCCTATCCATGGCTTCCCGGCCAACGTCGACGACTGGAATAGCGAGTACTGGGACACGTTCTTCTTGGACCGCCACCAGATGGACGTGCGCGCGCTCCCGCCGTACTACGTCGCGAACCGCGACCCCGCTACGAAGGGCAAGGGCCCCCCTCTCACTGTCGTCGACCCCGTGCCCTCGCATGCGCGATGGCTGGTTGGCGCCTGGCCGCACCAGCCTGAGGCCGGGTATACGGACTATGTCCCGCCCGAGCAGCAGAAGCTGCCGGAAGACGTCGCCTTTTATTATGACGAGGCCCGCTTGCCCTATCTGTCCGCGAAGCTCAACACCGCGGCTGAGCAGTCGGACCGCGAGCCTTGCTCCAACGTCATGGATCTGGCGGCGTATGACGACTCTCGCTCTTGGCTCGCGCAGCCCTCTTACGCCGCCATGCTCGCAAATGCCGGCGTTTGGGAGCCTCCTATGGTTCCCGACGCTCCCGCTGACTGCGGCGACGGCCGTCGCGGATGCTGCCACTGCCACCAGCAAAGACTCGGCCGGCCCGAACGCCGTGCCTCGAGCAGTGCCGCCGGCTAGCTGCCTCTATCACCCGGATGGGCATGATGCTTACTCTGCCTTCCATGCGCTCGTGGCCACGATTCTCTCGAACGTGCCCGGTCACAACCGCGGCATACCCGCCTGCATGATGCTTTACGGCATCGAGGGCCCCATTGCGACCGCTTCGCTGTCGGCTGCGGCAGTGCAAGGCGCCCTGTATGCCCCGACAATGGCCGGCATTCCCCACGACGTCATGCGCTGGCTTGCCTCGCAGCCGAGCGCCTCGCGCGAGAATGCTAGCCCTTGGCTCTCGGCATACCTTTGCCTGAACTCAATCCTCATTCACATCTTCCGGGGGACCCATTGTGCCATCAGCACGCACGCCACGCATGGGCATTTCAATCGCGAGCGGCTTGATGCACAGCTGCGCGCATACCGCGAAGGCCGCTTCGGGCGCGCCGCCGGTATCCTCTCTCCCGTGAGAAACAGGGCGGCCGGATTCCGCGCCCTCGTCCCAGGCGACCCCGCCTTGTCGCGCAACGCGCAAGATGTCTTCACAAACCTGCGCACCTTCCATGAGATGGTCCTCGCCCAACCGACTGGCTCGGTGGAGGCGACGGCTTGTAGCGGCCCGACCCACACGGCTATGCACTCCCCGCCCGCTGGAGAGACTGATCGCCGCCTTGCTGGCCTCCCTCAGCGCGTTTACGCGCTTGGCCGCGAAAATTTGAATGCCCGCAAGCACGAGCATGCCCCGGGCCGCAATGCGCCCCCGGAGCCCGCGCACCCGCCGCCGAACACGTGGGAAGCCGTCCCTGTTCGCGAGCGCCTCGCAGGCATTCTCGCCGGCTTCGTGCTGGCCATGGTTTCGCATATCATGATGCGCCGTCCGGCCGCCTCCGTCGCGGCCGACCCGAAAACCGCCGCCGAGATTCCGCACCATGTCCTGCTGGTGCCCGCGGTCTATGACTTCCTGCGCGAAGTTCTCCTGTCTCCCGACACGCGTTCCATTGTCGGCACGCGCGTCGGCCAGCGCGCCACGGGCTCGGATGGCAATCCCTTGTTTTCTGTCAAGGTCGAAGCGCAGCAGGGCCACGCCGTCGCCCGCGCTGACGACTCCGCTGAGCTCGCGCAAGCCTGCTGGGTGCCGCTCGGCACCTTGCTGTGGCTCGCTATGCCGCGCCTCCCGCAGGCGCCCCAGCCCCCGTCGGTGCCCGGCACTGACGTGTGGTGGGGCGGGGCTCCCGACAAGCGCGCCGCGCTGTTGAACGCCCTCCGCCAGCTCTGGAGCTCTGGCACGCTCCAGCGCCTGAAGCTCGCCCTCACGGTCTCTGAGACCACGCCGTCCACCTCCGAGTCGGCCGATGCGCCGTACCTTCCATTGCGCTTCCTCGAGCGCCTGCTGCCCGCCGAAACGTCGGCTCTGGGTGTCTCGGAGGCCCTCCGCGAGACCTGTGGCTTTACCAACGCCAACAGCTATCACGAGCAGTACGCTCGTCACCCGCCCTGCGCGCAGCAGCAGGTTCGCGATGCATTCCGCGATTGGACTCAGGAAATATACAAAACTCTTTGGCCGCTCATGGCCGGGTCCACATCGCCTGTCCCGACCCTGCGGCTCAACCATTTGACCGCCGCTCCGGTCCTCGACACTGTGCGCACGGCCGATGCGCCGTACCCCGCGCTTGAGATGGCACCCGCGCTGGGCCCCTCGCGCGTCGCGATTACGCCGTTTCACTACCGCCTGCCGGCTAGCCTGGTTCGCGCGTGGAACGGCCGCGACCCCCTCGATATTTTTGCGCGCTTGCACGGAGCTCAAGGGGCCGGGGCGTCCACGCCCTCGTCCCGCGACCGCAGCCCCGCCCGTAGCACTACGTCGCCGAGCCCGTCGCTAGGCCAAGCGACGCCGGCTAGCCACAAGCGTGCGCGCGACGACTCGCAATCTCCTGCCCGTAAGGGACCTGTAGGGCCGGCGCACATGCGCCACCGCCTCGGCCCTGTGCCCCCGGAGATCGCGAACATGACCGATGACGAGCTCCGCGAGCAGCTCGGAATCCTCGGTGTCCCGGTACTGATGCCGACGGACAATCTGCTCAACTTCGCGCGTACCGAGGCGTTGCGCCGTGGCTTCGCGCTCGCGCCGACGCCGCATCCAGAGCGCGTGGCGCAGGCGGCCCCCGTGCAGCCGGCCCAGGCCTCGCGCCAGCCACAGGCCTCGCGCCAGTCACAGGCTCCGCGCCAGGCCCAGGCCTCGCGCCCGCCGGCCACGGCGCCCCCTCCCCAACCCCGGCCTGGCAGCAGGCGCCGCCGCCGCTGCAGCCCCAAATGTACGGGTCCGGCGGGTACGGTTGGGGCCAAGAGATCTACGCACCCGCTGCGCAGCAGCCGGCCGCGGCCAGCTCCTCCTCGTTCCGGCCCGCCGCGGCCAGTTCGAGCGCTCGCCCGCAGCAAGCGCCGCCGCCGCCCTTGCGCCAGCGTCTCATCGCTCAGGCCGCCAGCTCCGCCGTCGACGGCGCACGGCACTATCGGCGCGTGCAGAACTGGTGTGCCATGATGTCAACTGAGCTCGCGAAGCAGCCGCCGAATGCGCAGCTGCTTAGCACTTACCTGAATTCGATCGCCAATGTCGTGGGCGAGGACCTTACGGTCCTGGGCGAGCCACTCAGCAGCCCGCAATGGGACGAGCTCAACGCGGCTGCTCGGCGTCACAGCGCCTCCGACCCCTCGATCCGCCCGTTCGAGAAACATGAGCAGCAGCTCATCGCTTGCATCGGCCACGCAATGGCCCTCGGCGCCAAAGGCTATGTCGACGGCTCCGCCCCTGGCACTCGCATTCAGCGGGTTGCCAGCGACCCCGAGTACACGACGGCTGCGGCCCTCCAGCCTCCCGAGCTTGCCGCGATGCAGCTCGATCATGACAGCACGGCCTCTGTCCCCGTGCACCGCCCCGACGGCCCGTCTCGCAAGCACGTCGGCGGCCTACCCGCGGCTCGTTCCACTGCGCTCCATGCCACGAGCGCTGCGCAGCAGGCTCACCTGCGTTTCCCTGCGCCGGCCCCGGACGAGCTCGTTGGCTACGGCCCTGATCGGCCTACTGATTTCGCTGAGCCTGAGTCCGCGGATTCCGATCCCGACTCCAGCCAGCTTCCGGCCCCGGTCCCGATTGGTCGAGTTATCGATGGGATTAACGGGCTGCCGCATGATTTTCGCCGGCTGCTGCTCCAGTGCCATGGGTATGTGTACGCCCTCGGCCCCGACGGCACGCTAGGCGATTGGATTCGCGTCAAGTTTATCTTCGATACTGGCGCAATGGGTGAAGTGGCCGAGCGGCGGATGATGCCTAAGGGCACCCGCTACACCGGCACAAAGACGCTCCGTGCCTTCATGCACCACGCGACGATTGAGGCTGAAATAGCCCACGTAGTTCTCCGCTTTGGCGACGTCTACGTCTCGCGTGCCGTGCACGTTGTGCCGGACGGAACTCTCGGCCCGGACGCAGACATGCTGATCGGCATCGGCACTATCATGTGCATTGACGGCCGCATCGACACCACGCGCTCCGGCTGGTGCTTGCACGCGCGCGACGCGCACTACAAGCCCCACGTGATCCCTTTTCGCTTCCCGGGCAAGCACAAGGGCCTCTGCTTGTCCGGGTCCAGCGCCCTGTCAAAATCGAACGGAACTGGCGCGAATGCCGGGTCCGCTGCGTCCTAGACGGGCGCCTGCCGCCTGAAAGCGCGGCCCCGACCCGAAGGCATCGCCGAGGACGGGATTTCGAGACGGGGAGAGGTGGGGGGCAACAAAATGGTTGCGATTCCCGGCAGTGGCGCACAAAGACGCCCAGAGACGACCAAGTCTCATATCGAACCACCCTCTTGGCTCAGGTGGTAGAGCGTCTGCTCTACGAGCCAGGAACCCGGGTTCGAATCCCGAGGACGGGATTTCGGAACGGAGGGGGAAGAGGTGGGGGGCGAAATGGGTCGTGATTCCCGGCAGTGGCGCACCAGACGCCGAGACGAACAAGTCTCTCATATCAGACCACCCTCTTGGCTCAGTTGGTAGAGCGTCTGCTCTACGAGCCAAGATCCCCGGTTCGGATCCCGCGGACGGGATTTCGGAACGGAGGGGGAAGAGGTGGGGGGCGAAATGGGTCGTGATTCCCGGCAGTGGCGCCTGTCGCGTGCGGGATTAGTAGTGAGGCACGCGGGGAGGTTCCCGGTCGAGCGTGGCTCGACGGGGCTCAGTGGATCACGAGAAACCACAGTGCAAGCCAGTAGTATTGGTAGAACTGTGTACCCGGACAGACCCGGTACACGTACCCCTAGCTCGGAGTACTTCGGTCACTGACTCAGGGGAATAGCTGTACCCTGGCAAATACACGTGTTCGGCCGTGGCGTACTAACGCCGACACCGGCCCTAGCGGCCCGTAGGCAGCTCTGCAACTAGCAGCACGAAGGCTGCACCTAGCTACTAGTAAGGTAGCTGTACAAGCTCATAGAAGCGCTAGGACAGCGCTAATCCTGAATGCGACAACTCCCCCTCTTAAGACTGCGTCCCCGCAGGCTACATTTCTGAAATGACCGGCGACTGCCGGGAATGAATAGGCTTTGAAGCCGGTACTCGCTCTACGGCAGCCGACTGCCGGGAATGAAAAGACTGTCAGCCGGATGCCGTTGAATTTCTTGAAAGGCCATTCCGGCCGCCATAGGCGGGTACGGGGATTTGATCTCCAGGGGAGGAGTGATCGGCGGCAAGGAAGCCGCGGGTTTTGCCCAATGGGCGACGGACTGAGGTCCAACTTCATGTTCTCATGTAGAGTTTCCGCGTGAAGGGAGGCTCGGGGCCCCCTTGGTGCCATGCATGCACAGCGAGAGCACGCCGCAGATGCGTACGCGAAAGAGCAGCGCGGGGCGACGCGGCGCGCTGGCATTAGTGAATTCGCACACACCGAGACAATACGGCTAATGATAGAACTGAGGAGTCCGTAAAGTGTCAAGTCGAAAGATGAGCCTACTGGTTACGCCGGGTAGGGAACCTATCAGCCATCGGACAGGGTGGAGCTAGTCAAGGAGACGTAAACTAAAGCAAAGCTAACCCAGAGCAGAGAGCTACTACCTATACATCTAGCCTAGCTTAGGACTAGGCTACCGAGAGGACTACCCAGGGTCTACGAGAGGGAGGTAAATTAAAACACTACTACTGCTAGTGCTGCCTGCCTAGGGACCGTCGGGACGTCCGGAGCTCGCGGGCTGTTCTACTGTACGGTAGGAAAGCCAGGACGGACCCGCGGTCTAATCTGCCTACTCTCGACGCGGCCGCGACTACAGCTAGCGCGGCGGGCTCCGCGTCGAGGGGGCCGCTCGCCCGAAGCGCGGGTGGAAGCACGTCGGCGTAGAGGGGCCGAGGGGAATGAGGCGAGGGGGGACGTTGCGGGGAAGAAGTGGGGCGGGACGGAGAAGGTCGGCGCCGGCCGTGGCGGGGAGGGGGAGGGTCGGATTTCTCGGTCAGCAGGGCTTCCAGCCTCGAACCAGCCGCCGCACCCCCGCCGCGGGCAATTGCGAGCCCCCCTCCGCGGCGGTCCTTCAACCCACGGTCCTGGCACGATGGCCGGGTATCTGGTGGGTGCAACGACCAGCCGAAGCCTTCCGCCAAGCCTTCCGATCCATCGTTCCCTCCCTGTCGAGGCGCGAGGAGCGCGGGCGAGGTCGTGAATGGGAGGCAGGGCCAAGAGAGCGAGCGGGAGGGCAGAGCGGGAGAGGGAGGCAAGGCAGGCGCTCGCTTGGGCGGGGCCCAGCGAGTCGGTCGGGGCGGCTATATCTAGTGTGTGCGAGGCTAAGAGTAGATCAGGTAAGTTTCTCGAGGACTAGGTATGGTGAAGTAGTAGGTAGGTGGTGTCGAGAGTCTCCTCCCGACGTAGCCCCCCCCCCCCCCCCCCCCCCTTTCGCGCGGCTCGGGGTACCGTTTAGAGCGGGCTAGGATGTGACTCCCAAGGGCGTACCTTGACGCAATCGTAGAGCTCTTGGGCGCGGAGCGCCGCCTTCCAGCCCGCGTACTCCGGTGGGCAGTCTGCGTTCCGAGCGGCGTTGAGTAGATTGTGAAGGCGAATCGGCCCGTCGCAGGCGGCGCAGACTTCCTTACAGGTCCGGGGCCGCGGGCCCGCTCTCGGCGCGGGCGCCCGTGCGGGGCGGGCGCGGTCGCTTCTTTGAGGCCTGGGAGACGCGGCAGTCGCGTTCCCACTCCGCGTTGATTTCGCAGCGACGTGACCAGAGGCGTCGGGCCCGTTCCAGAAGCGTTTGCCGAACGCGTTTAGCTGCGCGTGCCGCGTACCGGGGTGCAAGGTTCAGGCAGCGTGTGAGGG
Organism: Cyanophora paradoxa; assembly: GCA_004431415.1. NCBI lineage: Eukaryota > Glaucocystophyceae > Cyanophorales > Cyanophoraceae > Cyanophora > Cyanophora paradoxa. Next base: position 28,615 of record QPMI01000046.1, read on the forward strand.
CGCTTTCTAGACTCTGCGGAGCAAGGCCCTGGAGCACCCAGAGGCGCGGATACGCGTACGGCCTACCATCGTAGCTGCGCGCCTCGGTGTCGTCGTCCGCGACGCGGAGGAAGATTGGGACCAGGTCGGGAGCAAGGAGGGCTCCTGCTGGCGGCGCTGTGAGGCCGTGGGCCTCTCTGTATGCGCAGAGCAGAAGTCGGTTCAGTTCGCGAGCAGTCTCCGCGCGGTGCGCGACCGCATGCGGACCCGGGCACAGGAAGACGTGCGGGAAAGTTTCAGTCGGGCCTGCGGTGAGAGCCGTCGGTGCCCGGATCGGGCGGCTGGCGCCCGCTGCTGGTTGAGCATGCGAGGCCTCTGTTGCAGTCTGGCTGTTCTGTGAGGCTGTCGGGCCGCTAGTCTCTGCACGAGGGAGCGGCGTTCTGGTGGCGCAGCCCGCACAGCGTCCCCAGGGTTGCAGGCGGCGTAGAGTTCCTTCTGGTCACGTACCCGGACTTCGTTCGCTGGTAGCGAGCTACAGAGCAGCTGCGTCCGAAACTTGAATAGCGCGTTGCGGGCTCCATTGGCGCCTTGGAATCGGGAACCTACGCTCGTTTCCGCATATAGCCCTGCTATGTCTGCGCCGTCGGCGCCTCGGCGCAGGAGCGCGCCAGCCAGCGGTTGTTGGGTCCAGGCAAAGTGCGTCTGGTGTTCGTGAAGTGCGTCCATGTGTGCCTTGGGGTCCCCTTCCACCCGTCGTGTGCGCCCGTCGGGGTCGCTGATGGTGAGCACCGCAGGCATGCTGAAGGCCGGCGGCAGAAAGAGAGGCTCATGCCGGTGTTCGTCCGCCAGCTCCAGGTCGGCCGCCACGTTCGCTCCGGCGTCCGCGACGTCGTTGTGGGGGTCGCGGGCGTCGCCCTTTGCGTGCGCTTTGACTTTGACGAGTTTGAGCGGCCGCCCGCGCTCCTCTAGCAGTGTCCTGAGCTTGCTCCATGCGTACAGTTCCGCGGAGCAGGCGTGCCGGATGTATTCCCGCGGGCTGCGGCAGCTCGCGTGCTGGACGAAATCGGAGTACCAGCGGATCGCGTTCATGTTGTCGACGTGTAGAACCGCTCCGAAAGGCGAGAGCAGGTCAGCCATAAGCGCCGCCTGGAGTTCCGCCTTGTTGATCTCCTGCAGGCCCCGGAGCCGGGCAAAGAAGTCCGTGAGGATACCCGGCGGGTGCAGGCTTGCGCCAGTTCTGAGGTCCGTTTCCGGCCAGTGTACTGCGTAGCCCGCGCGAGCGTTAACCGTCTGGCCCTCTTTCAGGCTCCCGTCCGTCCAGGCGTACGCTGGGGCGTCGGCCACGTATGAGCCGCCAGGCGCCGCCTCGGCCTCCAGGTGCTCTTTGCGGTAGCGGGCTTCGAGGCCCTTCCAGGTCTCCAGGTATGCAACCCAACTGTACGGGTCGGCCTGATAGTAATATAGCTCGCGCGCCTCCTTGTTGGAGCTGACCGGGGGCGCTTCATCTTGCGGCAGGGGGGGCAAGTCGGGCGGGTTCGCCTCGAGCGTGGCGAGGTGAGCGGCGTCGGGCTCGGAGAGGAGGTGCCAGTTGACCCGCTCATCGCCCTCCTGCTTTGCCTGCAGCAGCATCCGCCATCGGTGCGCAGTGATGGTCGCGGCCGCCTGCCTGGAGGGCTTGAAGTATTCAAGACGGGCTTGGCGCAGGACCTGGCGACTGGCGCGCCCCGAGCGCGTCTGTACCTGCCCCTCGCATTCTTCCACGGGGGCGCCCGACACTTCTACTAGCTCCACCGTGCCGGGGATCGTGCAGAGTGCGGACGCGTGCTCTACCCATCCTCCCACCGCCGTCCCGTACTTGCCCTCGTCATCGCAGGTGCTCGTCGCCCGGCAGGCCGCGCCGGCGCCTTGAGGGCAGACGTGGTCGTCGTGCCAGTGGCGGCGGCCCTCTCCCGGTACGATATTAAAGCGGCGCGCAGCTGGGGCGGGCGGCCCTTCGCGGGGTCCGAGCTGACAGTGGCCATCGCAGCGGCAGTAGGCTCCGTCGGCCTCGTCGTCGGCCTCTTCTGGGACGGGGACCCAGTGCTCCAGCCGGCACTCCGTCGCTACTAGGCTGCCGGCCTCAGCCTCGGCGGAGCGGACCCGGCCGATTTCCGGTACCGCATCCGTCTCGTGAATCGTTGCGAGGTCGTAGTAGCAGACGAAGTCTCCCGGTTGGTGAATTAACTTCCTTGCCCCGCCCGGAAGCTGTACCATGGCCGAGGAAGGGGTACCGGGCGGTTGCCGCATGGGGTATCGGAGGGCGCCCGAACCGCGCCCGTCGATCGTGAGGGCCTTGGCCACCGCCTTCCACCAGGCGGGCGCTGCCCAAGGGAGCGTGCCGCAGGGGGCGCGGAGGTGCAGGTCTCGCCAGGTGCAGAGGCGTTCCCCATCGCGCGCCGTGACGTCGGACATCCAGTAGAGCCGTGCGCGGTGGAGGGCGGGCGCGGCCGTGCTGAACACTTCCCGGGGAATGTGTGAGGCAAGCACGAATTCCCGGCGCAGTTCCGCGGGGTCGGGCCAAGTGGCTGCGGGGGGGTACGGCGTAAACAGGAAGCGGGCGTGGTTGGACTGGATCCGGTAGAGCCGGCGCTGCAGGAGCGGCATCACTGCGGCGATTGCGTTCGATCGAGCAAGCTGGCGTGACACTGGGGCGTTCAGGAACTCGGTCGGCAGCAGCGGGACGCCTAGCTTTCGCTGGAGGTCTCGGATGCGGTGCAACATCACCTGGGATAGCAGCTCTTCCGGTTCTCCACAGAGCCGCACGAGCAGATCCGTGATTTGGTTCTTGGCCATCAGGTGCGCTGTGCGCGGCAGGCTGTACGTGCCGTGGCTCCAGAGCGCGTAGTTGGAAGTCGATGCCGCCAGGCCCCCATGGTGCTTAACCACGCGCATCCAGATGGCATCTAGGCGATCGCACTGCTTCTCTGTGAGCGGCGTCACTTTGAGCCCGTAGGCGATCCGCGCCTGCACGACGGCCTCGACAACGTAGCAGGCCTCTTGCGCGGTCAGCTGCTTACGAGCTATGACCGCCACCGTCTCGCGAGCCTGCGCTTCCATCTGTCTGATCTGCTCCTTCCACGACAGGTTCGCGGTCAGATAGACGCCGAGCAGCTTGAAATGCTCGCCCGGTTTCAGCTTCTTGCCGACCGGGACGCGGGGGTTGCCGAGTAGCGGGGGTTCAGGCTCCGGTGAGACGTTGTTGTACGCAAACTCTGTTTTCCGCGCGTGGATCCCTTCGGCCGATCCGCTCATCCACTGCGTGTCGTCCGCGTAGGCGCTCCCGGTCACCCGTGCGGGGGCGAAGTCCGCGTCGTCTTCGCCCACGCCCATGACGTACGCGACCCCCGCGCCCCCCTTTTCCTGCTCGAGCCTGTCCAATTCTTGTTGAGCGCAGAGCAAGGCATCGTAGAAGATGAGCCAGTGGAGCGGGGATTCGATGCCGCCCTGCGGGAGCCCACATTCGAGTTCAAACACGTCTGACAGTCCGTGGCCCGTGATAGCTCGCGCCCGGCGTCGTTCGAATATGTTGCGGTGCAGGTCGATGTACGTCTCGGGGGCCCCAATGCGTCGGAGGGAGAGCTCCATGCTGGCCCAGGAAACTGAATCGTACGCCCGCCTGATATCCTGTAGCAAGAGGTAGATGGGCTTGCGGTGCTCCTTAGCGTCCTCTAGAATAGCGACCATTAGGTGAAGGGCATCGTCTGTCGCCTTAGCTTTCCTGAAGCCATAATTTACCCCCTTAAGGATTCCGTGCTTCTCGATGGCCTCGGCTAGCCGTTTCGTGACGAGGCCCGTCGTTAGCTTGAGGCCAACTTCCTGCAGCGTGATCGGGCGGAGGTTCCCTTCAATGTCTCCGTCCCAGCTCCCGTTCTTGGGGATCCCGAAGATATTGCTCTCACACATCTCGGCGGGCAGGTCGCGCAGGCGGAGGGCCTCGCAGACGATGGCCATCAGGAGCCGACGACCGCGGGGGGGGTACGCCTCTGGATCCATGGCGTCCGGCAGGTCGAGGTTCCAGAGCGTCTTCAGGATCGCGTTCGTGCAGTTGGAGGGCCCTCCCGCTCCGTCCGTGAGCGAGCGCACGTGTGCCCCTAGTTCTTCGTACGTAGGTTCAGTCATGACACCCGCGAAGGCTTCCGCGGTCACCACGTGCGTCCCGAGGGGGCGGTAGAGCGCGCGCCAGAAGTCAGGGGGCAGGAAAGCTAGCTGGGAGTCGGGTATTGAGTCCGCTGTGCCCCCTACCAGGGGGTTTCTCTTCGCACACCACTGACGCCAGTGCTCCGCCATCACTGCCTTCACCTCCTCGGGTGCCGTGTAAATTTCATAGAAGTTGCCTTCGCGCGCGAGGCGGGTGACGTGCATGATCGGCTCCCCCCTGGACCGCTCCAGAATGGAGTCTAGATAGCTGCGCAGTTTGCGCGGGTCTGCAAACCGGGCCTGGCGCGCAGTAACGAATTCCTGGATCTGTCGCTGCTTTTCTGCGCGCGTCTCGTGTTGGTGGCGCCGGCGGACGCGGTTGCGCCACGCGTTCAGCGACCGGAAGTATAGCCGCCACGCTACGTAGCGCCCCGGGAACGGCGCCTCGTCGTCAGCGTCGCGTACGGGGCGGCGGGGCATGGGTTCGGGTCCGGGGACGAGCCCTTTGATGAGAGCCTCCAGTTTCTCGATCCGGGCGACCAGCGGGGCCGACGGCAAACCTCCGGGCGCTTCAACAGACCATCCAGCGATCAGGCGCTCCACTTTCTTGGACATGACCAGCTGCCACGGCACCGTTCTGCGAGTGGGCGGGCGCGATCCTCGGGCTTTCAAGCATTTGTGTTCCTTAGCGAGCGCCAGCACCGCCTCCGTGGCCTGTCGGTAGAGAGAGCTGACCCGGTCCCTGCGCTCATGTTCCGTGCCCGCCGCGCCCAGCGCTTTCTCAAGATCGTTTTCCAGAGCTTGCAGACGGTCTTCTACAGCCTTTCGGAAGGCCGGCAGCTTCTCCTTCTCCAGCAAGTGCGGTGCGAAGAGCGGCGGCGGGTGCGCCGGGCGGGCCTCGCCCTCGGGCGGCCTGACGAGTTCGGCTTTGAGCAGATCGTAGTCGGCCATGACCGGGAAGTGGTCAGAGGGGTGCGGTAGCGCCACCTCTGGCGGCAGCGGGTGCACCGCCAGGAGCGCTGGCGCGAGACCTGCAGAGTGTAACACCGCATCGATACGTCCTGCCGAGAGGGCCGCGGCGTCTTCGGCGACGGCGGGCCCGTCCATTTGCTGGTCCTGTTCCGAATCCGAGTCGTCGGCGTCGTCGTCCCCGCCTCCCTCTTCGGCGCCGTGCGGGTTCGGGCCGCGCCTGATGAAGGTAACTTCGTGTTCGTGGCCTTTCTGTGACGCCGCGTCAACTAGCGCCCAGGTGCCGGACAGCTTTCCCCACCACTCGCGTTCAGGCGTCCAGGACTGGACGAATCGTCCCGCGCGGATGCGGGACGTGGCCGGCGTCTTCACGGAGTTCCAGTCGCCGAGAAGGATGAGGTGCGCGGACGAGCGCGATCGGAAGTCCGCGTAGATGCGCTCGATGCATTCGATGAGCGCCGCCTGATCGGTCTTGTGCTCAGGCTTCCGTTGGGTGGCCGGCATGTAGACGCTCACTACGAAGAGCTGGCGGTTTCCCTTGAAGCGCATTTCACAGCCGGCAAGCCGGCCCGGGTAGCTATAGTGACGCGCAATGTGCCGCGCCCAGGGCGCCGCCACCCATAGCGCCGCTCCGTTTCCTTTCGGTTTTGTTTTCTTAATTGAGTGGATTAGGCGGCCTCGCGTGATCGAGCTCGTGGGGGGCTTGCCGGGTTCCGCTGCCGGGGTGAAGAGCGCCGAGTGCAGTTCAGCGCGCGTGACTGAGAGCTCTTGGAGAGCCATCACGTCGACCCCCCACTTCACGGCGAAGTCTTCGGCCTGCTGGAGCCGGCCCTCGGACGTGCCCCGCACGTTAAATGTTACCACCCTTAGGTGCCCCGCGGGCTTGTTGCGCATAAGCGAGGGTGACGGGCCCACAAGCGGGCTGTCTCGGGCGTAGTGGGCAGGTGGGAAGATATCACGTAGTGTTATTGGTGGTTCCGCTGTTGTCACACTCATGGCGGGATAGCCAGGGGGTGGAGATCTACCGATAGCAAGTGTGTGCGGGGGCATGTCGGGCGGTCCTGCCTCCTTTCTGGAGCCGGCGTGGGGGACGGGTGGCGGCCTGCGTGTCTTTCAGGGGGCGCCGTCGACGCCTCCGCGGCGTCTGGGGCGCAGGGCGCGCAGCTTACTGCCCAGCGTTGCGCAGTCACGGGTCTCTTCCAGCCGGTACTGGTGTGTCTGCGACGGTGCGAGGCAGTGAGGGTGCGGGCGGCAAGGGCACGGGATGAGGGGCTGTTCCCTGGCGGTGCACCTCCGCACCGGGCGTCCAGGTGGCCCACGAGGCCCGACCATTGAATGCCAATGCGTCCGCGGCGGCGCGGCCCGCCTTTCGTCCAAGGAGCGAGGTCCCGAGCTTTGATCCAGAGCTCGTGGCCGCGGCAGTTTGAGCTGACCGCTTCTATGGTTTCGAAAGTACCCGGCAGCACTAGCAACCCGTGACTAGGGTGGAAGAGCGCGTGGTGTAGGCCGAGGACGCTTTGCAAGACGCGGATGGCCGGGTCGTCGACGGCTACTTCGTATGTAACGTCATTGTATTCGCCGGTCGCCATGAGTTGCGCGAGGGTCGGGCGGGGCGCCGGCTCCGGCGTCGCCATGGCGGGGTGGATTCTGGTGGGGGTACGTGTGGTCCATTCTCCGGGACTCGTGTACATGTGTATATGCATGGTCCGGATCCTAGTCATAAGGATTGTTAATTGCGCGGCAGCCGACCCGGCAACGCCTCCGGAGTCCGGACTCCGGATCCGGGGCTAGCCCGGCCCGGGTCAGCCAAGCTAGCGCTGGGCTCACGCGTGGCGCGGCGCCGGCGTCGGCTTGCGAGTGCGGGTGGCGCAGGCACAGCCGCCACCGTCTTCGCGCGCCGACTCTCTGATACCAGTACTCGGGCGGGGCGTAGTTCTGCCACCTCCGTTCACGTACTACTGCAACACATGCGCACAGCTGCAGTCGAACTAGCTGACGAAAGAGAAGCTCTAGTCTAGGCGTTTCGCGGGCGCTTAGACGGGCCCGTCGACTGCGGGCGCCCGGCATGGGGTGGGCCCGTCTGCGCCCCGCCCCGGTTCGCCCCACCGCCGCCCAGACTGGCGCCGCGCCCCGCTCCCCGGCCGGCTCCGCGGCCCAGCCCGCGGCTCGTCCCGCGGCTCGCGCCGCGCCCCCTGGCGGCCGCCTCCATGTAGGTGTTGGGCCGAGCGCCGGAGCCTCCCCCATCGCGGCGAGAACCTCCTGAGAGGTCGCCGCCGCCTCGGCCGCCTGCTCCCGCTGCGCCTCCGCTCGGCGCTGCCTCTCCTCCAGGCGCTGCTTGGTGGCGCCGGACTGGGCCTGCCGGCGCTGCTCTTCGCGCTGGCGGCGGTCGGCTTCGCGGGCATCCGCGATGGCCTTGCGGCGTTCGTCGTGGCGGGGCTTGCACTTGCGGTCGCCGTCCCGCTCCGGCGGCGAATGGGACACGTCATCCAGCGCCCGCCCTTCCTTGAGAAGGCCAGCGAGCGTGTCCAGGGCCTCCGGGGCCGCGCAGTCAGGGCACATGTAGCGCTGCAGACCCTTAGGCGCGCCAGGGAGGGCGGGGCCGGGCGGGCGAGGGGAACCTCGAAGGGGACGACTATATAGCGACCCGCGAACTTGCGGCCGTGGCGGGCGGGGTACGCCTCGCTGGGCGGGATGTCGTCCTCGTCGTCGTGCATCGGGTCCGCCGCCGGGCCGAGATAGATCTGCTTGGTTGCGGCAAGCGCGTCGGCCGTCCGGAAGACGAGGTGGACAAACGGCACGCGGCTGAAGGCCGTCCAGGCGAGCAGGGGGTCGGGGTCGAAGGCGGAGTGGGACTCCTGCCAGCGCTGCACGTCCGCGGTCCCGACTGTGCGGCCTGCCCCGGTCTCGGGGATCGCCTTGCTGTACCAGACCACACGGTCCACTTCGAGCGAGGCCAGGAGCTTGGCAAGTCCGCTGATCTTGGCTTCGGGCGGCACCCCGCTAGCGTCAGCGCGTTCGCTGGCGTCATCTCCGGGGGAGATCGCGGCCCGGTCGGATGCGGACAAGGGTCCGCAGCTTTACCCAAGAGTGGAGGCGCGGGAGGGCCGCAATGAGCTTGGGGGCCGGCGGGACTGTGAACACGGCCTGCCGGGCTCGTGAAGTGGGGCGCGGGAGGGGCCCAGCGCGCTAGCCGCGGCAGGCAACTGCGTACACGTTTGGCGTTGTTATCCGCGATGCGTTGTTTCTTCTGCACGTAGTCGATCTTGAGGTCTCCGAGCAGCGTTGGGTGTTCGTCGTAGACTTCCGCGGCGCTGTCTCCCAGGATCTGGCGCGGCGGGGCGAGGATCAGCCGTCCGCCGACGCGATGGCAGGCGAGGCTCGCCTCTTTCATGAGCTCTTCGAGCCCGTCTATGATTTCGTTCGTGCGCGCGTCTAGGGGTATGTCAAGGGCCTGGAAGGTTCGGTTTTTGACGTCTTCGTCGTCCATACGCTCTTCTTTGTAGAAAGGCCGACGAGCGAGGTATGTCTCCGTGGCCGCGTCCAAGAGAAACTGGCGGGGCGAATCAGCGGCCGTCCCGGGTGGCGCGCAGCCCAGGCGCACGCATGGGAGCTTGGCACTGCAGAACGCCCGCTGAGCCTCGCGCGACGTGAAGCCGACGCGGAGCATGAGCCGTTCGCCGGTGCGGCCGATCGAGCGGTAGTCAGCGGGCGCCTCTCGCAGCAGGGCGAGGTCTCCGAGCGCGGCATTGAGAAGCTTTTCAGCTTCCGCCCGACCTTCCGGCGAGTTGGCGTCCACCGGGGAATCGGCGATCTGAAGTAGCTGTTCCGCATCGATTTCGGCGCGGAACTGGAGGCGCCGGGCGGCACCGAGCTCCTCATCTGTCAGATCGTTTTCGGCGGCGAGGGCGGCGGCTTCGAGGGCGCGGCGGCGTTCCTCGGCGGCCGGGTCCGCGTTCTGATTGAGCTGTTGCTGCTGCTGCTGCTGCTGCTGCAGCTGCTGCTGCAGCTGCTGCTGCTGCTGTTGTTGCGCGTGCTGCTGGTTGCGGGCCGCCGCCTCAGCGAGCCGGGCGTTTTCATATTCTTCATGCCGCCGGATGGTGCCTTCCGCGTGGAAGATCCAGTTCGCTACGATTGAGCGCAGGGCGTTCTCCGGCGAATCCCAGTACGGGTCATCGAGCGGGATCGGCTTTAGCGCTCCTGCCGGCAGTTGCTGGCAGTACTGCGGGCGCCCGTGTGAGTCGCGAACTCGGTCAGGTTGCGTGCCGCAGGATTGAGAGGCAGTCACCAGACGGGAGGTGCATAGGGCCGAGTGAATCTGGTCCAGGTCCGCCGGCGAGCCGTCTGGAGTGGGGAACTTCGACCGGATTTCGGCGAGGAGGTTCTGGACGATCTTCGGGGCCGAGGCGAGGTTCAGGTTCTGGAGGGACTCGGCCAGAGCCGGGGACTTCTGAGCCCGGCTAGGGGCGCCATCCGCGTCTTCGGTATGCCGGCGCGGGTCTTTGGCCTTCTCTGACTTCTGCGGACCGGGAGGCGTGTCAGACTTTGGCGGGCGTGCTGCCTCGGCGCGCGTTCTGGAGGTGTGCACGGCGGCCGACCCAGCTTTCGCGGCTTGCCGCGACTCTATGGAAGCTGTGGGTCTAGTATTTTCGGGGGGCGTCAAGTCGGGGGGAGGCGAACGCGGGGAGCCGGTCTTGGGGCCGGTTGAGGTCATGCGGGGGAAAGATTTCACGATCGAGAGGGCGGTCCAGGGAGTGCGGGACGCGAGGCCCACGCGGTAACTGCTTGCAGTTACATCACCCAGGGACTCCCGGGTGGCGCAGGTACTGGGGCTGGGCGGTTTGGAGAGAGTGGTCGGCATACCTTGGTAGACATCGCTACGGACGCTACCCTGGCTGTTTCGACCTCTACTCTCTCACTTACTGGCGTGCGCGCAGCGCTACGCTGCGGGTGAGGCGGGTTGGCAGGCGCCTTCCTGTTTTTTTCCTACGGGGGGTATCCTCCGCGGCGCGCTGGCAGCGCACGGCCCCCTCCGGTGTGCCCCCCAACCGCGACGCGGTCGAGTGACCCAAGTGCGAGCCGCTAGCTCCACCCAGGCGAGCACCCCTTAGGCTCTCGCAGTGGTGAAGTACAGGTAATCGGATCGGCGGGGATTCAACCGTGCCGACGAGGATAGAGCCGGCTCCAGGACCGGGTACCGCTCACAAGGATGCATTCCGGTTTTGCCGCACGCGGCGCCGGGCACCCCTGCCCGACCCCGTGACTTCGTTTGATGCCAAGGGAGAAGAGCCAGCGTCAGGCGTCCCCGACGTGGATTCTCATGCATGAGAGTCGTTAAGCTCTCGTCGTCGCGCACGGACCTTGAGCCGGCCGACCGCCCATTCACTGGGACTTCGATTCAGGATAGGGCCCAGGGGTCGTCTAGCCCCGTCGCGCCGTTCTCGTCAGGAACGCGCCGCCTGGTCGCTCAATAGCGCACTCAGGTCTTATCCAACGCTTCGATTGAGCGGGGCACGTAGGCCCGTCGCGCCGCTTGACGTTTCACAGTCAAAGCGCGCCGCCCGGCCGCCTGGGGCGTTCTACCAGGACTTTCTTGCATCCGGGACGGGGCCCTTTCTCAGAGCGTCCGTCGCGAGGGCACTGCCTCTCGCATCATATTCCGGTGGCGGGGGTACGGGGTCCCCGCGGCTAGGGTGGCTCGCCATGGCCAACCCCGCCGGGCCTCAGCGCACTGCGCCGGGCCCTCGAGCCTTTGTTTAGGCTGCTCCCGCCGGCGCGGGGCCAGCGGTTGCCGGTCCGGCGGCGCCCTGAGGCGGAGCTGCGGCACCTGCCACTCGCGGCCTCCCGCGGGCCGGGCGTGCAGGGCGCTCAGTGTCGCGGACACGGAACGGGATCATGCAGTCGATGTGCACGATCGTTTCACGCGTGTCCCGGCTCTTGTGCCGGTTCGGGGCGGCGGCGCCGTAGGGCCGTGCGAGGCCGCGAACGACGTACGTGTAGCCGCCGGGGTGCACATCGAGCACCGTGAACGGGCCGACCCAGGAGTTGTACAACCCCTTATCGCGGTCGCCCAGCCAGCACAGGACCTTGTCGCCGACTTCGAAGCGGCGGCGGTCGGGCAAGTCGCCAGTCCGGTAGATCAGGCGCTGCCGATACACGCGACGGTGCTCGCGGAGAGCTGCCTCGCGGTGCTTGGCCGCGCGGACGACGGCAAGCAGGTACTCCGGGTAGCTCATTGTTTCCAAGAGCTCAACGCCGAAGCGCACGTCGGCGGGCAACGTCAGCTCGTGCCCCAGGTGCAGCACCGCGGGCGAGAAGCCAGTGGCGGCGTGCACGGTCGTGCGGAGAGCCAGCTGCACCTCGTGCACGTGCTGGTCCCACTCGTGCAGCGGCTCGCGGTTGGCGCGGCACGCAGCGTGCAGCAGCGTCTTGATGACACCGCCCAGCCGCTCGACCAGGCCGTTCGTGGCGTGGTGGTACGCAGCGGCGTAAATGAAGCGCGTCCCGAGCGAGCGGAAGAACTCATTGAAGAGCCCTCCCTTCAGGTTCGACCCGTTGTCGACGAGCAGTCGCAGGGGCACGCCTTCATCCGAGACGAACTTGCGGGCGGTTCCCAGCAAGGTCAGTCCCTCAAGGTCCGCGATCGGGTACTCGTGGTGCCATTTGCTCCAGGCATTCACGTACACGATCATGTAGCGCAGACCGCGCGGAGTCGGGTCTAGGTGGAAGATGTCCACCTGCCACAGGTCGTTTCGGCCCTCAGGCTCGATGACCGCGATCGCCGTTCGCCGCGGCTTCACCGCTTTCGCGAACTGGCAGCAAGCGCAGCTGCGCACGTAGCGCGTCACTGCAGCTAGCATTCCTGGCCACCAGAACCGGAACGCGATCCGGCGGGCGACGATCTGGGCGCCTCGGTGGCCCCAACCGTCATGGTACGCGTACATGACGCGGTCCTGCCAAGTCTCGGGCAATACAGGCACGTAACGCGCGCCCGGCAGGACCGGCCGGCGGACGAGCACGCCGTCCGTGTCGATGTCGAATTTCTCGGCAAATTCGGCAAACGACGCCTGTGCCTTGAGGCAGGCATAGCAGTCGCCAGACAGGCAAGACGCGCGCGAGCACCGCGCGTAATTCGTCTTGTTCTCCAAGTAGGCGAACAGCCGCTGCCCAAGCGGATCGTCCCGCTGCGCGGCGAGCAGCCGCACGCGTCGAGCGGGGAACATGTACTTGAGGGACTCCGGGACGGGCCCGTCAAGCTTCGGGGCGTAGACGCAGTCCCACGCGTCCAGCACGCGCTCGAGAACGCGGGGCTTGCGCCGATCACTCACTTCGCCGAGCTCGGGCCCTGGCGCGATCGCGCTGGAGGAGAACATCTCCATTTCAGGCGCCGGCTCGGCGTCGGCAGCCGCGGGGCCGCCGCTCTGCTGATCGGAGGAGGGCGCCCCTGAGGCCGCCGCTCCGCTTGACCCGGCCGTAGCCGCAGCCGTGCTCGAGGAGCTGGCGCCGGAAGGCGCCCTGACAGCCCCCGCACCGCCCTCAGGACCCTCGTCGGGATCGTCCTGATAGGGTAGATCGGCGGGCCGCAGCGCCAGTGGCGCGGGTTTCCCGGCCGGCGCGGGGTCTTGCCCGGCCGCGGCTCAGGCTGGGGCTGCTGGTCGCGCGGCAGCGGGGGCGTCTCCCCTTCGTACCGGCGCGGGCCGCTCAGGTAACGCGCCCGGACCAGCGGGAGGAGGTCCAGCGGGAACCCATCCTCGTCGAGTGAGGCGCGCGTCGTCGGCTCGGAGGGCATGACGGGCGGCGCCAGCTCAGGCTCAGGCTCGGGATCGAGCTCCATCGGCTCAGGGGCCGGAGGCGGACTGGGCGACCGAGGCCGCGGGGGCAAGCCCTCACCGACAGCCAATTGGTGCCACTCGTCCACCTGAGCGCGCAGCTGCGCCCAGGTGACGGCCTGCTTCTGGCCGCGCCGCTGGGGCGGGCCGGCGTTCGGCAACTGAGGCGCAGCCGGCAGGGCCGCGCCGTCAGCGTGGGCCGGAGCCTGCTGCGGGTCTCCAGCGGGCCGGGAACGGGCGCGAGGCGGCGCCGACGCGGCGGCCTGCGCGGCACCGGGCGAGGCGGGCTTGCTCTCTTCGACGCGGATCGGCTCGTCGTCCGCGTCCTCACGGAGGGCCTCAGGCGGCGCGCGCGCGATGCGGCGCCGGGGTCCCTCAGCAGGCTGCACGTCGGCGCGAGAGGCCGGGGCGCCCTCGAACGCAAGCTGCCGCGCGAGGCGGGCCATGCGTCGCGACACTACAGCCTCTACGGGGGCTGGCTCGGGCTCCGGGGCAGAGCTGCTTGAGCTCGCTTCGGCGGGAGGGGCTGGCGCCTCAGCGCTGGCCGCCTCGCCACTTCCCTCGACGGCTACCGCGTACAGGGGCAGCGGCTCGTCGAGATCGCCGGGCTGGGGCACGCCAAACCCGCGAGCGCCGGGCAGCGCGTCGGGCGCGTCAGAGCTGCCGTCGGCACCGCCGGGCGCGAGGACAGGATGCTCGCCGGGCAGGCGCGAGCAGGCGTCGGGGCCGCCGTTGTTGCGCCCAGCGCGGTATTCTACGACGAAGTCGTAGGACTGCAGGAGCAGGGCCCAGCGGCCTAGCCTCCCCGTAGTCTCGTCGCGCGTGCGCAGCCATTGGAGCGCATGGTGGTCAGTGCGCACAGTGAACTGGGGCCCGCCTAGAAGGAAGTGCCGCCAGTATTTGATTGCCCAGACTACCGCCAAGCACTCGAGCTCAGTGGCGGAGTAGTTGCGCTCGGCAGGGGCCAGAGTGCGGCTAATGAAGCCGATCGGCCGCTCCACCGGCGGCGTCGATCCGTCGAGCTGCGACAGGATCGCGCCAATCGCGTAAGTCGACGCGTCAGTCGACAGGATGAAGGGGCGCTCGAAGTCCGGGTACTTCAACACCAGATTCAAGAGCAACGCAGCCTTCAGTTTCTCGAAAGAGGCCTGCTGGGCCTCACCCCAGTTCCACTCGGCGTCGCGTAGCAGCAAGCGCTGCATCGGCTGCACGATCCGTGCAAAGCCTTCCACGAAGCGCCGGTAGTAGCCAGCCAAGCCCAGGAAAGACCGCAGCCGGTCTGCGTCCGTGGGCGCCGGGTAGTCGCGGATCACGGCGAGCTTTGCCGGATCCTGGCGGATCCCCTCTGCAGAGACGAGGTGCCCCAGCAGATTGATCTCGGATACGCCGAAGCGACACTTCGACGGCTTCAGCCGCAGGTTGGCGGGCACAATTGCCTTGAACAGCGCCTCGAGATCAAGCAGGTGCTGATCGATCGAGGGCGAGAACACCGTGATATCGTCGATATACGCGGTGACACAGGTGGTGAGGAGGGGCCCGAGGATTGCGGTGACAGCGCGGGAGAACGCCGCTGGCCCGTTGGTTACACCGAACGGGGTCACGCGCCACTCGTACTGGCCCCAGGGCACGACGAAGGCAGTGAAGCGCCGCGACGCGGGGTCGAGCGGCAGCTGCCAGAAGCCGCACACTGCGTCTCCTACCGAGAAGACGATGGCGCCACGCAGGCGTCGAGCTGATCGTCGATCCGCGGCAGCGGGAAGACGTCACGCTCGGTAATGGCGTTCAGGCGTCGGTAATCGACACACATACGCCACGTCCCATCTTTCTTCGGGGCCAACACTAGTGGCGACCCGTACGCAGCCTCAGAGGGCTGGATCAGGCCCAGCTCTAGCAGGCGGGCAATCTCGGCTCGCGCGAACTGCTCAGCGTGCGGGCTCACGCGCCGCGGCGGCGTGTACACGGGCAGGTGCGAGTTGAGCCGGATCACGTGCTGGTAGTGCATGAGGTCTTGTGTACCCCCTACAGCCGTGACGCTTTCAGCGAAGGCGCCCTTGTAGCGCTTCAGCAGAGCCTCGAGGCGGGCCTTCTGCGGGCCGTCGAAGCCGGGGTGCGAACCGACCTCAGGGATCTTTCCCCGGATCCGCGCCACGTTGCCGGCCAGCAAATTTGTATGAGACAGGGTCGCAGTGTGCCACGATGTGGGATTTAAAAGTATTTGATGCGTTAGTTGAAAGATTATCAAAATAAACAATTTAGACAGAGCCTTATTACTGCGAATTACATTCAAATGATTCATAGATAATTATTAACCACCTCCAAGTTGGCAAAAAGCGCCGAAAGTCGTTTTCATTCAGCTGAGACGACCAATGCGCCCCTCGGGGCCTGTACTCGGTACAATTGCGGCCGATTGGGCCCCGCATCGATATCTGTACCCTTGCGGCACAATTCTGTACCCTCTCACTTGAGTGTGTACCCTTACCTAGTGGACCCCCTGTTTCTCCTCCCCCCTCCCCCGTAACCGCATGCGGTTGCGGGCGCCGGCCCCCGTTTAAAAACAAAGAGCTGCCACCCTCACGCCTTGAAGCCCCAAGACCCAAGGCCACTCCTGCTCCGCAGGGACTCGCTTGTTAATGCGCCCCCGAATTAATGCGTTTTGCCAGCTAGCGAAAAACGCATTAATTTGGGGGCGCATTACTAAAGTGCGCGCATTACTTAACTTAGTAAGTGTTTTACGGTAGTAGTAGTCTAGTACTAGTACTACTAGACTGTACTAACTACTAGTAGCTATAGTAACTGTAGACTGTAGTACTACGGTAGAGTCACTGAGTCAGTAGTAGTACTGTAGTACTACGGAGTCTACGGTAGTGCCACGGTGACTCACTGAGGCCGAAAACCGGATACCGGCCGATTCGGTGCTTATCCAAGTCTCTTTCCGAACTCGGGACTTGAGTGTTCGGGTCTTTGCCGGGTCCTAGCATGGAATGTGGAGACTTGGAATCGAGCTCGATTCCACGAACAGTCACCAAGGCGATGAGCTCAAAATTTTGACGCGGTTACTATGGCAAGTTGGCAACCGCGTCAGGAGCCCAACGACCGAAGCGACCAAGTGCCAAAAAAATGATGTCATGGGCCCATGGCCCCTTCGGTCGTTAAAAAGTACCAGCTCTTTTGCATTGAGGGACTTGAGAAAGTACCGTCTCTAGCGTATCCGGTTTTCGGCCTGAGTCAGTAGTAGAGTCAGTACACACTGCTACACATGTACAGTCGCGAGTGACGGTTTTGTCGTCCGACGGTCGACTCGAGCTCGCCGAGTCGACACTGCCAGGCTACCCGTGACCGGTAGCGCTGACTCGACAGTGACGACGTCGACGTCGACGACGTCGACTCGTCGACGTCGACTTTTTCTTCCTAGGCGCCAACTCGTAGCGCACCGTGCTGCGCGCGAGCCTCGGCCCTCGGATCGGACCGGAGTCGCGAGACTCGCGAGTCGCGAGTCGCGACTCGCCGCCGCGGCGCCGGCCGCGGCGCGAGTCGCGAGTCGAGTGATCACTGATCATGAGTCATGAGTCATGAGTCACTCATCAGTGACTCGAGTCTCAGACTCTCAGAGCCTTCTCATTGCTCGGCGATCGCTTTGTGTTCGGCGCCATACCCAGCGGATCCGATCTCTAACAAAGAGCTGCTGGGCCGGCGATCGCTTCTGTGTTCTCAGTTCTAACGGTCGCCGCGGGCTTGACGTCCACAGCCTTCTCATTGGCCAAGCGATCGCTGATCACGGATGAATGGGCGAAAGCCAGTATCCAGGCAGTGCTTCCACCCCCCGTGCCTGGTGCTTGCCTGGGCGGCGCGATCGAGCACGTTCTTCCCACGTGAAACGTGGTGAAAGTGTGTTAAATGCTTTGTGAAATCGCTGTATCTTCTTCGAAGCCGGGGCGCGGACGATGTTGGGAGAACTCGTGACTGTTGCTGACTCGGGGAGAACTCGAGCTGGGGTAGAGTAAACGAAAGCGTTCCTGTACCCGTTCTGAGAGCGAGACGCAGCTCCCGCAGCTCCTGCGCGCTAAATAGAGCATTGGAGGCGCATTTTGATAGACCGCAGCCATGTTTAATCAAGTTCCCGACCCGTTTCGGCCGCCAGAAGAGCAGCAAGCACCGTTCCTGTCGTTCGAGCTTCCAGGCTTGCCTTGGTCGGCCATTTCGCTTCTGACCTGCGTACTGCGTCTTACTTGTGGCAGGCGACCGCTTCGCCTGCGCCAGAAGCTCCGCCGCCTTGGCTGCTACACCCGACTACAGCCACGGCCTCCTCCTCGACCATAGCATCACACTCGTGTTCTTCATCATCGTCATCGTCGAGTTCCGCTTTCGCCAGCTCTATAAGCGCGTCCAGCCCGGCGTTAAGCAGGGCGTCCGCCATCGCCGTCACAAAGAGATCTGGTATCCTCGGTCTTTGATGTCGTTCTTCGCGCCCTCACTTACCTCTCCGTACGGCTTCAGAGCTTTCGAGACCACGACGGCTTCGCTGGCGGTGGGCCGCCGCGTGTGTGCGGCGCGCGCTGTTCGGGAGGCTTCGCTGGACGCGGGACGCCCTCGTTTCGCCTACACACACCTCCGTTATGTCAGACTACAACGGCGCGGGTCGCGTCGCATCCCTTCCGGTCCGCTCTCACGCAGCCAACCGCCGCGCATTCTTTCCTTCACGGCCAGCTCATCTGCCGTCAGGCTTTCACGGCGGCTAGCTTTACATCATCGTCTCTTGCGCGCATCTGAAGTGTCTGCGGTGCGCGGGCTGCGCTGGTGCCCGACACTGTCCGCGCGCACGCCGTGCTCAGCCCCGCGGCGCCACGCCCGCCCCGCAGGCGTCTTCGCCGCGCCCGTGCACGCGAGGAGTACACATCGCTTGCTTCATCGGCTCACCCGCGGCGCCGGCGGCGCGCTAGCTACACGCTTTCGCTTGTCCGAGGTACTCATCTTCGAATTCTGCAGCCGTCGCCCCATCCTCGGCAGCTGTAAGGCGGCACGCAGGGACTCGAGCTCTCAACTATGGCGTCGCCCGGCGGGCCCAGCGCAAGCAGCTCTGAGCCAGTAGGTCCGTCCCGGAACCGCCCTCGGACCTGCCTGGGCGCGCTTTCTTCCGATCCTTCTAAAAACCGTGATTTCGGGGCGACGTTTGGCACTATGTTCACTATGCCCGCCGGCCATGGGCTCGGATCGGGCCGGGGCCTTTTTCAAGCGATCGCCGGCGCCGCGTCCGTCGTCCGACGGTTCGCGCTAGCGATCGCCCCGGAGTACTCGGTACCAGGGCCTAGCGATCGCCGAAGCGATGAGAAGGCTCTCTGACCGGCGATCGCTTGCGCAGGAGCTGCTTCAAGTTCGTCGCACCAGCCAACGCCAACGCCTGCAGTGCGTGCCCGCCTCCCGTAGCGCTGTGGGCATGCTCGCATAGAGATTCTCTATTCAATGCGATCGCTACATCTCTGCCCCGCGCATAGAGCCTTCTCATTGCTCGGCGATCGCTTTGTGTTCGGCGCCATACCCAGCGGATCCGATCTCTAACAAAGAGCTGCTGGGCCGGCGATCGCTTCTGTGTTCTCAGTTCTAACGGTCGCCGCGGGCTTGACGTCCACAGCCTTCTCATTGGCCAAGCGATCGCTGGTTTTCGGTGTCTTATGCCCGTCTCCGCAGCATGCTGACCCCGGAGAGAGGAGGCGGACCTCCCTACCCCCCGGAGTGCCCTCTTCGGGGGGAAGAGAGGACGTGGACCTCCTTCCCCTCTCCCAGCCCTCTTCGGAGGGCCCCGCCCCCGCCCTTCCGCCTCCCCCGGCCCCGCCCCTCCCCCCGGCCCCGCCCTCTCCCCAGCCCGCCTCTCCCCCCGGCCCCGCCCCTCCCCCGCCCCGCCCGGGCCCCGGCGTGCCCCTCCCCGCCCGCCCCGGCCCGGCCCGCCCCTCCCCTGGCCCGCCCCTCCCCCGGCCCTGCCCGGCCCGGGCCCGCCCTCCCCGAGCACACGAACCCCCGAGCACACGAAGCCTGGCCCGGGGCCTGAAGCCGGCGGGCCGGCCTCAGATCTACAAGTACAGCGGCGAGCTGGACGCGGCGACCGAGCTCCTCGACCGCGCCCTCTACTGCCTCGAGGCAGCCTGGTGCGGGGCGGGGCGCGGGCACGGGCGCGGCGGGGTGGAGGATGCGTTGCGCCGCAGTTCGTTCACTTGGTTTTGAGCTCCGTCCCCGGCAGGCACCCGCAGTTCAAGCCGGCGAGCGGCGCCTGCCGCCTTGACTTCGCAGTCATGGAGAACAAGTGCGCAGAGAACCCGTTGTACCCCCGAGGATAACCTGTACCCTCCTCCGGACTCACCCCGCCACCCCCAGGGCCTGGTCTTCCGGCGCCTGCAGATGCTCATTCGCGGCGGCTGCTCCCGCACCTCCCTCGGTACCCCCTCGACCGCTTCCCCCTACTCGGATTCGAACCGAACGTCGTACCTCCAGAGACGGCCAAGCTGCTGCTTGCGCTGGACCCCGACAGTGACCTGATGGGGGTGCTCCAGTGCATCGACTACTTCGCCCTCCGCGCCAGGTACCCCATAACCTTCCCCCCCAACTTCCCCCCCCCCACCTCATTTTTCTTCAGGGAGTACAAGTTCCTTCTGGAGCTGGTGGCGGCGCCGGCGCTCCCCGGGCGCTCCGCCTCGTTCGTGCGGGAGCCGCCCCTCTCGAGGCGGGAGCCGCCCCTCTTCCTCCCCATCGCCCTCAACTCCTCGGGTACCCCCACTTAGCCTCTCCCCCTTTTTTCCTGGCGCCGAGCCGGGCTCGCAGCGTACGCGCTCATGCGCGTGGCGCGGGACGGCGGCGCCGCGCCCGTCGACGAGCCGGTGCCCTGCGCCCCTCCGAATCTCCTCTAAGACTGAAGCGCGGCAGGTCCTCCGGCGCCTCTTCTCGCACACGCTGGACCCCGCCTCGCCGGCGCCGCCCCCGCCCTCTGCCGCGCCCTTGCCGCCGCCCTCCTGCGGCAGGCGGTCCTCATGTACCCCGGCGCCGTCCGCCCCTCCTCGAGAACTACAACGTCAAGCCCGACTCCGGGGTGCGGGGGAGGGCGGGACTCCGACAAGGCGAGCGTCTTTCCTCTGAGCTTCTTTACTTTCCGAGTCCTGAGCGGCTCTCTCCTTTGCTTCTTCGTTCACAGGGCGCCAGGGGCTGGGCCGCCCTACACAGGCGGCCCTCTTCGACGACGACGAGCCGGCCGCCAGCGTCGAGCTCCCGCCCCTGACTGCCGGGATCGGACCCTGGACGAGCTCAATGCTTTGAAGCAATTGCAATTCTTGAGCTCGGTGCGTTTCTTACTGCAACTTATCTTGCGATTCTGCTCTCAATATGCTGTTAGGTGGCGCTCGAGTCGAGACGCTCGCAAAAGTAACAACGGGCTGGGCACGACCGCCGGGTCTACATTCAAAGCGAAGTGTTGGGTCGACCGGGTCCTGGAGGTCCTGTTCTCCCTGCGCGCGCTGGGGTCGGGTGGTGTGCAGTGGCCACCACCTGCGCGATCCGACAGCATGCGCACCATTTGTGGTCGCGTCCACAGAGTGGTTCCGCGCGCCCCGCGCGGGCGTCCTGACATCTTCGCGAACGAAGAGCAGGCAAAAGGGCTACTGCAGCTGTGC
This sequence comes from Cyanophora paradoxa, assembly GCA_004431415.1. NCBI lineage: Eukaryota > Glaucocystophyceae > Cyanophorales > Cyanophoraceae > Cyanophora > Cyanophora paradoxa. Next base: position 49,214 of record QPMI01000046.1, read on the forward strand.
AAGGCTTTTGTAGGACTGCAGATAGCCTGATTCCGCATGCAGCTATAGTCTAGGGTTCTACGACATCGTTGGTTTTGTATGAGATCAATTTCACGAGGCCGAACTCTGTACCCTTCGATCGCAAGTTAGCCACCGGTGGCTAGCTTAGGGGGAATGAACAGGGGGGAGAAGCGCAGGGGGGAAGAATAGGAAAAAAAAGGAACTTCCGCGCGCCCGGCCATGCATGCAGCGCGCGAATTCCGTCCGCTGCGCATGCGCACTGTCCGCGCGCACGCCGTGCTCAGCCCCGCGGCGCCACGCCCGCCCCGCAGGCGTCTTCGCCGCGCCCGTGCACGCGAGGAGTACACATCGCTTGCTTCATCGGCTCACCCGCGGCGCCGGCGGCGCGCTAGCTACACGCTTTCGCTTGTCCGAGGTACTCATCTTCGAATTCTGCAGCCGTCGCCCCATCCTCGGCAGCTGTAAGGCGGCACGCAGGGACTCGAGCTCTCAACTATGGCGTCGCCCGGCGGGCCCAGCGCAAGCAGCTCTGAGCCAGTAGGTCCGTCCCGGAACCGCCCCTCGGACCTGCCTGGGCGCGCTTTCTTCCGATCCTTCTAAAAACCGTGATTTCGGGGCGACGTTTTGGCACTATGTTCACTATGCCCGCCGGCCATGGGCTCGGATCGGGCCGGGGCCTTTTTCAAGCGATCGCCGGCGCCGCGTCCGTCGTCCGACGGTTCGCGCTAGCGATCGCCCGGAGTACTCGGTACCAGGGCCTAGCGATCGCCGAAGCGATGAGAAGGCTCTCTGACCGGCGATCGCTTGCGCAGGAGCTGCTTCAAGTTCGTCGCACCAGCCAACGCCAACGCCTGCAGTGCGTGCCCGCCTCCCGTAGCGCTGTGGGCATGCTCGCATAGAGATTCTCTATTCAATGCGATCGCTACATCTCTGCCCGCGCATAGAGCCTTCTCATTGCTCGGCGATCGCTTTGTGTTCGGCGCCATACCCAGCGGATCCGATCTCTAACAAAGAGCTGCTGGGCCGGCGATCGCTTCTGTGTTCTCAGTTCTAACGGTCGCCGCGGGCTTGACGTCCACAGCCTTCTCATTGGCCAAGCGATCGCTGATCACGGATGAATGGGCGAAAGCCAGTATCCAGGCAGTGCTTCCACCCCCCGTGCCTGGTGCTTGCCTGGGCGGCGCGATCGAGCACGTTCTTCCCACGTGAAACGTGGTGAAAGTGTGTTAAATGCTTTGTGAAATCGCTGTATCTTCTTCGAAGCCGGGGCGCGGACGATGTTGGGAGAACTCGTGACTGTTGCTGACTCGGGGAGAACTCGAGCTGGGGAAGAGTAAACGAAAGCGTTCCTGTACCCGTTCTGAGAGCGAGACGCAGCTCCCGCAGCTCCTGCGCGCTAAATAGAGCATTGGAGGCGCATTTTGATAGACCGCAGCCATGTTTAATCAAGTTCCCGACCCGTTTCGGCCGCCAGAAGAGCAGCAAGCACCGTTCCTGTCGTTCGAGCTTCCAGGCTTGCCTTGGTCGGCCATTTCGCTTCTGACCTGCGTACTGCGTCTTACTTGTGGCAGGCGACCGCTTCGCCTGCGCCAGAAGCTCCGCCGCCTTGGCTGCTACACCCGACTACAGCCACGGCCTCCTCCTCGACCATAGCATCACACTCGTGTTCTTCATCATCGTCATCGTCGAGTTCCGCTTTCGCCAGCTCTATAAGCGCGTCCAGCCCGGCGTTAAGCAGGGCGTCCGCCATCGCCGTCACAAAGAGATCTGGTATCCTCGGTCTTTGATGTCGTTCTTCGCGCCCTCACTTACCTCTCCGTACGGCTTCAGAGCTTTCGAGACCACGACGGCTTCGCTGGCGGTGGGCCGCCGCGTGTGTGCGGCGCGCGCTGTTCGGGAGGCTTCGCTGGACGCGGGACGCCCTCGTTTCGCCTACACACACCTCCGTTATGTCAGACTACAACGGCGCGGGTCGCGTCGCATCCCTTCCGGTCCGCTCTCACGCAGCCAACCGCCGCGCATTCTTTCCTTCACGGCCAGCTCATCTGCCGTCAGGCTTTCACGGCGGCTAGCTTTACATCATCGTCTCTTGCGCGCATCTGAAGTGTCTGCGGTGCGCGGGCTGCGCTGGTGCCCGACACTGTCCGCGCGCACGCCGTGCTCAGCCCCGCGGCGCCACGCCCGCCCCGCAGGCGTCTTCGCCGCGCCCGTGCACGCGAGGAGTACACATCGCTTGCTTCATCGGCTCACCCGCGGCGCCGGCGGCGCGCTAGCTACACGCTTTCGCTTGTCCGAGGTACTCATCTTCGAATTCTGCAGCCGTCGCCCCATCCTCGGCAGCTGTAAGGCGGCACGCAGGGACTCGAGCTCTCAACTATGGCGTCGCCCGGCGGGCCCAGCGCAAGCAGCTCTGAGCCAGTAGGTCCGTCCCGGAACCGCCCTCGGACCTGCCTGGGCGCGCTTTCTTCCGATCCTTCTAAAAACCGTGATTTCGGGGCGACGTTTTGGCACTATGTTCACTATGCCCGCCGGCCATGGGCTCGGATCGGGCCGGGGCCTTTTTCAAGCGATCGCCGGCGCCGCGTCCGTCGTCCGACGGTTCGCGCTAGCGATCGCCCCGGAGTACTCGGTACCAGGGCCTAGCGATCGCCGAAGCGATGAGAAGGCTCTCTGACCGGCGATCGCTTGCGCAGGAGCTGCTTCAAGTTCGTCGCACCAGCCAACGCCAACGCCTGCAGTGCGTGCCCGCCTCCCGTAGCGCTGTGGGCATGCTCGCATAGAGATTCTCTATTCAATGCGATCGCTACATCTCTGCCCGCGCATAGAGCCTTCTCATTGCTCGGCGATCGCTTTGTGTTCGGCGCCATACCCAGCGGATCCGATCTCTAACAAAGAGCTGCTGGGCCGGCGATCGCTTCTGTGTTCTCAGTTCTAACGGTCGCCGCGGGCTTGACGTCCACAGCCTTCTCATTGGCCAAGCGATCGCTGGTTTTCGGTGTCTTATGCCCGTCTCCGCAGCATGCTGACCCCCGGAGAGAGGAGGCGGACCTCCCTACCCCCGGAGTGCCCTCTTCGGGGGGAAGAGAGGACGTGGACCTCCTTCCCCTCTCCCAGCCCCTCTTCGGAGGCCCCGCCCCCGCCTTCCGCCTCCCCCGGCCCGCCCTCCCCCGGCCCCGCCCTCTCCCCAGCCCCGCCTCTCCCCCCGGCCCCGCCCCTCCCCCGGCCCGCCCCGGGCCCCGGGCGTGCCCTCCCCCCGGCCCCGCCCGGGCCCGGGCCCGCCCTCCCCCTGGCCCGCCCCTCCCCCGGCCCTGCCCGGGCCCGGGCCGCCCTCCCCGAGCACACGAACCCCCGAGCACACGAAGCCTGGCCCGGGGCCTGAAGCCGGCGGGCCGGCCTCAGATCTACAAGTACAGCGGCGAGCTGGACGCGGCGACCGAGCTCCTCGACCGCGCCCTCTACTGCCTCGAGGCAGCCTGGTGCGGGGCGGGGCGCGGGCACGGGCGCGGCGGGGTGGAGGATGCGTTGCGCCGCAGTTCGTTCACTTGGTTTTGAGCTCCGTCCCCGGCAGGCACCCGCAGTTCAAGCCGGCGAGCGGCGCCTGCCGCCTTGACTTCGCAGTCATGGAGAACAAGTGCGCAGAGAACCCGTTGTACCCCCGAGGATAACCTGTACCCTCCTCCGGACTCACCCCGCCACCCCCAGGGCCTGGTCTTCCGGCGCCTGCAGATGCTCATTCGCGGCGGCTGCTCCCGCACCTCCTCGGTACCCCCTCGACCGCTTCCCCCCTACTCGGATTCGAACCGAACGTCGTACCTCCAGAGACGGCCAAGCTGCTGCTTGCGCTGGACCCCGACAGTGACCTGATGGGGGTGCTCCAGTGCATCGACTACTTCGCCCTCCGCGCCAGGTACCCCATAACCTTCCCCCCCCCAACTTCCCCCCCCCCACCTCATTTTTCTTCAGGAGTACAAGTTCCTTCTGGAGCTGGTGGCGGCGCCGGCGCTCCCCGGGCGCTCCGCCTCGTTCGTGCGGGAGCCGCCCCTCTCGAGGCGGGAGCCGCCCCTCTTCCTCCCATCGCCCTCAACTCCTCGGTACCCCACTTAGCCTCTCCCCCTTTTTTCCTGGCGCCGAGCCGGGCTCGCAGCGTACGCGCTCATGCGCGTGGCGCGGGACGGCGGCGCCGCGCCCGTCGACGAGCCGGTGCCCTGCGCCCCTCCGAATCTCCTCTAAGACTGAAGCGCGGCAGGTCCTCCGGCGCCTCTTCTCGCACACGCTGGACCCCGCCTCGCCGGCGCCGCCCCGCCCTCTGCCGCGGCCCTTGCCGCCGCCCTCCTGCGGCAGGCGGTCCTCATGTACCCGGCGCCGTCCGCCCCCTCCTCGAGAACTACAACGTCAAGCCCGACTCCGGGGTGCGGGGGAGGGGCGGGACTCCGACAAGGCGAGCGTCTTTCCTCTGAGCTTCTTTACTTTCCGAGTCCTGAGCGGCTCTCTCCTTTGCTTCTTCGTTCACAGGGCGCCAGGGGCTGGGCCGCCCTACACAGGCGGCCCCTCTTCGACGACGACGAGCCGGCCGCCAGCGTCGAGCTCCCGCCCTGACTGCCGGGATCGGACCCTGGACGAGCTCAATGCTTTGAAGCAATTGCAATTCTTGAGCTCGGTGCGTTTCTTACTGCAACTTATCTTGCGATTCTGCTCTCAATATGCTGTTAGGTGGCGCTCGAGTCGAGACGCTCGCAAAAGTAACAACGGGCTGGGCACGACCGCCGGGTCTACATTCAAAGCGAAGTGTTGGGTCGACCGGGTCCTGGAGGTCCTGTTCTCCCTGCGCGCGCTGGGGTCGGGTGGTGTGCAGTGGCCACCACCTGCGCGATCCGACAGCATGCGCACCATTTGTGGTCGCGTCCACAGAGTGGTTCCGCGCGCCCGCGCGGGGCGTCCTGACATCTTCGCGAACGAAGAGCAGGCAAAAGGGCTACTGCAGCTGTGCAAGGCTTTTGTAGGACTGCAGATAGCCTGATTCCGCATGCAGCTATAGTCTAGGGTTCTACGACATCGTTGGTTTTGTATGAGATCAATTTCACGAGGCCGAACTCTGTACCCTTCGATCGCAAGTTAGCCACCGGTGGCTAGCTTAGGGGGAATGAACAGGGGGAGAAGCGCAGGGGGGAAGAATAGGAAAAAAAGGAACTTCCGCGCGCCCGGCCATGCATGCAGCGCGCGAATTCCGTCCGCTGCGCATGCGCACTGTCCGCGCGCACGCCGTGCTCAGCCCCGCGGCGCCACGCCCGCCCCGCAGGCGTCTTCGCCGCGCCCGTGCACGCGAGGAGTACACATCGCTTGCTTCATCGGCTCACCCGCGGCGCCGGCGGCGCGCTAGCTACACGCTTTCGCTTGTCCGAGGTACTCATCTTCGAATTCTGCAGCCGTCGCCCCATCCTCGGCAGCTGTAAGGCGGCACGCAGGGACTCGAGCTCTCAACTATGGCGTCGCCCGGCGGGCCCAGCGCAAGCAGCTCTGAGCCAGTAGGTCCGTCCCGGAACCGCCCCTCGGACCTGCCTGGGCGCGCTTTCTTCCGATCCTTCTAAAAACCGTGATTTCGGGGCGACGTTTTGGCACTATGTTCACTATGCCCGCCGGCCATGGGCTCGGATCGGGCCGGGGCCTTTTTCAAGCGATCGCCGGCGCCGCGTCCGTCGTCCGACGGTTCGCGCTAGCGATCGCCCCGGAGTACTCGGTACCAGGGCCTAGCGATCGCCGAAGCGATGAGAAGGCTCTCAGACTCTCAGTCGACTGGCATGGACGACCGTACGCGTCGGACGAGCCGGCGCCGGCGCCGCCGCGCCGGCCGGCCCGGCCGGGCCCGCCGCGGCGCCGGCGGCGCCGGCCGCGGCGGCCCGGCGCCGGCCGCGGCGAGTCGACGTCGGCGCCGACTCGGCGGCGACTCGGCGGCGAGTCGAAGAAAAAACCGTTTTGCAACGGCACATTCAATTACTCATGAATCATGATCATGATCAGCCTGGTAGCTAGTGATTGTGAAAAGCCAGCGCTAGCTGAGTCAGTGATACCGCAATCGCTACTAGTACGTATACCGCTCGCTGGTCGGAAACCTCCCTGAATTCGTTCGCTTTAGGCCAGCACGCTGATGTGGAAGCTGAAGCTAGCACGCTGATCATAATATTAGTCACTCTGAAGTTGTTGAGTGTACATGTGCACACCACACACAATTCGTTCCAGCTCGGCCGTTCCGGGAGAACCGAGTTCTTTTATATTTATATAATTACGCACGCGTTAACGGTCGTGCATATAAGTTAACGTTATATCTTCTGTTGAATTGACTGTCATGATCATGATCAGATTTCAGCTCAAAGCGTATATCACGATTTCTGAAGGAAACTCATCGTATACTTGCATTAGACATTCTTGATGCAACACACACAATTCATGATCTACGTAAGGAATTCATGCTCTAGGTAAGGAAAATTGCTCGATGAATTTCTGGATGCTTATAAACTAATTATCTATACCAGACATATTTGTCGAAAACTACTAAGCTATTCGTAGGCTATAGCTAGCTGTTGATGTCTGCGTTTGCCAACATCTTCAGGCTAGATCTGAATGCAGTCGAAGAATTTATTCCGCGGCCAGAACGAAGGCCGCTGCTGCTCTGTGACTAGACCGAAGTCCTGTCCATTACTTCCCAAGCATCGCGGCGAGCTTGCAGGGGAGGCAGATGGAGGAGCACGGTGGCGAGGCGGGGCCGGGCACGCCGGCCGCGCTGACTGGCTGCACCGTGAACTCGGTCATCTGGCCCGTCGGCAGATCGGCGAGCTGGTACGACGTCTGCGACGCAGAAGCCGTCGATATCAGTAAAACTCTCGGCGATCAGATGCAAAAGCAAAATCAGTTCCTTGACGCACTTGATTGCCGGGGACCTTGCCGACGGGCAGGCCGTTCTGGAGCACCATGTACTCGGCCGGGGGCCCGTTCGCCGGCGGGTCCCAGGTCAGAGTGCCCGTCGTGTTCGACACGATGCCCTGGTTTCGATGCGCGTCAGAGAGGCGGAAACAAACGAAACGTTCTCTAATAATAAACAATCGTGCCGACCTGGTCGACGTTGGTGAGCTGGACGTTCGAGGGCGCCGCGGGGTTGGACGAGCGCTGCGGGGCGGCCTTCTGGCCCTCCGTCGGGTCTGGCACAACGACGGGGGAGGAGCCGGCGGTGGGAGCCGGGCCGCTGGCGGTGACGGGCACGACAGAGACGACGGGGCTCGGCGGGACGCCCACGAGTTCGTACACAGTGACCGTCGGCGGGACCGTCGCGACCGTCGCGCCGTTGACGATGACATTGTAGCCCTGCAGGCGGTCGGCGCTGAAGGCCTTGCCCGTCGGCCGGTTCCACTTCAGCGTGGCGCTGCTGGCGGAGCTGGGCGTCGCGGTGAGCTGCAGGGCCGAGCTGGGGTCCGATGGGGCGCTGGCCGCAAGCGGGAAGGAGGCTGTCTCGGCGATGCCGCTGGCGCCCATCGGCACGACCTAGAATCGTGCACGTGGTCAGTCAAGTGCTTGCAATTCGCCGGAGTAACGATTGGAAACAAGGAACAATGAAGATTACCTGGTACTTTGCAGAGGACCCCGGAGCGGCAGCGGGAACAAGGATCGTGGTCTGGGTGCCGGGCACCATGGAAACGACCTGCGAAAAACGATTCCGATTAACAAGCGGTCGCGAAAAGAAAGCGATTCATCATGGCATCATGATCAGGCGTGGATACCTTGCCGTTCGCCATGACTGCGTACATGTTTGCGGGACCAGTGGCGGGGTGGCTCCACGAGAGCGAACTGCTGCCGCCGCGACCGCCAGCCGACGTCAGGCGCAGGTTCGAGGGCGCCTTCTCATCCGGAGCCGGGCCGGAAACGTCGGAGTCGGCCAGCGTTGCGGCTGACGGCGCCGCAAACGGCGCCGGAGCACCGTAGCTGCTCGAGCCAGGGCCAGCAGAGCCGCGGGTGGGTGGCATCGATATCGCGCGGTTGAACGCGTCGCTGCCGTCCGATCCCGTGGGAGCGCCGCCAGCGCCATACCCGGCGCCGCTCAGGGCCGCCGCGCCGACGCCGGCGTACGGGCCCGGCGCAAATCCGGAACCACGGCTACTGCCGCTGCTCACGGGATTCGAGGCCGGGCCCACCGCGCCGTTCGCCGCGACCGGCACGACCTGGTAGACCCTGCCGGGCTCGCCGCTCTTGGGCGAGACGTCGAACGTGGTCTGGTTGGCCGGGACGCTGCCGAGGACCTTGCCGTCGCCGATCACCGAGTAGCTCGCGGGGCTGCCCGCGCGCGGCGGGCTCCACGAGAGGCGGCCCGACGACCCGAAGAGGCCCGGCGAGCTCGTCAGCTGCAGGTTCGAGGGCGCCATGTCCGCGGGGCTCGCGGGGCCCGCGCCGGAGCCGGCCGGGTACGAGGCGAGAGGCACGCTGTTGCTGGCGGGGCCCGCGGGGCTGCCCGACGACGACAGCGGCACCACCGAGAAGTACGAGTTGGCCGCCGCGCTCGGGCTGAGGCCCTTGGGCGCGAAGGTGTTGACGCCCGACGGCGAGGCCTTGGCAGTGGCGACCTGGCGGCCGTCCTGCAGGACGCCGAAGCTGCCGCGAAAAAGCGCGTCAGCGCCCGCAGAGACGGCCCCGCGCGCGAAACACGGCTGCCGCACCTCGGGACGTTGCCGAGGCCGCTCGGCGTGGTCCACGCCAGCAGCGCGCTTGGGCTGGAGCCGGAGCCCGCCGGCGTCGACGTCAGCGCGATCGAGCTCGGATCGCTCGGCAGCGAGGCCGCGAGCGGCGACGAGGCCGGGCCCGCGACGCCATTGCTGTCGAACGGCACCACCTGCAGGGTCGAGGCGCCGCCGTTGGTCGGCAGGCCGGAGACCGGGACCGAGGTCTGGCCGCCGGGGACCGACGCGACGGGCTTGCCGTCCTTGAGGACGGTGTACGAGGCGGGCGAGCCCGAGGCCGGGCGCTTCCACGAGAGGGTGGCGGAGCCGGGACCGCTGCCGTTGAAGCTGCTGAGGGCCAGGCTCGAGGGCGCGAGCGGGCTCGGGGCGGGCGCGTCCACGCCAGAGTTGGCGATGCCGGCACCAGGGCCAGACGAGGGCCCATACGGGCCCGCGCCAGGGCCACCGTAGCCGGGGGCGCCTGCTCCGCTGTAGGCGGGCGCCGGGCCCGAGCCGCTGCTAGCCGTGTTCGAGGCCGGGCCCACCGCGCCGTTCGCCGCGACCGGCACAACCTGGTAGACGCTGCCGGGCTCGCCGCTCTTGGGCGAGACGTCGAACGTGGTCTGGTTGGCCGGGACGCTGCCGAGGACCTTGCCGTCGCCGATCACCGAGTAGCTCGCGGGGCTGCCCGCGCGCGGACGGTTCCACGAGAGGCGGCTCGACGAGAAGAGGCCCGGCGAGCTCGTCAGCTGCAGGTTCGAGGGCGCCATGTCCGCGGGGCTCGCGGGCCCGCGCCGGAGCCGGCCGGGTACGAGGCGAGAGGCACGCTGTTGCTGGCGGGGCCCGCGGGGCTGCCCGACGACGACAGCGGCACCACCGAGAAGTACGAGTTGGCCGCCGCGCTCGGGCTGAGGCCCTTGGGCGCGAAGGTGTTGACGCCCGACGGCGAGGCCTTGGCAGTGGCGACCTGGCGGCCGTCCTGCAGGACGCCGAAGCTGCCGCGAAAAAGCGCGTCAGCGCCCGCAGAGACGGCCCGCGCGCGAAACACGGCTGCCGCACCTCGGGACATTGCCGAGGCCGCTCGGCGTGGTCCACGCCAGCAGCGCGCTCGGGCTGGAGCCGGAGCCCGCCGGCGTCGACGTCAGCGCGATGCCGGAGCTCGGATCGCTCGGCAGCGAGGCCGCGAGCGGCGACGAGGCCGGGCCCGCGACGCCATTGCTGTCGAACGGCACCACCTGCAGGGTCAGGGTCGAGGCGCCGCCGTTGGTCGGCAGGCCGGAGACCGGGACCGAGGTCTGGCCGCCGGGGACCGACGCGACGGGCTTGCCGTCCTTGAGGACGGTGTACGAGGCGGGCGAGCCCGAGGCCGGGCGCTTCCACGAGAGGGTGGCGGAGCCGGGGCCGCTGCCGTTGAAGCTGCTGAGGGCCAGGCTCGAGGGGGCGAGCGGGCTCGGGGCGGGCGCATCCACGCCAGAGCGGCAATGCCGGCGCGGGGCTCGACGGGCTGGCAGGGCCGAACGCGCCACCGAAGCTGCCCGACCCGGACGGACCGCTCGGCGAGGTCGCGCGGCCGGCGCCATCGCCGCGCAAGTTAGACGCCGAGGAATAAAGGCCGTCCGATCCGCCGGCGCGCCGCCGTACCCGGCGCCGCTCAGGGCCGCCGCTCCGATGCCGGCGTACGGGCCAGGCCATAGCCGGAGCCCGAGCTGGAAGCGGGGTTCAAGGCCGGGCCCACCGCGCCGTTCGCCGCGACCGGCATAACCTGGTAGACGCTGCCGGGCTCGCCGCTCTTGGGCGAGACGTCGAACGTGGTCTGGTTGGCCGGGACGCTGCCGAGGACCTTGCCGTCGCCGATCACCGAGTAGCTCGCGGGGCTGCCCGCGCGCGGACGGTTCCACGAGAGGCGGCTCGACGAGAAGAGGCCCGGCGAGCTCGTCAGCTGCAGGTTCGAGGGCGCCATGTCCGCGGGGCTCGCGGGGCCCGCGCCGGAGCCGGCCGGGTACGAGGCGAGAGGCACGCTGTTGCTGGCGGGGCCCGCGGGGCTGCCCGACGACGACAGCGGCACAACCGAGAAGTACGAGTTGGCCGCCGCGCTCGGGCTGAGGCCCTTGGGCGCGAAGGTGTTGACGCCCGACGGCGAGGCCTTGGCAGTGGCGACCTGGCGGCCGTCCTGCAGGACGCCGAAGCTGCCGCGAAAAAGCGCGTCAGCGCCCGCAGAGACGGCCCCGCGCGCGAAACACGGCTGCCGCACCTCGGGACATTGCCGAGGCCGCTCGGCGTGGTCCACGCCAGCAGCGCGCTCGGGCTGGAGCCGGAGCCCGCCGGCGTCGACGTCAGCGCGATGCCGGAGCTCGGATCGCTCGGCAGCGAGGCCGCGAGCGGCGACGAGGCCGGGCCCGCGACGCCATTGCTGTCGAACGGCACCACCTGCAGGGTCGAGGCGCCGCCGTTGGTCGGCAGGCCGGAGACCGGGACCGAGGTCTGGCCGCCGGGGACCGACGCGACGGGCTTGCCGTCCTTGAGGACGGTGTACGAGGCGGGCGAGCCCGAGGCCGGGCGCTTCCACGAGAGGGTGGTGGAGCCGGGGCCGCTGCCGTTGAAGCTGCTGAGGGCCAGGCTCGAGGGCGCGAGCGGGCTCGGGGCGGGCGCGTCCACGCCAGAGTTGGCGATGCCGGCGCCAGGGCCAGACGAGGGCCCATACGGATCAGCTGCAGCCCCGCCGTAGCCGGGAACGCTTGCTCCGCTGTAGGCGGGCGCCGGGCCGGAGCCGCTGCTAGCCGTGTTCGAGGCCGGGCCCACCGCGCCGTTCGCCGCGACCGGCACAACCTGGTAGACGCTGCCGGGCTCGCCGCTCTTGGGCGAGACGTCGAACGTGGTCTGGTTTGCCGGGACGCTGCCGAGGACCTTGCCGTCGCCGATCACCGAGTAGCTCGCGGGGCTGCCCGCGCGCGGACGGTTCCACGAGAGGCGGCTCGACGAGAAGAGGCCCGGCGAGCTCGTCAGCTGCAGGTTCGAGGGCGCCATGTCCGCGGGGCTCGCGGGGCCCGCGCCGGAGCCGGCCGGGTACGAGGCGAGAGGCACGCTGTTGCTGGCGGGGCCCGCGGGGCTGCCCGACGACGACAGCGGCACAACCGAGAAGTACGAGTTGGCCGCCGCGCTCGGGCTGAGGCCCTTGGGCGCGAAGGTGTTGACGCCCGACGGCGAGGCCTTGGCAGTGGCGACCTGGCGGCCGTCCTGCAGGACGCCGAAGCTGCCGCGAAAAAGCGCGTCAGCGCCCGCTGAGACGGCCCCACGCGCGAAACACGGCTGCCGCACCTTGGGACGTTGCCGAGGCCGCTCGGCGTGGTCCACGCCAGCAGCGCGCTCGGGCTGGAGCCGGAGCCCGCCGGCGTCGACGTCAGCGCGATGCCGGAGCTCGGGTCGCTCGGCAGCGAGGCCGCGAGCGGCGACGAGGCCGGGCCCGCGACGCCATTGCTGTCGAACGGCACCACCTGCAGGGTTGAGGCGCCGCCGTTGGTCGGCAGGCCGGAGACCGGGACCGAGGTCTGGCCGCCGGGGACCGCCGCGACGGGCTTGCCGTCCTTGAGGACGGTGTACGAGGCGGGCGAGCCCGAGGCCGGGCGCTTCCACGAGAGGGTGGCGGAGCCGGGGCCGCTGCCGTTGAAGCTGCTGAGGCCCAGGCTCGAGGGGCGAGCGGGCTCGGGGCGGGCGCGTCCACGCCAGAGCCGGCAATGCCGGCGCCGGGGCTCGACGGGCTGGCGGGGCCGAACGCGCCACCGAAGCTGCCCGACCCGGACGGACCGCTCGGCGAGGTCGCGCGGCCGGCGCCATCGCCGCGCAAGTTAGACGCCGAGGACCAAAGGCCATCCGATCCCGCCGGCGCGCCGCCGTACCCGGCGCCGCTCAGGGCCGCCGCTCCGATGCCGGCGTACGGGCCAGGCCCATAGCCGGAGCCCGAGCTGGAAGCGAGGTTCGAGGCCGGGCCCACCGCGCCGTTCGCCGCGACCGGCATAACCTGGTAGACGCTGCCGGGCTCGCCGCTCTTGGGCGAGACGTCGAACGTGGTCTGGTTGGCCGGGACGCTGCCGAGGACCTTGCCGTCGCCGATCACCGAGTAGCTCGCGGGCTGCCCGCGCGCGGACGGTTCCACGAGAGGCGGCCCGACGACCGAAGAGGCCCGGCGAGCTCGTCAGCTGCAGGTTCGAGGGCGCCATGTCCGCGGGGCTCGCGGGCCCGCGCCGGAGCCGGCCGGGTACGAGGCGAGAGGCACGCTGTTGCTGGCGGGGCCCGCGGGGCTGCCCGACGACGACAGCGGCACCACCGAGAAGTACGAGTTGGCCGCCGCGCTCGGGCTGAGGCCCTTGGGCGCGAAGGTGTTGACGCCCGACGGCGAGGCCTTGGCAGTGGCGACCTGGCGGCCGTCCTGCAGTACGCCGAAGCTGCCGCGAAAAAGCGCGTCAGCGCCCGCAGAGACGGCCCCGCGCGCGAAACACGGCTGCCGCACCTCGGGACGTTGCCGAGGCCGCTCGGCGTGGTCCACGCCAGCAGCGCGCTCGGGCTGGAGCCGGAGCCCGCCGGCGTCGACGTCAGCGCGATGCCGGAGCTCGGGTCGCTCGGCAGCGAGGCCGCGAGCGGCGACGAGGCCGGGCCCGCGACGCCATTGCTGTCGAACGGCACCACCTGCAGGGTCGAGGCGCCGCCGTTGGTCGGCAGGCCGGAGACCGGGACCGAGGTCTGGCCGCCGGGGACCGACGCGACGGGCTTGCCGTCCTTGAGGACGGTGTACGAGGCGGGCGAGCCCGAGGCCGGGCGCTTCCACGAGAGGGTGGCGGAGCCGGGACCGCTGCCGTTGAAGCTGCTGAGGGCCAGGCTCGAGGGCGCGAGCGGGCTCGGGGCGGGCGCGTCCACGCCAGAGCGGCGATGCCGGCACCAGGGCCAGACGAGGGCCCATACGGGCCCGCGCCAGGGCCACCGTAGCCGGGGGCGCCTGCTCCGCTGTAGGCGGGCGCCGGGCCCGAGCCGCTGCTAGCCGTGTTCGAGGCCGGGCCCACCGCGCCGTTCGCCGCGACCGGCACAACCTGGTAGACGCTGCCGGGCTCGCCGCTCTTGGGCGAGACGTCGAACGTGGTCTGGTTGGCCGGGACGCTGCCGAGGACCTTGCCGTCGCCGATCACCGAGTAGCTCGCGGGGCTGCCCGCGCGCGGACGGTTCCACGAGAGGCGGCTCGACGAGAAGAGGCCCGGCGAGCTCGTCAGCTGCAGGTTCGAGGGCGCCATGTCCGCGGGGCTCGCGGGACCCGCGCCGGAGCCGGCCGGGTACGAGGCGAGAGGCACGCTGTTGCTGGCGGGGCCCGCGGGGCTGCCCGACGACGACAGCGGCACCACCGAGAAGTACGAGTTGGCCGCCGCGCTCGGGCTGAGGCCCTTGGGCGCGAAGGTGTTGACGCCCGACGGCGAGGCCTTGGCAGTGGCGACCTGGCGGCCGTCCTGCAGGACGCCGAAGCTGCCGCGAAAAAGCGCGTCAGCGCCCGCTGAGACGGCCCCGCGCGCGAAACACGGCTGCCGCACCTCGGGACGTTGCCGAGGCCGCTCGGCGTGGTCCACGCCAGCAGCGCGCTCGGGCTGGAGCCGGAGCCCGCCGGCGTCGACGTCAGCGCGATGCCGGAGCTCGGGTCGCTCGGCAGCGAGGCCGCGAGCGGCGACGAGGCCGGGCCCGCGACGCCGTTGCTGTCGAACGGCACCACCTGCAGGGTCGAGGCGCCGCCGTTGGTCGGCAGGCCAAGACCGGACCGAGGTCTGGCCGCCGGGGACCGCCGCGACGGGCTTGCCGTCCTTGAGGACGGTGTACGAGGCGGGCGAGCCCGAGGCCGGGCGCTTCCACGAGAGGGTTGCGGAGCCGGGGCCGCTGCCGTTGAAGCTGCTGAGGGCGAGGCTCGAGGGCGCGAGCGGGCTCGGGGCGGGCGCATCCACGCCAGAGCCGGCAATGCCGGCGCCGGGGCTCGACGGGCTGGCAGGGCCGAACGCGCACCGAAGCTGCCCGACCCGGACGGACCGCTCGGCGAGGTCGCGCGGCCGGCGCCATCGCCGCGCAGTTAGACGCCGAGGAATAAGGCCGTCCGATCCCGCCGGCGCGCCGCCGTACCGGCGCCGCTCAGGGCCGCCGCTCCGACGCCGGCGTACGGGCCAGGCCATAGCCGGAGCCCGAGCTGGAAGCGAGGTTCGAGGCCGGGCCCACCGCGCCGTTCGCCGCGACCGGCATAACCTGGTAGACGCTGCCGGGCTCGCCGCTCTTGGGCGAGACGTCGAACGTGGTCTGGTTGGCCGGGACGCTGCGAGGACCTTGCCGTCGCCGATCACCGAGTAGCTCGCGGGGCTGCCCGCGCGCGGACGGTTCCACGAGAGGCGGCTCGACGAGAAGAGGCCCGGCGAGCTCGTCAGCTGCAGGTTCGAGGGCGCCATGTCCGCGGGGCTCGCGGGCCCGCGCCGGAGCCGGCCGGGTACGAGGCGAGAGGCACGCTGTTGCTGGCGGGGCCTGCGGGGCTGCCCGACGACGACAGCGGCACCACCGAGAAGTACGAGTTGGCGCCGCGCTCGGGCTGAGGCCCTTGGGCGCGAAGGTGTTGACGCCCGACGGCGAGGCCTTGGCAGTGGCGACCTGGCGGCCGTCCTGCAGGACGCCGAAGCTGCCGCGAAAAAGCGCGTCAGCGCCCGCAGAGACGGCCCGCGCGCGAAACACGGCTGCCGCACCTCGGGACGTTGCCGAGGCCGCTCGGCGTGGTCCACGCCAGCAGCGCGCTCGGGCTGGAGCCGGAGCCCGCCGGCGTCGACGTCAGCGCGATGCCGGAGCTCGGGTCGCTCGGCAGCGAGGCCGCGAGCGGCGACGAGGCCGGGCCGCGACGCCATTGCTGTCGAACGGCACCACCTGCAGGGTCGAGGCGCCGCCGTTGGTCGGCAGGCCGGAGACCGGGACCGAGGTCTGGCCGCCGGGGACCGACGCGACGGGCTTGCCGTCCTTGAGGACGGTGTACGAGGCGGGCGAGCCCGAGGCCGGGCGCTTCCACGAGAGGGTGGCGGAGCCGGGACCGCTGCCGTTGAAGCTGCTGAGGGCCAGGCTCGAGGGCGCGAGCGGGCTCGGGGCGGGCGCGTCCACGCCAGAGCCGGCGATGCCGGCGCCAGGACCAGTCGAGGGCCCATACGGGCCCGCGCCAGGGCCACCGTAGCCGGGGGCGCCTGCTCCGCTGTAGGCGGGCGCCGGGCCCGAGCCGCTGCTAGCCGTGTTCGAGGCCGGGCCCACCGCGCCGTTCGCCGCGACCGGCACAACCTGGTAGACGCTGCCGGGCTCGCCGCTCTTGGGCGAGACGTCGAACGTGGTCTGGTTGGCCGGGACGCTGTCGAGGACCTTGCCGTCGCCGATCACCGAGTAGCTCGCGGGGCTGCCCGCGCGCGGACGGTTCCACGAGAGGCGGCTCGACGAGAAGAGGCCCGGCGAGCTCGTCAGCTGCAGGTTCGAGGGCGCCATGTCCGCGGGGCTCGCGGGGCCCGCGCCGGAGCCGGCCGGGTACGAGGCGAGCGGCACGCTGTTGCTGGCGGGGCCCGCGGGGCTGCCCAACGACG
The DNA here is from genome assembly GCA_004431415.1 of Cyanophora paradoxa. Taxonomy (NCBI): domain Eukaryota; class Glaucocystophyceae; order Cyanophorales; family Cyanophoraceae; genus Cyanophora; species Cyanophora paradoxa. The sequence goes on from QPMI01000046.1 coordinate 65,523, forward strand.
ACAGCGGCACCACCGAGAAGTACGAGTTGGCCGCCGCGCTCGGGCTGAGGCCCTTGGGCGCGAAGGTGTTGACGCCCGACGGCGAGGCCTTGGCAGTGGCGACCTGGCGGCCGTCCTGCAGGACGCCGAAGCTGCCGCGAAAAAGCGCGTCAGCGCCCGCTGAGACGGCCCCGCGCGCGAAACACGGCTGCCGCACCTCGGGACGTTGCCGAGGCCGCTCGGCGTGGTCCACGCCAACAGCGCATTCGATCCAGCACCAGAGCTTGTCGACGTCAGCGCGATGCCGGAGCTCGGGTCGCTCGGCAGCGAAGCCGCGAGCGGCGACGAGGCCGGGCCCGCGACGCCATTGCTGTCGAACGGCACCACCTGCAGGGTCGAGGCGCCGCCGTTGGTCGGCAGGCCGGAGACAGGGACCGAGGTCTGGCCGCCGGGGACCGCCGCGACGGGCTTGCCGTCCTTGAGGACGGTGTACGAGGCGGGCGAGCCCGAGGCCGGGCGCTTCCACGAGAGGGTGGCGGAGCCGAGGCCGCTGCCGTTGAAGCTGCTGAGGCCCAGGCTCGAGGGGGCGAGCGGGCTCGGGGCGGGCGCATCCACGCCAGAGCCGGCAATGCCGGCGCCGGGGCCAGACGAGGGCCCATACGGATCAGCTGCAGCCCCGCCGTAGCCGGGAACGCTTGCTCCGCTGTAGGCGGGCGCCGGGCCGGAGCCGCTGCTAGCCGTGTTCGAGGCCGGGCCCACCGCGCCGTTCGCCGCGACCGGCACAACCTGGTAGACGCTGCCGGGCTCGCCGCTCTTGGGCGAGACGTCGAACGTGGTCTGGTTTGCCGGGACGCTGCCGAGGACCTTGCCGTCGCCGATCACCGAGTAGCTCGCGGGGCTGCCCGCGCGCGGACGGTTCCACGAGAGGCGGCTCGACGAGAAGAGGCCCGGCGAGCTCGTCAGCTGCAGGTTCGAGGGCGCCATGTCCGCGGGGCTCGCGGGGCCCGCGCCGGAGCCGGCCGGGTACGAGGCGAGAGGCACGCTGTTGCTGGCGGGGCCCGCGGGGCTGCCCGACGACGACAGCGGCACAACCGAGAAGTACGAGTTGGCCGCCGCGCTCGGGCTGAGGCCCTTGGGCGCGAAGGTGTTGACGCCCGACGGCGAGGCCTTGGCAGTGGCGACCTGGCGGCCGTCCTGCAGGACGCCGAAGCTGCCGCGAAAAAGCGCGTCAGCGCCCGCTGAGACGGCCCCACGCGCGAAACACGGCTGCCGCACCTTGGGACGTTGCCGAGGCCGCTCGGCGTGGTCCACGCCAGCAGCGCGCTCGGGCTGGAGCCGGAGCCCGCCGGCGTCGACGTCAGCGCGATGCCGGAGCTCGGGTCGCTCGGCAGCGAGGCCGCGAGCGGCGACGAGGCCGGGCCCGCGACGCCATTGCTGTCGAACGGCACCACCTGCAGGGTTGAGGCGCCGCCGTTGGTCGGCAGGCCGGAGACCGGGACCGAGGTCTGGCCGCCGGGGACCGCCGCGACGGGCTTGCCGTCCTTGAGGACGGTGTACGAGGCGGGCGAGCCCGAGGCCGGGCGCTTCCACGAGAGGGTGGCGGAGCCGGGGCCGCTGCCGTTGAAGCTGCTGAGGCCCAGGCTCGAGGGGGCGAGCGGGCTCGGGGCGGGCGCGTCCACGCCAGAGCCGGCAATGCCGGCGCCGGGGCTCGACGGGCTGGCGGGGCCGAACGCGCCACCGAAGCTGCCGACCCGGACGGACCGCTCGGCGAGTCGCGCGGCCGGCGCCATCGCCGCGCAAGTTAGACGCCGAGGACCAAAGGCCATCCGATCCCGCCGGCGCGCCGCCGTACCCGGCGCCGCTCAGGGCCGCCGCTCCGATGCCGGCGTACGGGCCAGGCCCATAGCCGGAGCCCGAGCTGGAAGCGAGGTTCGAGGCCGGGCCCACCGCGCCGTTCGCCGCGACCGGCATAACCTGGTAGACGCTGCCGGGCTCGCCGCTCTTGGGCGAGACGTCGAACGTGGTCTGGTTGGCCGGGACGCTGCCGAGGACCTTGCCGTCGCCGATCACCGAGTAGCTCGCGGGGCTGCCCGCGCGCGGACGGTTCCACGAGAGGCGGCCCGACGACCCGAAGAGGCCCGGCGAGCTCGTCAGCTGCAGGTTCGAGGGCGCCATGTCCGCGGGGCTCGCGGGGCCCGCGCCGGAGCCGGCCGGGTACGAGGCGAGAGGCACGCTGTTGCTGGCGGGGCCCGCGGGGCTGCCCGACGACGACAGCGGCACCACCGAGAAGTACGAGTTGGCCGCCGCGCTCGGGCTGAGGCCCTTGGGCGCGAAGGTGTTGACGCCCGACGGCGAGGCCTTGGCAGTGGCGACCTGGCGGCCGTCCTGCAGTACGCCGAAGCTGCCGCGAAAAAGCGCGTCAGCGCCCGCAGAGACGGCCCCGCGCGCGAAACACGGCTGCCGCACCTCGGGACGTTGCCGAGGCCGCTCGGCGTGGTCCACGCCAGCAGCGCGCTCGGCTGGAGCCGGAGCCCGCCGGCGTCGACGTCAGCGCGATGCCGGAGCTCGGGTCGCTCGGCAGCGAGGCCGCGAGCGGCGACGAGGCCGGGCCCGCGACGCCATTGCTGTCGAACGGCACCACCTGCAGGGTCGAGGCGCCGCCGTTGGTCGGCAGGCCGGAGACCGGACCGAGGTCTGGCCGCCGGGGACCGACGCGACGGGCTTGCCGTCCTTGAGGACGGTGTACGAGGCGGGCGAGCCGAGGCCGGGCGCTTCCACGAGAGGGTGGCGGAGCCGGGACCGCTGCCGTTGAAGCTGCTGAGGGCCAGGCTCGAGGGCGCGAGCGGGCTCGGGGCGGGCGCGTCCACGCCAGAGCCGGCGATGCCGGCGCCAGGACCAGTCGAGGGCCCATACGGGCCCGCGCCAGGGCCACCGTAGCCGGGGGCGCCTGCTCCGCTGTAGGCGGGCGCCGGGCCCGAGCCGCTGCTAGCCGTGTTCGAGGCCGGGCCCACCGCGCCGTTCGCCGCGACCGGCACAACCTGGTAGACGCTGCCGGGCTCGCCGCTCTTGGGCGAGACGTCGAACGTGGTCTGGTTGGCCGGACGCTGCCGAGGACCTTGCCGTCGCCGATCACCGAGTAGCTCGCGGGGCTGCCCGCGCGCGGACGGTTCCACGAGAGGCGGCTCGACGAGAAGAGGCCCGGCGAGCTCGTCAGCTGCAGGTTCGAGGGCGCCATGTCCGCGGGGCTCGCGGGCCCGCGCCGGAGCCGGCCGGGTACGAGGCGAGAGGCACGCTGTTGCTGGCGGGGCCCGCGGGGCTGCCCGACGACGACAGCGGCACCACCGAGAAGTACGAGTTGGCCGCCGCGCTCGGGCTGAGGCCCTTGGGCGCGAAGGTGTTGACGCCCGACGGCGAGGCCTTGGCAGTGGCGACCTGGCGGCCGTCCTGCAGGACGCCGAAGCTGCCGCGAAAAAGCGCGTCAGCGCCCGCTGAGACGGCCCCGCGCGCGAAACACGGCTGCCGCACCTCGGGACGTTGCCGAGGCCGCTCGGCGTGGTCCACGCCAGCAGCGCGCTCGGGCTGGAGCCGGAGCCCGCCGGCGTCGACGTCAGCGCGATGCCGGAGCTCGGGTCGCTCGGCAGCGAGGCCGCGAGCGGCGACGAGGCCGGGCCCGCGACGCCGTTGCTGTCGAACGGCACCACCTGCAGGGTCGAGGCGCCGCCGTTGGTCGGCAGGCCCAAGACCGGGACCGAGGTCTGGCCGCCGGGGACCGCCGCGACGGGCTTGCCGTCCTTGAGGACGGTGTACGAGGCGGGCGAGCCCGAGGCCGGGCGCTTCCACGAGAGGGTTGCGGAGCCGGGGCCGCTGCCGTTGAAGCTGCTGAGGGCGAGGCTCGAGGGCGCGAGCGGGCTCGGGGCGGGCGCATCCACGCCAGAGCCGGCAATGCCGGCGCCGGGGCTCGACGGGCTGGCAGGGCCGAACGCGCCACCGAAGCTGCCCGACCCGGACGGACCGCTCGGCGAGGTCGCGCGGCCGGCGCCATCGCCGCGCAAGTTAGACGCCGAGGAATAAAGGCCGTCCGATCCCGCCGGCGCGCCGCCGTACCCGGCGCCGCTCAGGGCCGCCGCTCCGATGCCGGCGTACGGGCCAGGCCCATAGCCGGAGCCCGAGCTGGAAGCGGGGTTCGAGGCCGGGCCCACCGCGCCGTTCGCCGCGACCGGCATAACCTGGTAGACGCTGCCGGGCTCGCCGCTCTTGGGCGAGACGTCGAACGTGGTCTGGTTGGCCGGGACGCTGCCGAGGACCTTGCCGTCGCCGATCACCGAGTAGCTCGCGGGGCTGCCCGCGCGCGGACGGTTCCACGAGAGGCGGCTCGACGAGAAGAGGCCCGGCGAGCTCGTCAGCTGCAGGTTCGAGGGCGCCATGTCCGCGGGGCTCGCGGGGCCCGCGCCGGAGCCGGCCGGGTACGAGGCGAGAGGCACGCTGTTGCTGGCGGGGCCTGCGGGGCTGCCCGACGACGACAGCGGCACCACCGAGAAGTACGAGTTGGCCGCCGCGCTCGGGCTGAGGCCCTTGGGCGCGAAGGTGTTGACGCCCGACGGCGAGGCCTTGGCAGTGGCGACCTGGCGGCCGTCCTGCAGGACGCCGAAGCTGCCGCGAAAAAGCGCGTCAGCGCCCGCAGAGACGGCCCCGCGCGCGAAACACGGCTGCCGCACCTCGGGACGTTGCCGAGGCCGCTCGGCGTGGTCCACGCCAGCAGCGCGCTCGGGCTGGAGCCGGAGCCCGCCGGCGTCGACGTCAGCGCGATGCCGGAGCTCGGGTCGCTCGGCAGCGAGGCCGCGAGCGGCGACGAGGCCGGGCCCGCGACGCCATTGCTGTCGAACGGCACCACCTGCAGGGTCAAGGCGCCGCCGTTGGTCGGCAGGCCGGAGACCGGGACCGAGGTCTGGCCGCCGGGGACCGACGCGACGGGCTTGCCGTCCTTGAGGACGGTGTACGAGGCGGGCGAGCCCGAGGCCGGGCGCTTCCACGAGAGGGTGGCGGAGCCGGGACCGCTGCCGTTGAAGCTGCTGAGGGCCAGGCTCGAGGGCGCGAGCGGGCTCGGGGCGGGCGCGTCCACGCCAGAGCCGGCGATGCCGGCGCCAGGACCAGTCGAGGGCCCATACGGGCCCGCGCCAGGGCCACCGTAGCCGGGGCGCCTGCTCCGCTGTAGGCGGGCGCCGGGCCCGAGCCGCTGCTAGCCGTGTTCGAGGCCGGGCCCACCGCGCCGTTCGCCGCGACCGGCACAACCTGGTAGACGCTGCCGGGCTCGCCGCTCTTGGGCGAGACGTCGAACGTGGTCTGGTTGGCCGGGACGCTGTCGAGGACCTTGCCGTCGCCGATCACCGAGTAGCTCGCGGGCTGCCCGCGCGCGGACGGTTCCACGAGAGGCGGCTCGACGAGAAGAGGCCCGGCGAGCTCGTCAGCTGCAGGTTCGAGGGCGCCATGTCCGCGGGGCTCGCGGGGCCCGCGCCGGAGCCGGCCGGGTACGAGGCGAGCGGCACGCTGTTGCTGGCGGGGCCCGCGGGGCTGCCCAACGACGACAGCGGCACCACCGAGAAGTACGAGTTGGCCGCCGCGCTCGGGCTGAGGCCCTTGGGCGCGAAGGTGTTGACGCCCGACGGCGAGGCCTTGGCAGTGGCGACCTGGCGGCCGTCCTGCAGGACGCCGAAGCTGCCGCGAAAAAGCGCGTCAGCGCCCGCTGAGACGGCCCCGCGCGCGAAACACGGCTGCCGCACCTCGGGACGTTGCCGAGGCCGCTCGGCGTGGTCCACGCCAACAGCGCATTCGATCCAGCACCAGAGCTTGTCGACGTCAGCGCGATGCCGGAGCTCGGGTCGCTCGGCAGCGAAGCCGCGAGCGGCGACGAGGCCGGGCCCGCGACGCCATTGCTGTCGAACGGCACCACCTGCAGGGTCGAGGCGCCGCCGTTGGTCGGCAGGCCGGAGACAGGGACCGAGGTCTGGCCGCCGGGGACCGCCGCGACGGGCTTGCCGTCCTTGAGGACGGTGTACGAGGCGGGCGAGCCCGAGGCCGGGCGCTTCCACGAGAGGGTGGCGGAGCCGAGGCCGCTGCCGTTGAAGCTGCTGAGGCCCAGGCTCGAGGGGGCGAGCGGGCTCGGGGCGGGCGCATCCACGCCAGAGCCGGCAATGCCGGCGCCGGGGCTCGACGGGCTGGCGGGGCCGAACGCGCCACCGAAGCTGCCCGACCCGGACGGACCGCTCGGCGAGGTCGCGCGGCCGGCGCCATCGCCGCGCAAGTTAAACGCAGAGGAATACAGGCCGTCCGATCCCGCCGGCGCGCCGCCGTACCCGGCGCCGCTCAGGGCCGCCGCACCGACGCCGGCGTACGGGCCAGGCCCATAGCCGGAGCCCGAGCTGGAAGCGGGGTTCGAGGCCGGGCCCACCGCGCCGTTCGCCGCGACCGGCACAACCTGGTAGACGCTGCCGGGCTCGCCGCTCTTGGGCGAGACGTCGAACGTGGTCTGGTTGGCCGGGACGCTGCCGAGGACCTTGCCGTCGCCGATCACCGAGTAGCTCGCGGGGTTGCCCGCGCGCGGACGGTTCCACGACAGGCGGCTCGACGAGAAGAGGCCCGGCGAGCTCGTCAGCTGCAGGTTCGAGGGCGCCATGTCCGCGGGGCTCGCGGGGCCCGCGCCGGAGCCGGCCGGGTACGAGGCGAGCGGCACGCTGTTGCTGGCGGGGCCCGCGGGGCTGCCCGACGACGACAGCGGCACAACCGAGAAGTACGAGTTGGCCGCCGCGCTCGGGCTGAGGCCCTTGGGCGCGAAGGTGTTGACGCCCGACGGCGAGGCCTTGGCAGTGGCGACCTGGCGGCCGTCCTGCAGGACGCCGAAGCTGCCGCGAAAAAGCGCGTCAGCGCCCGCAGAGACGGCCCCGCGCGCGAAACACGGCTGCCGCACCTCGGGACATTGCCGAGGCCGCTCGGCGTGGTCCACGCCAGCAGCGCGCTCGGGCTGGAGCCGGAGCCCGCCGGCGTCGACGTCAGCGCGATGCCGGAGCTCGGGTCGCTCGGCAGCGAGGCCGCGAGCGGCGACGAGGCCGGGCCCGCGACGCCGTTGCTGTCGAACGGCACCACCTGCAGGGTCGAGGCGCCGCCGTTGGTCGGCAGGCCCAAGACCGGGACCGAGGTCTGGCCGCCGGGGACCGACGCGACGGGCTTGCCGTCCTTGAGGACGGTGTACGAGGCCGGCGAGCCCGAGGCCGGGCGCTTCCACGAGAGGGTGGCGGAGCCGGGGCCGCTGCCGTTGAAGCTGCTGAGGGCCAGGCTAGACGGGGCGAGCGGGCTCGGGGCGGGCGCGTCCACGCCAGAGTTGGCGATGCCGGCACCAGGGCCAGACGAGGGCCCATACGGGCCCGCGCCAGGGCCACCGTAGCCGGGGGCGCCTGCTCCGCTGTAGGCGGGCGCCGGGCCCGAGCCGCTGCTAGCCGTGTTCGAGGCCGGGCCCACCGCGCCGTTCGCCGCGACCGGCACAACCTGGTAGACGCTGCCGGCTCGCCGCTCTTGGGCGAGACGTCGAACGTGGTCTGGTTGGCCGGGACGCTGCCGAGGACCTTGCCGTCGCCGATCACCGAGTAGCTCGCGGGGCTGCCCGCGCGCGGACGGTTCCACGAGAGGCGGCTCGACGAGAAGAGGCCCGGCGAGCTCGTCAGCTGCAGGTTCGAGGGCGCCATGTCCGCGGGGCTCGCGGGGCCCGCGCCGGAGCCGGTCGGGTACGAGGCGAGAGGCACGCTGTTGCTGGCGGGGCCCGCGGGGCTGCCCGACGACGACAGCGGCACCACCGAGAAGTACGAGTTGGCCGCCACGCTCGGGCTGAGGCCCTTGGGCGCGAAGGTGTTGACGCCCGACGGCGAGGCCTTGGCAGTGGCGACCTGGCGGCCGTCCTGCAGGACGCCGAAGCTGCCGCGAAAAAGCGCGTCAGCGCCCGCAGAGCCGGCCACGCGCGCGAGACACGGCTGCCGCACCTCGGGACGTTGCCGAGGCCGCTCGGCGTGGTCCACGCCAACAGCGCATTCGATCCAGCACCAGAGCTTGTCGACGTCAGCGCGATGCCGGAGCTCGGGTCGCTCGGCAGCGAGGCCGCGAGCGGCGACGAGGCCGGGCCCGCGACGCCGTTGCTGTCGAACGGCACCACCTGCAGGGTCGAGGCGCCGCCGTTGGTCGGCAGGCCCAAGACCGGGACCGAGGTCTGGCCGCCGGGGACCGACGCGACGGGCTTGCCGTCCTTGAGGACGGTGTACGAGGCGGGCGAGCCCGAGGCCGGGCGCTTCCACGAGAGGGTGGCGGAGCCGGGGCCGCTGCCGTTGAAGCTGCTGAGGGCCAGGCTCGAGGGGGCGAGCGGGCTCGGGGCGGGCGCGTCCATGCCAGAGCCGGCGATGCCGGCGCCAGGACCAGTCGAGGGCCCATACGGATCAGCCCCAGCGCCATTGTAGCCAGGGGCGCCTGCGCCGCTGTAGGCGGGCGCCGGGCCCGAGCCGCTGGTGGCAGTGTTCGAGGCCGGGCCCACCGCGCCGTTCGCCGCGACCGGCACAACCTGGTAGACGCTGCCGGGCTCGCCGCTCTTGGGCGAGACGTCGAACGTGGTCTGGTTGGCCGGGACGCTGCCGAGGACCTTGCCGTCGCCGATCACCGAGTAGCTCGCGGGGCTGCCCGCGCGCGGCGGGCTCCACGAGAGGCGGCCCGACGACCCGAAGAGGCCCGGCGAGCTCGTCAGCTGCAGGTTCGAGGGCGCCATGTCCGCGGGGCTTGCGGGGCCCGCGCTGGAGCCGGCTGGGTACGAGGCGAGCGGCACGCTGTTGCTGGCGGGGCCCGCGGGGCTGCCCGACGACGACAGCGGCACCACCGAGAAGTACGAGTTGGCCGCCGCGCTCGGGCTGAGGCCCTTGGGCGCGAAGGTGTTGACGCCCGACGGCGAGGCCTTGGCAGTGGCGACCTGGCGGCCGTCCTGCAGGACGCCGAAGCTGCCGCAAAAAAGCGCGTCACCGCCCGCAGAGCCGGCCACGCGCGCGAGACACGGCTGCCGCACCTCGGGACGTTGCCGAGCCCGCTCGGCGTGGTCCACGCCAGCAGAGCCCCTGGGCTCGAAACTGTACCGACTGGCGTCGACGTCAGCGCGATGCCAGAGCTCGGGTCGCTCGGCAGCGAGGCCGCGAGCGGCGACGAGGCAGGGCCCGCGACGCCATTGCTGTCGAACGGCACCACCTGCAGGGTCGAGGCGCCGCCGTTGGTCGGCAGGCCGGAGACCGGGGCCGAGGTCTGGCCGCCGGGGACCGACGCGACGGGCTTGCCGTCCTTGAGGACGGTGTACGAGGCGGGCGAGCCCGAGGCCGGGCGCTTCCATGAGAGGGTGGCGGAGCCGGGGCCGCTGCCGTTGAAGCTGCTGAGGGCCAGGCTCGAGGGGGCGAGCGGGCTCGGGGCGGGGACGTTGGCGCCAGAGTTGGCGATGCCGGCGCCAGGGCCAGACGAGGGCCCGTACGGGTAAGAGGTTCCGAAGAGAGGTCCGTCTCCCGCCCCGTTGTACGGGCCAGGCGATGGGCCCGAGCCGCTGCTGGCCGGTTTGGAAGACGGGCCCGCGGTTCCAAAGCTGTCAAGGGGCACGACCTGGTAGACACTTCCGGGCTCGCCGCTCTTGGGCGAGACCTCGAACGACGTTTGGATAGCAGGGACGGCCCCGAGGAACTGCCCATCGCCGACGACTGCGTAACTTGCGGGGTTGCCCGCGCGCGGTCGGCTCCATGACAGAGTGCTGGAAGAGAAGAGGCCGGGTGCGCTTGTTAGCTGCAGGTTCGTCGGCATCATCTCCGCGGGGCTCGCAGGACCCGCTCCCGAGCCCGCTGCGTACGAAGCAAGCGGAACGCTGTTGCTGCTCTGTCCAATCGGAGAGCCGTTCGGCGACAGGGGCACAACGGAGAAACGCGAAGTGGCGACTGCGCTCGGGGAAAGGCCCTTGACGGGGAAGGAATTCACGCCGGTCAACGACGGCGGTACCGACGCAATCTTATTCCCGTCTTGCATAACGGCGAAGCTGGTTGACGCGCATTCGACTATCAGAGAATGCACGTTACAAAATACGTTAAAAAATCGCACCTTGCAAGACCACCAGCCTCAGAGCTAAGGGCAGCGGTGGGGGTGGTCCAAGATAGTAGCGCGCTTGGGCTGGAGCCGGAGCCCGCCGGCGTCGACGTCAGCGCGATGCCGGAGCTCGGGTCGCTCGGCAGCGAGGCCGTGAGCGGCAACGAGGCCGGGCCCGCGACGCCGTTGCTGTCGAACGGCACCACCTGCAGGGTCGAGGCGCCGCCGTTGGTTGGCAGGCCGGAGACCGGGGCCGAGGTCTGGCCGCCGGGGACCGCCGCGACGGGCTTGCCGTCCTTGAGGACGGTGAACGAGGCGGGTGCTCCCTGGATGGGCCGGTTCCACGAGAGTGTGGCGGAGCCGGGGCCGCTGCCGTTGAAGCTGCTGAGGGCGAGGTTCGAGGGCGCGAGGGGGCTCGACGACGGCACTTCAACGCCGGAGCCAGCAATGCCCGCGCCGGGCCCGGCCGAGGGACTCAAAGGGCCGAACGGAACAGAGCTCGAGCGCGAGCCAGCACCCGGGGCGCCAGTGGTGGCAGAGTTGCCAGTGACAGGGCTCGAGGCGGGGCCGACGGCGCCGTTCGAGGCGACTGGCAGGACTTGGTACACGCTGCTTGGCGAAAGGTCGGGAACCTCCTGAGAGGTCTGGCTGGCCGGAACGGTGCCGAGGACCTTGCCGTTGCCTACGACAGCGTAGCTCGCGGGGCTGCCCGCGCGTGGCGGGCTCCACGAGAGGCGGCCCGAAGAGCCGAAGAGGCCCGGCGAGCTCGTCAGCTGCAGGTTCGAGGGCGCCATGTCCGCAGGGCTCGCGGGGCCCGCGCCGGAGCCGGCCGGGTACGAGGCGAGAGGCACGCTGTTGCTGGCGGGGCCCGCGGGGCTGCCCGACGACGACAGCGGCACCACCGAGAAGTACGAGTTGGCGGCCGCGCTCGGGCTGAGGCCCTTGGGCGCGAAGGTGTTGACGCCCGACGGCGAGGCCTTGGCAGTGGCGACCTGGCGGCCGTCCTGCAGGACGCCGAAGCTGCCGCAAAAAAGCGCGTCAGCGTCCGCAGAGCCGGCCACGCGCGCGAAACACGGCTGCCGCACCTCGGGACGTTGCCGAGCCCGCTCGGCGTGGTCCACGCCAGCAGAGCCCCTGGGCTCGAAACTGTACCGACTGGCGTCGACGTCAGCGCGATGCCAGAGCTCGGGTCGCTCGGCAGCGAGGCCGCGAGCGGCGACGAGGCAGGGCCTGCGACGCCGTTGCTGTCGAACGGCACCACCTGCAGGGTCGAGGCGCCGCCGTTGGTCGGCAGGCCGGAGACCGGGACCGAGGTCTGGCCGCCGGGGACTGCCGCGACGGGCTTGCCGTCCTTGAGGACGGAGTACGCAGAGGGCGCTCCCTGGCTGGGCCGGTTCCACGAGAGTGTGGCGGAGCCGGGCCCGCTGCCGTTGAAGCTGCTGAGGGCGAGGTTCGAGGGCGCGAGCGGATTCGCAGGGGGCAGGTTGACGTTCGAGCTGGCAATGCCCGCGCCAGGACCGGACGACGGGCCGTACGGAGTGGATGGTACGCCACGGGAATCCGAGCCGGCACCGTTGTACGGGCCGGGGGCCGGGCCAGATCCGCTGTTATTCGGGTTCGATGCTGGGCCGACCGCTCCGAACCGATCAAGCGGCACGACCTGGTAGACACTGCCGGGCTCGCCGCTCTTGGGCGAGACGTCGAACGTTGTCTGAATAGCCGGGACGCTGCCGAGGACCTTGCCGTCGCCGAAGACCGCGTAGCTCGCGGGGTTGCCCGCGCGCGGACGACTCCACGACAAGGTGCTGGAGGAGAAGAGGCCGGGTGTGCTCGTCAGCTGCAGGTTCGACGGCGCCATGGCAGATGGGCTTGCTGGACCAGCGCCCGATCCTACCGGATAAGAGGCAAGCGGAACGCTGCTGCTGGCCGGTCCTGCGGGGCTGCCCGAAGGAGACAGCGGAACAACGGAGAAGAGCGATTTCGCGGCATTTGCGGGAGGCAGATTGCGCGAAGTGAATGTGTTGACGCCCGATGGTGAAGGCTGCACAGATGCGATCTTTTGGCCGTCTTGCATGACAGCATAGCTGCGCAAAAGAGCACACCAATCAATCAATCATTTGAATCAGTGTCTCTACATTTGAGAATCCCACCTCGACACGCCACCCTGGCCGGCGGGACTGGTCCACGACAGAAGAACGCTCGGGCTGGAGCCGGAGCCCGCCGGCGTCGACGTCAGCGCGATGCCGGAGCTCGGGTTGCTCGGCAGCGACGCCGCGAGCGGCGACGAGGCCGGGCCCGCGACGCCGTTGTCGTCGAACGGCACCACCTGCAGGGTCGTAGCGCCGCCGTTGGTCGGCAGGCCCGAGACCGGGGCCGAGGTCTGGCCGCCGGGGACCGCCGCGACGGGCTTGCCGTCCTTGAGGACGGTGTACGAGGCGGGCGAGCCGGAGGCCGGGCGGCTCCACGAGAGGGTGGCGGAGCCGGGGCCGCTGCCGTTGAAGCTGCTGAGGGCGAGGTTCGAGGGCGCGAGAGGATTCGACGGGGGCACATCGACGCCGGAGCCAGCAATGCCCGCGCCGGGGCCAGAAGAGGGCCCGTATGTAGATGACGGGTCAGCGCTAACGGGCGCGCCGGCGCCAGTGCCGTTATACGGGCCAGGAGCCGGACCAGAGCTTGAAATCGGGCTGCTGGGAGGGCCAGCACTGCCGTAGCGGTCAATCGGGAGCACCTGGTAGACGCTGCCGGGATCGCCGCTCTTGGGCGAGACGTCGAATGTGGTCTGGTTGGCCGGGACGCTGCCGAGGACCTTGCCGTCGCCGACGACAGCGTAGCTCGCGGGGCTGCCCGCGCGCGGCGGGCTCCACGAGAGGCGGCCCGATGAGCCGAAGAGACCCGGAGAGCTCGTCAGCTGCATGTTCGAGGGCGCCATGTCCGCAGGGCTCGCAGGGCCCGCGCCCGAGCCGGCCGGGTACGAGGAGATCGGCACACTGTTGCTCGCCTGCCCAATAGGCGTGCCATTCGCAGACAGAGGCATGATCGAGAAGAGAGAGTCGCCGGCCGAGGGCGGGAGGCTCTTGATCGTGAAGGCATTGACACCCGTCGGGGACGGCGTTGCATTGGCCACCTTCACGCCGTCCTTCAGGACTGCGAAGCTGCAGCAAGAGCGGCGCCTCAGCAACAAAATTTCGGTAAACGTATTGGTTTAAAGTGATTCAGATGCGACGCTCACCCTGCAAGACCGCCCGCTCCCGGCTCGAGAGCTGCCGACGGAGTCGTCCACGACAGAACGGCGCCGGGGTTCGTGGCAGGACCCGACATGGTCGAGGTGAGGGCGATGCCCGTCCGCGGGTCGCTGGGCAGGGTGGCGGAAAGCGGAGCAGAGGCGGGGCCTGCGACGCCGTTGCTGTCGAACGGCACCACCTGCAGGGTTGTGGCGCCACCGGTGTTTGGCAGGCCGGAGACGGGGATGGAGGTCTGGTTGCCCGGGACACTGCCGATTGGCACGCCGCCCTTGAGGACGGTGTAGCTCGCCGGAACTCCCTTGTCTGGGCGGCTCCACGAAAGGGTGGCGGAACCGGGGCCACTGCCGTTGAAGCTGCTGAGGGCGAGATTCGACGGGGCGAGCGGGTTCGGGGGCTGTGCGCTGAGCCCAGAGCCGGCAATGCCCGCGCCAGGCGCCATCGTAGTGTTTGAAGGGCCGTAAGGTGTAGCGGAGGCACCGGAAGGATCGCTGCCGCTGACGGCCGGCTGTGACGCAGGGCCGGTGGAGCCGAGGCGGTCGACTGGCAGGACCTGGTAGACGCTGCCGGGCTTCGGAGAGACCTCGTAGGCCGTCTGATTGGCGGGAACCGTGCCGGTAACCTTGCCATCCTCCGCCACGGCATAGCTCGCCGGGTAGCCGGCCGCCGGCGGGCTCCACGAGAGACGGCCCGACGAGCCGAAGAGGCCCGGCGTGCTCGTGAGCTGCACGTTGGAGGGCATCATAGCCGTCTGAGGCGCCGGGCCCGCGCCCGAGCCGACGGGGTACGAGAGCAGGGGCACGCTGCTGCTGGCGGGGCCGATGATGTCGCCGGCGGGCGAGATGGGCGCAACGGAGAAGAGGGACTCGGCGACGGTGCTGCTCGGCAGGTTCTTTGCGGTGAACGAGTTGATGCCGGAGGGCGACGGCTTGACGGTGCCGATCTGGCGGCCGTCCTGCAGCACGGCGTACCTGGCGAGAGGCCGGAATTCGAAGTCAGCCGTCAAAACGTTGACCTCACATGCTCGCTAACATCTAGCGCTAGCACTGTTTTGCGGGCGAATTCGCACCCTGGAGGGCCGCCGGCGCCGGGCTGGAGGTCGCTCGCGGGAGTGGTCCAGGAAAGAAGCGCGCTCGGGTTGCTCGGGTTGCCGATGGGCGTCGAGGTGAGGGCGATGCCGGAGCTCGGGTCGCGCGGCAGGACGCTGGCAAGCGGCGACGAGGCCGGGCCCGCGTAGCCCTTCTCGTCGAACGGAATGACCTGCAGGGTCGATGGGCTGCCGTTGGTCGGCAGGTCGGAGACCGGGATCGATGTCTGGCTGCCAGGCACGCTGCCGATGGGCTTCCCGTTCTGAAGAACGGTGTAGCTGTTGGGAGTGCCGTTCTGGGGCGGGCGCCACGAGAGGGTGGCGGAGCCGGGGCCGCTGCCGTTGAAGCTGCTGAGGGCGAGGTCCGAGGGCGCGAGCGGGCTCGCTGGCATTCCCTCGACGGCAGAGCCGGCAATGCCCGCGCCTGGGCCGATGAGCGGGTTGTAAGGGCCAGGAGCGCCCATCCCGGGATCGCCCGACGTGGGCAGCGACGGAGGGCCGACGTTGCCGAAGCGGTCGATGGGGAGGACCTGGAACACCTTGCCGCCGCGCGGCGCGTCGGCGGAGGTCGCGCTACCCGAAACAGTGCCCACGATCTCGCCATCGCTGACGATCCCGTAGCTGGCCGGGCTCCCGCTGGCAGGGCGGTTCCAGGAGAGCTTCCCGGAGCTGAACATGCCGGGGGCGCTGGTCAGCTGCAGGCCCGTCGACGCCATGGACGGCTGGCTGGCGTTCGGGCCCGCGCCGGAGCCGACGGAGTACGAAGTCAATGGAGCCTTGCCGCTCGGGGCGCCGATGACCTCGCCGCTGGGCGAGATGGGCGCCACGGAGAACGCCGCTTCCTCGCCGGGGTTATAGCCGGGGTTCCGGACCGTGTAGGTGTTCAGGCCGCTCGGCGTCGGGCTCGGGGGCTTGACCACGCCGACCTGCTGGCCGTCACGCAGAATCGCGTAGCCGCCGATGCCGCCCGCAGCGCCGGTGGCAGGCGTGTTCCAGGCGAGATGGCCGCTGGGGTTCGGGCCGGGGCCCATCGGCTGAGCCGTGAGCGCGATGCCACTGTTCGGGTCCTTGGGAAGGGCCGTCGTGAGGGGGTGCGACGGGGGGCCGGCGACGCCGTTCTCGTCGAATGGAACGAGCTGCAGCTTCGTGGGCTTGCCGTTGGTTGGAAGGCCGGAGAGCGGGTACTCCGTGCGGTTGCCGGGGGCGGTGCCGATGGGCTCGCCGTCGCGGAGGACGTTGTAGCCGGCGGGCTGGCCCGCCAGCGGCGGCGTCCAGGTGAGCTTGCCCGAGCCGGGGCCCTTCTCGCCGGCGCTCGTGAGGGAGAGGTTCGACGGGGCGAGCGGGCTCGGGGCCGGCGCCTCCAGCCCGGAGCCCGGTAACCCTGCGCCCGACCCCGTCGGGTTGTAGGGCGTCTTCCCCAGGCCGCCGAGGTCCCGCGAGCGGACGCCGGCGCCCTCGCCGGTGCCCGTGCCCGTGCCAGTGCCCGTGTAGGGCTCGTACGGGGTCGTCGCCTTGCCCTTCGGGAAGATGCTGGGCACGCGGAGGGTGCCCTTCACGATCGCCGCGGTGAGGCCAGCGACGAGAAGACCGGCGGCGCCGATGCCGAACGCGAGCGGCAGGATGTGCGACATCTGCGACAGGACCACGTTACAAATAAAATCAATCCTGTGAATACGAGCGCATGGGGCACCTGGTTGCTGTTGCCCTGGCCACGATCACCATCTTGCGGCGGGAGCTCGCTAATGCCAGCGGCGAATGCCGGCTGGCCTGCCGAGAAGTAGTTCGGGATAATTTGGCCAAGGGTGAACTGCGCGATGATATTAGAGACAGTTTGCATTTCGACATTGACGCAGGATGGGGCTTCAGACTTGCCGTGGTCTGCGCACAAAATGAATTAAATAAAAAACAGCGCGTCCGCATGTGCGAATGGCAGACGACGCACCAAATGCGTGCAGAATCCACGAGCATACCAGATACCCTACGTTGAAGTGGAACGTGCTCATGAGAAGGCGTCTCATTTTGCATTCAATAAAAAATGTTGCACATTACGCTGGAAGAGATCTCCGGCATTTGTCGCCATAGGGTCGGGGTTCTCCGCATCGCCGAGCTAAAGCGATCGCGATTAGGCATCGGATCTTCAATCACTTGATAGAGGTGCCAACGGTCACGCACCCACATGTTGATCTTCGGCTTGTAACGCGTCTGGCACGGCTCCCAGCTACTGGAGGTCTCGTTCCAGAAGATGAGGAACTGTTGCTCCGTTGGCATCGTTGTTTGAGTGATGGGGTACGGGATTTCGATGATGATCGGCTTGGAGTCCGCGAGGCCGTCAATGCGGAAGCCGAGCACCTGATCATGAGCGCGAAAATCTGTCAGCCGTCCGTCTGGAAGACACTCTGAACTGAAACGTTTGAAGTGCACCGAAATGTCGACGAAGCCGCCCGTGATCTTGACTGCACCCGCAACTGTGCCTCCAGAGGGACCCCTCCAAACGGGCGGGAAGGGCGAGACCTCCATGTTGAGAATGGAAACGCCGAATCTGGCTTCCAAGTAAGGCAGGGGCTGATGAGAACACTTGAGAAAAAGGAGAGGAGAGATTGGATTTAGATTCGGTAACATATCCGTAAGAAAGAAATATCTGATACGGGTTATCGGCCGACTTGGCGAACCCGTCTTGGCCACCGTCCTTGGGTACAAAGTCGCGAACTTCGAAAGGCAGCTTGACCAGGGCGGGGTTCACGCCCTCTCCGCCGGCTTTAGTGGGGATGTCGTAGTAGACTCTGCCAGGAATTGCGATTGCGGGCGATCAAAAAATGCGCCGGGCGATCTCGAGCAAAAGAAATGAAAAAAGCAATTGCAGACTGCACCTGATGTCAGTAAAGCAAACTGCGCGAAAAGCCAGATTGCAATTGTTATTTTATGCGCGATTGTTATGGAGGAAGCATAACGCACTTTTTCCGGCAGTCTATCGAGTCCAAGCATTGAGAGTAGTCAATGTCAGCCACGTTTACGGCAGAAGGAGAAGCAGCCATGCGATATCTCACCACAGCTGCCGCTTCAGCAGCGGCATTACGCAGACCATCCTCACAACCGCGGCAGCTACGCAAGAGGGATTTTTAGGATTAGGAAGACACCAACTGCAGCTGCACAAAGCCGTACTTGGCGAGGGCGCCCTGGGGCGCCTTGATGAGGGTGTTGAGCAGGTTCGCGAGTGGGCTGCTTGACGACTCCGTCTGCCCGGTGAGGCCCGTGCCAGCGGTGCCGACCCAGTCCGGGCTCGCGATGGCCGCAGAGAGCTCTTCCGTGGTCTGATTGTGGGATTTAGCAACATCTCGCATTTAGATTTCCAATTGCAAGGGTGATTTGAAAGCTAGGCGTTTGTATAATCAGATGATTGCGCTCCGCTTTCAGGAGGGGCACCTGCTCGAGGTAGACACTGAGGTCGAGCTCCAGGAAATCGCACGGGTCGAACGCCGGCTTGCAAGATGTGAGCTTTTGCAGCAGCGTCGAGTTGAGGAACCTGTAGCCAGTGAGCACAAAGCTACAGCGCCTGCGTTGCGCAGAGCTGGATGACAATGAGGCGCATGCGCACGAGCTCGAGACGGAGGCGAGTTTGGTGATGGCTGCCAGCGTGGCTGCCAGCTCCGGGTACGCGGTCGCGATGTCTCCGGTGGAGCTAGCGAGATTCTTGAGGCGATCAGCAGCGCTGGAGGCTGAGCACGCATCCGTGATCAGCTTATCCAAGCAAGGCGGCGGTCCTGCGTTCAGACATCAGGCACCGCGCGCGGTCGTCCCCGGCAGAACTCGTTTATAATTTGATACCTTTGCCGCGGAAGAACTCGCTCAGCGCGGCGATCGCGTCGCCCTCCAAGATCGTCTTCTCCTTCTCGGTGATCGTGCCCGCGGCGAAGCGCTCGCTGATCGAAGCCATGGTAGCGTCGTACGTGGCGCACGCAACCGGAGGGTCGACGACCGTGATGGTGAGAGGGACGTCTGTTGTGCAAGATCGTCCACATGAGCGATAGACAAAGCATCGACTGAAGGTTCGGCACCGGAGCAGCCGCAGGCGTTGTTGGAGCAGATGGTCGCCGTGAGCTCGTGCGTGCCGACGGGGAAGACGTAGGCGGGGGTCATTACGTTGCTCTCCCCGGGCTTCACGAGGACCGCCTCCTTCAGCTGCGACAGGATCAGAGGATCGCCCGTTCCGCTTCGTAGACTTTCGCACCTTGAGCGAGTAGGAGAGCGGGAGCGCCGTCGCCGCATTGAAGGGCGGCTTCCAGTTCGAGCACGTGACGGTGAAGCTTGTGCTCATGAACGTACCCTGTGTTGGCGAGACAGTGCATGTTCCCGGATCGACCGATGCAGGGGGACCGATGATTCGAATCGTGGCCTGATCGGAGACCGCGGGCAGAGTAGTTCCCGGATGGTTGGGGTCGGCGGCCGTCGCGGAGCAGCGCTGCAGAAAAGAAAGAAGAGCCCCTGTTAAAGACGATTTCGAGCAGTTTAATTGCCATTAAAAGTAAATCACTGACAATGACGTATTCCTTATCTGCCGAAGAGAGTTGCGAAAAGGGTGCAAGGCGTCAGCAGCTCAAAGACAAGGTTCAAACAGCGACCGCAATCGTGGCTCACTGTACTCGAGGGCCGGGCGACTCTCCCGAGTGAAAATCAGGGAGTCGTCGACCTTTGACACAGCCTTGAAGTACCTGCGACATGTACGTGTAAAACTCGCGAACGCTCATGCTCTTAAGATCACACTGAGGTGTCTTAACGGTGCCCGCAAAAAGCAACTAGGTCGGGCCTAGCTCCGACTGTACACAAGAATGCGCCAATTGCGATTGCGGGTTGCGCGCACGGGGAGAGGTCCGCCAGCACCGACTCGCCGTTCGGCGCGGACCAGGTCTGGACCGCGACGGTGGGGTAGGCGTCGTAGTTGGTGGCCGAGGACGTGCAGCGGGCCACGATGGTCTGGTTGACGCATACGCCGTCGGCGGCCCCAGGGGGCGGCGAGATCTCGACCTGGGTGAGTGCACAGCCCCGTCAGCTTGTTCGAAACAGCATCTATGCATTTTTTCTCTCCCGACGTATATATGCAATATTTAATACCGCACCTGGACCTTGACTTGCAGAGCGGGCACCGAGCCCGGGAGAGGGGAGGTAGTTGAGCCAGTAGGAGTTGGAGTGGGGACCCCTCCAGGCGTAACCCCTCCTCCTCCCGTATCCCCTCCGGGCGGTGGCGTAACCCCTCCCGTATCCCCTCCGGGCGGTGGCGTAACCCCTCCTCCCGTATCCCCTCCGGGCGGTGGCGTAACCCCTCCCGTATCCCCTCCGGGTGGTGGTGTTGCCGCTGGCGTTGGTGTTGCCGGTAGGGCTCCTCCAGCAGGGCAGCTGACCACAAGAAAGTCCCTGCTGCTCTCGCGAAAACCGCCTACAGACATGTGCATACGTAGTCATGTAAGAAAGCGACCGTCATTTGAGGGGTTTTAATTCGCAGTTCACCGCACCGAAACGATTTTTTGCACGGAAAAGCACGCGGTGCACACGACCTGCTACGCAGTGTCTAGCCAGCCGAGTGGTAGTGACTGGGCCACCAAATGGCGCTGCAAGAGTGTTGAGGTTGAAGCTTGTCGCATCGCGGGAGATATTTTTAATAATGTTGACGACGATCTCGTGATCGAGGGCGGCGTCCAAGTCCTTGTACTCCGGTTTCAGCGGATCTTTGGTGGTTGCCAGCGGCGTTTGTTTCAAATCTCGCAGCTGAGAGCAACGCTTAATGGCACGGTAGTGCATTTGAGTTGACTGACGCAAGCTAACCCTGACAATGAGCATGTCATAGCCGTGAGGCGTGTGGCGACCGTCGGTCGGATTCTCCCACTCAACAATGTAGTCGCTGCCGATGGGCTTCGGCTTCGGAGCTGCAAGCGAATGCATATGCATGGCTCACATCAGAATGATTGACGCTCAGAGGTTTTTGCGAATGGCGTACCAGTCCAGCCTTCGAAGTCCGTCCACGCCGTCGCGTTGTTCTTGGAAAAGACGTACGCGAATTGCACGCTGAAGCCATCTCTTGGGACGAGTGTCGCACCGTGCCGGTTTTTCCAGTCGAACCAGAGCTCAATCATGCTGATATCGTCCGCCTTGTCGCCCACATTCTGCTTTGTAGGGGGAGTTGCAATTGGGTCTACCATAACGTGATCCTTGTTGCGAGGGCTTCGGCCTGTCCCCGCCTTTGCAAGTGCCAGACTGTGCTCCTCGCCGACAAGTCTGCAAGTATCCATGGGCGTACTCAAGCTTCGTCAAGAGTCTAGAATCTAGATCTAGAACGCACGCAATGTAGCAACGATCTGCAAATAAAAGCGAGACTCAAGATTATATATCGAGGGCTACCAGAAAAGTTAGCTCACCAAGAATAAAGCCGCCAGCGCCCACGGCGGCAATGGTGTCGGTACCAGTCCCGCTAGGATGCTGAGATCCGGGCTGCCTCAAAATTTCGTTCTTGGTTGCTGTAGAGATTAGTGTGAGACCGTCGAATGTGCACGCTTTTCATTGCCATCGCGAGCAGTCATGATCAGCTGCAGCTCACCAAAATACTCTGCGTGCAAATCTCGTTAAAACATGATAAGTGGATGCCAATCAGTAAGTAGTGAAACGCACCCCCGTAGGTGTATGCTCCACCTCCCACGTATCCGGAGCTGTCCTCCGCCCACTTATTCACATCCCATTGCTGCCTATAAATACCGATACATCACTATTCTGCCATCGCACACAAGGACGGCAGATCTAGAGTATACCTCGAAGGACCCCAGTGCACGTAACTCTTGGAAAGACGATCGAGCCCCGCAGTATCCAGTGCTTTGGCGGCTGGCTCGTCTAATCCTGCCAGCGTCCCTGTAACGCTGCATGAGCAATTGAAGGGAATGACCGTTTGAAAACCGCTCGCCAAGTTGCTGATCGTTGTCGGGGTCGAGTCCACGCAAGTAATACTTGATGAATCTCTGGTACTGGAAGTCGTCGTCGCGCCCTACAAAATCGTGCTGGATGGTGACATCGATGTAGATCTGGAAGTGCTCATCGGTCTCGTGGAAGAAGTACCTGCACACGAGTCAGACGGCCATCATTTCACACTTGCACAGTGACACTCAAGCTAACGTTGTGGTGACGTTGATTCCTTCTCTCTTGCCGGCCGCATGCACGACCGTTATCCCATCGGGCTCCTTGATGGTTTTGATAATCTTCCCGGACATAGTACGCCTAGAGTCACTGGGCAGATTATCCGATTCCTGCAGACGCCGAACGGAGTCATGAACAAACCACGCCAATATCGATATATCGCCATTTGAAATCGCACCATTAACGATCCGTAGCCAGTATGCTTGAGTTGTTCAAACCCAAATTGCACGGTTGTCATTCCGAGGCCCCAGCCTTCAACCTGATATAGACGGTCGAATCACTCTATAGAAAAAAATCTAGTCCATAGACGTTGTTGAACCGCAATGACGCACAGGGAATCCTTGGGTCTGCGGACAGCACGTGCACGTTTCAGACCAGGCGGATAAATGCAGTCTAAACAACCACGAATACGCACAATCAAGTCCTGGCGATGTGCGATTGAAGAATTCACGAACGGCTGTTAGTGAGCGCACATTTGCAGAGAGATAGAGATCTAGAGATCGCGCGCACTCCGCAGTAGGGCATTTGTCTGAGTCGAATGACATCGAATCAGCTTAGATAATCGCGATCGTGAAAACAATGCGGGCTCACCGGCCTGTCTTGCAACCTGTGCCCTTCGAACAATCAGCCTCGTTGGCAATGTAGTCGTCGGACTCTGCTCGCAGGAGGATTGTGAGCCCAGAACTACATAGTGAGGCGCTAATAGAAGAAAGCGGAGAGGCAGCTGCAGCGTTGCGTACGAGGCCATGTGTTCCACTGACGAGCGCACACGTGCACGCGCATGGTTTCATGTGAATAAGGCGTTCGAATAGCTCAGGGCGCCGGCGGGTGAGACTTACCCCATCTCGATCCACGTCGACAAACAAGCCGAACCCCGTGTATCGGTTCTGACTGTACCCGAAGGGCAGAGTTGGGCTGACGTTTGGGGCGTATTGCGCGCTGCCAATTGAGCCATCATATCCGTGAATCGCTGCCATTAAGTGCTTTCCGAAGACAAAGTAATCATTTAGATCTTGCGCGAAGCTGGTCGCTGCTCGCGCTGTTTGGATTCCAGCGTAGGTTGTTTTTACAACGGTGCTGCGAATGCCTACGGAAGGCCCAACGAGATCCCAGCTGTGAAACGAGTTCGGCCAGGGGGGGGTACAGGGGGGGTACAGGGGGGGAGGGGCGGCCCGCGGGGGCCAGGGGCGCTGGGCCCTCGCGCCCCGGATCACGATGCCGCCGGCCGGGGCGGCGGCGGCGGGCGGCGGCGGCGCCGAGATCTTCCCCCTGCGCGGCGGGCCCGCGACGCTCCTCGGCGCCCTCGCGCTCGCCCTCAACCCGGGGCTCGGCGTCGGCGCCCTCTTCGGCATCCGCATGGACCCGTCGCAGTACGCCGAGGTCGAGGTCGAGCCCGGCGCCATCCCGCTCGAGGCGTGCATCGCGGCCACCTCGGGCCTCGACGAGGTGGCCCCCATCTGCGTCTCCGACGACGGGCGCTACCTGGTGGTCTGCTCGGACTGCGGCGACGTCGTGACCGTCTGCCGCGCGGAGGTGGTCGGGGACGTGGATATGTGGGCGGCGGCGCCGCCGCGCGTCGTGTACCGCCGCGTGGGGACCCTCAAGTTCTACATCGGCAACGAGGTCTTCGCCGGCGCCGCCGACGCGTTCCGCTCCTTCCGGTGCTGGGTCGTCGAGGAGCGCCGCGAGATCTACTTCGCCTGGAACAGGGAGAACGTGCGGATGTACAGGCTCCCGGGGCTGCTTGCGGCCGGTTAGGTAGTGGTCATGTATCAATCAAAAACCACGCCGCGGTCGCGCCGGTAGCCCCCCGCTTTTCCGCTCCCACCGCCGCTGCTTGCGGGCCGCGGCGGCCCAGGCGATCGCCCCGGAGCCGAGCGCGAGGGCGACCATGGGGACCCAGGGGAGGGCCCCGCCCCCGGCGCGGAGGGCCCGCAGGTAGGTCGAGACCGGCGGCGGCCAGGCACTGGAGGAGGATGCGCTCGGGCGCCGAGTCGGCGTCGGAGGCGGAGGCGGAGGCGGAGCTCATGGGGGGGGGGGGGCGCGAGGTGCGACGTGAGATGTAGTAGGGGGAAAAATATCTCCTCCTCGATGAAAACGATGGCAGTTCCGCTCCCGACCCAGTTAGAGGGGGGGCTCCGGGCGCTCCTCGCCGCGCCCCCCCAAGAGTACACCCGGGCCTTCCAGTCCTTCATTCAGCTGCCTGGGTTCGCGGAGAACCAAGCCCTGATCCTGCGCCGCCTTGACAGGGAGGTCCGCAGCGCCAGAAACGATGCCAAGAGATACGCAACAGAAGTCATCATCGGCCTGTTGAAGTCCGAAGAATACCGCAATCGGGCCGTAGTCGAGCGCACCGTCGAAGAGTTCATTAAGTCTGTAGCTTTCGGCGGGCCGCCCGAGCTGCTTCGGATTGCAGAGGGCCAGGATCCACTCGCGGGGTATGCGAGGATCACATTTGGAAGGCCCGGCTTTCTGCACGACAACAACTTCCACGGGGCGTTAGTGGCAAGTGCCGTGACATTCGCCCGCGTGCACCGGGTGCGCACCGACATCACATGGTCGCCGTGGGCAGTCGGTTGAATCCAGCTGACGAGCGGCTTATTATTTTTTTTCAATGCAGTAGTAACAGCAGAGACTACTATGGGGGCGATCTTTGGGACGCCCGGTGGCGAGCTGTTGGGCCTACTACACGAAAGGATACGCCCAAGGGAGAATGCAAGTCAGCTCCAACGGAAGTTTTTGAAGCCGGTTGAGCAGGCGGACCGGTACGAACGGGGAGAACTCGTGCAAGACGATGATGCCCCCGATCGAATTGCAGCTTTCTGGAGAGGGTACGAGAAGGCTACCAACAGGCCCGTGCATGGGCGCATTGCCCTTCTAGCGGATAATCTCAATGCGGGTTTCGGCCTCCTTCAGGGGTTTGCAGACGCCGGGGACCAGGCATCGACCTGGACCGTCTTTAGAAATGGTGAATTTGTCGAGGCGGTGTTCTTCGACCACCCGACGGCAGTTCCAACACCCCCCGCGGGGTACATGGACTGGCTGTGGGCGAAATCTGGGCACCGGCGCCGGCGCCGCAGCGCCTATTTTGACGACGACGACGACGACGGTGACGACCAGTCGAGAGAGCTGTTATTCAATATCCTGATCGGGAACATCGACGCGCTTGGGCGCTTGTTCCCAGTCGGCTCCGTTTCCGGCTTGCCCGAGATGTTGGGACGAGAAACCAACGAGGCCCTGGCCTTCATCGCCTGGATCCACCAGCCTGGTAATGGGATTCGGCGTTGAGTGACCTGGCTTTCCTCAGCTGGAATGAACATTGACGGGGCGCCTTTTGTCGACCGGCGGAACTACGCCCGGTCGCGGCGGCCCCCGCCGCCGATAATGGCATTGGCCGGGTGTCTCTTCGTGTTAACTAGCGACGCAGCAGAGCTAGCTAGCAGGCTAGTAGCAGCGCTCGAGCTCAGGGCTAGCTGATCGCACGGGCTCCGAATCCAGGTCCCATAGGGCCCTAAAGGCTATAGCTAGCATGCCGGCCCGTCGCCGCACGCTGTACGTAGCATGCCTGGCTCTAGAGCCTCTTGCTAGCCCCGCCGCCCCCGGTACTGGCCGTCACCAAGGTGCTCGCAGCCCCCTTGCCAACAACGACTGTCACAGGTGGCAAATTGCCTGCCTCTGCATACTGGGAGGGCGTCAGCGGGGCGGGGCGGGGCGTCGGCGGGGCGGGGGCGGGGCGGGGCGGGGCGGGGGCGGGGCGGGCTAGAGCTAGCGGGGGCGGGGCGGGGCGGGCTAGAGCTAGCGGGGGCGGGCGGGGCGGGGCGTCGGCGGGGCGGGGCGGGGCGGGGCGGGCGGGGGCGGGGCGGGCTAGAGCTAGCGGGGCGGGGCGGGGCGGGCTAGAGCTAGCGGGGCGGGGCGGGGCGGGCTAGAGCTAGCGGGGGCGGGGCAGGGCGGGGCGAGACTATAGCTAGCGGGGGCGGGGCGGGGCGGGCTAGAGCTAGCGGGGGCGGGGCGGGCGGGGCGAGACTATAGCTAGCGGGGCGGGGCGGGCGGGGCGAGACTATAGCTAGCGGGGCGGGCGGGGCGGGGCGAGACTATAGCTAGCGGGGGCGGGGCGGGGCGGGCTAGAGCTAGCGGGGCGGGGCGGGCGAGACTATAGCTAGCGGGGGCGGGGCGGGGCGGGCTAGAGCTAGCGGGGGCGGGGCGGGGCGAGACTATAGCTAGCGGGGGCGGGGCGGGGCGGGCTAGAGCTAGCGGGGGCGGGGCGGGGCGAGACTATAGCTAGCGGGGGCGGGGCGGGGCGGGCTAGAGCTAGCGGGGGCGGGGCGGGGCGAGACTATAGCTAGCGGGGGCGGGGCGGGGCGAGACTATAGCTAGCGGGGGCGGGGCGGGGCGGGGCGAGACTATAGCTAGCGGGGGCGGGGCGGGGCGGGCTAGAGCTAGCGGGGCGGGGCGGGGCGGGGCGCACTTCAGGCAGCAGGTTCCAGTAGCGAGTGGCGACCGAGCAGAAGTTGACGAGATCATCGAGGTTTAATAACTTGACAATGCGCAGGACGGCATCATCCGGCAACTGTGGCGCGTGAGAAGAAGAGATACTGTGCGCAAAGAAGAACGCACATCATCCATACACGGCGCATGCTGTGACCGCGAGAGGCGAGGGGTCAGAGAGGCAGGCAAGCGCGCGCCGCATGCCGCAAGCTGCTTCCGCACCATCTCGCCGGCCTCCGCCTGCGGCACGGCCGCACCGCCGGCGGCAGAACCGCTCTGAGGCCGGGAGCATCAGGGGAGGGAGAAGCGCGCGCAGAACGATGTTTGCGCACCCTCTGCTGCTCGTTCGTGTGCATCGCGGCCGCCGGCTCGCGCCCGGGCTGCAGCGGCGAACCGTCGTCATCGCCGGGAGGCTTCCTGGCCTGCACACGCTTCGAGCGCCTCGGCTCGAAGCCGGTATCCTCCTCCTTCTCCTCCCAGCGCCGCCGCTTCTCCGGCGGCATGATGCTGGTGCACGCGAGGGGTACAGGGATGCGCGCGCATCGACGTACCCCCGGCGACCGACTGACTCGCCGGCGGTGCAGCGAGCGCCCCCGATCTGGACAGCGGCCCGCGGTGCGAACGATGGCGAGTGCTTCCGTGCGCCAAACGTGCGCGCTGCAGATGACGAAACGGCGACGGAGCCCGAGCCGAGACGACGGCAGCACCGCCGCCATCGACTTGTTCACGGTGCGCGGCTGCCGATAGATAACCACGCGCCGAGGCCTCAGCCGGTGCCCCGCAGCCCCTGCCGCGCGACATCTTCTTCCGCATCGTGGCATTCTGTGCGAGCCCGCTCTACACGCTCTTCTGTGTGCTGGCCAGGGCGTGCAGAACGTTCCGAGATGCCGTGAGCGCTCAGCCAGCGGCGCCCGGGGCCCGCCCGCGCGCGCCGCGCGCGCTCATGCGACGACGCAGGCTCGGGCCTTCAGGGCGCCCCGCGTGATCTTCCGCGTCGAGTGCATGAAGTACCACCTGCCGTTCTCCGGCGATGTCGACATCCGCGTCGGCACCTTCCGCCAGGTGGGCGCGCCGCGCCCGCAGTGCGACCCAGCTAGCTCATGGGGGCGCACAGGCCGTCGATGTTCTCCTCGGCCGCGTGCACATGTCGGCCGCCAGGTTTAAGAAGAAGAGGAGGACCGCGATGAAGCTCATCGTCTTCAAGCGCGACGTGGTCGAAGGCGACCCGGATCCACGCCGCTACGAGGCGAGAGGCCCCGCCCGACCCGCCCCCGCCAAGCCCGCCCCGCCCTGAGCGCCCGGCGGGCGCCAGGCTGTCAGCGCATACCTGCTCGAGGGCACCTTCACGGAGGTGACGGAGGTGGTCTTTTCCCTCGACCGCGTGGAGGGCGTCCTCGCCCACCTGCCCCGGTTCCTCCTCGCGAGGCGGCCCGGGTCGATCGAGATCCGCTTGACGCGCGAGGGCTTCACCGGCCGCGGCAGGCCCGCGGCCTTCGCCCTCGTTGAGTACCTCATTCGAGCCGCCGCCGCAAGCCGGGGGCCTGCGGCGCTCAACTTCAGCGTCAGCACGTGGGACTACACGACCGGCAGCCTCCCGCCGTTCATCGCCGCCGCGCAGGAGGACGACTACTTCATCGTGAACACCGGCCTCACCGGGCACAGCATCCCGTCCAACGCCATCAACAGGGTGCGCTCGGGCGGGCGGGCCCCGCGGGCGGGCCGCTAAGCTCGCTGCCGCAGCTCGGTTTCAGCATCGACGGCCCTGCGCGCCCACCGGCCCCGCCGCCTCCTCCTCCTCGACTGCGCCTCGCCCGTCGCGCCGCCCGCCCTTGCCGCCCTCGGCGCCAAGCACGTGTACTCCCCCCCCTCCGACGACTCCTCGTAGCCCGGCGCCCGCCCCCCGTTCCCCTCCCCCCGCAGCTTGGACCGAAGCTTGAGCCGACTTTCGATCTCACAGCACGACGAAGGGGTAGGGGAGGGGGGAGAGGCTGAGGGGCACCGAGACCTCCCGGCACTTGTACAGGATGAGCTGGCGGGGCGGGCGAGCGGCCATCGCAGCGAAGAGCTCGAACAGCGGCTCGGCGAGGCGCCCCATGTGCGCCCTGCGGCGGCGCGGGCGTGTGAGCAGCGGGCGGGCGGGCGGGCGGGCGGGCGGGCGGCGCAGCGCGGCTCGCCCGGCGACATAGACGATGAGGGGGTGCGGGCACTCGAGGACGATGCGGCTGGCCGTGCGGATGATCAGGGGGGCTTCGGGCGCTGCAGTACGTGGCGCCCTGGGGGGCCACCCCGACGCAGCCCACCAGGGGCGTCTCCTTCCCCACGACGCACCAGCCCGGCTCGCACAGGCCCGTCTTGGTGCACTCCCAGCGCCTCACCCCCGTGGCGTTGGCGCACTGGATCTTCATCTCTCCCGGCTTGCAGCCGTTGAGGCAGAAGTCCCTCCTCGGCGTGCAGCGCGTCTCGTCGGCGCACCCCGTGATGGCGTACTCGTCGGGGAGGCACCCGTTGTTGCAGCGGCGCAGGGGGCCCGCGCACGTGGTCTCGTCCGTGCACCCGCTGATGGGCCACTTCCCCGGCTCGCAGCGGTTGCCGCACAGCTTGTCGGCGCTGCAGACGGTCTCGTCCACGCACCCCTCGATCGGGGCCGTCCCCGGCTCGCACCCGCTGAAACACTCGCCCTTCCTGCTGCAGCGCGTCCCGTCGAGGCAGTCCTTCATCTCCACCTCGCCGGGCAGGCACTCGTTCTCGCACACCCCCGGCACCTCCGAGCACACCGTCCCGTCGAGGCAGCCGTCGATGGGGAAGAGGTGCGGGGGGCACCCGTCGAACCGCGAGCACTGGGTCGGGCAGCGCGGGTCCGCCATGTTGGGCGCGGCGGCGGGGCACCCGTTGCGGCAGATGTTCGGGTCGGCGCCGGCCGTCACGCACTCGCCGGCGGGGCTCGCCGGCGTCCGGCAGTTGTTGCGGACCGGGGCCGACGCGGGGCACCCGTTGAGGCACACGTCGAGCCGGGGGCCTTCCGGCACGCACTCGCCGCACTGGTTCTTGATCGGGCGGTCGGTGGGGCAGCCGTTCCGGCACCCCCCCAGGGCGGTGGAGCCCGTGGGGACGCACTCGCCGCGGGGGTTGGCCGCCGTGACGCACCCGTTCCGCACGAAGTCGCGCGGGCAGCCCGTCGCCGCGCACGTCCCCTGCTCGAAGGAGCCCGCGGGGACGCACTCCTCGCAGTCGTCCTGCTCCTCCCCGGGGGGGCACGGCGTGCCGGACGCCTCTACCGACGCCGAGCTTGCGAAGAAGGACGCAACTCGCATTCTGAACAAGGCGATGTGGACGTCGCCAGACTCGGTCACCGTATCCACTGATACGACCTGGTTTGCTACCCTATAATTCGGCATCAGCACCTTGTCGTGATCGGGCGGCAAGGAGTAGATCTCGAGGCGGATGCGGGCGAGCCGCCCTGCCGAGACGTCTGCAGGGGCGATGGGCCAGCCCTTGTAGTAATTCGAATTCGACGTCTCGTTGTATTTGACGAGCACGCTATTCTGCACGGTGGAGGTCTGCCCGCCACGGGAGTGAGTCAGGCTCCCCCCCCAGAGTGGAAACGGCTGGGAATCTTGAGTCGTCTTCAGAGACTCGAACCCCGCCCAATTCCAAGCATCGTTGATCGAGACCAGCATGCGGATCGCGCCGAGGGCGTCCGACACGTCCCTGTCGAGCATGCACCAGATGGAGACACGAACGACACGGTACTCGCTGAAGTAGTTGTGCGGGATAAGGAGGCTGCTCGCGTTGGGGGCCAGGTCACCCGCAGCAAGGAGGCGCTCGCCGACGGAGGGGCCGACGACGGGGCCCCGGACGATAAGACCCCCGTCGAGGAAGAGGTCGCCGTTGTTGGAGAAAGCGGCCTTGCCCCCCGCAAACGTCAGGGCAGTCGACGAGGGGATCCGCAGCCGCGCGTGGTGGCCGAACACGCCGCCTCCCACAAGCACATTGAGGTCGGGCGAGTAGGCGGCGGCGCTGAAGTTGATTGGAGCCTCCATCTCGGTCCAGCTGATACCATCCGTGGGGCGCCAGTCCTCGGGGTCGAGCGCGAAGGAGTAGACGTAGATCGGGCGCTTGGGCACGGTGGTGTGGTGCTCCGACGCCCGGGGAGGGACCGCAATCACCCTGCAGGCCGCCCCCGCGGACCCAGCGCTCCGGGACGACGGGTGGCCGGTCTCATACGCGGACGTCCGGGGCGGCCGCCTCGTGCGCATCGAGCTCGAGATCTACACTGTGCCCCCTTCGCACGCAGACACCGCCCTGGTTGGCATCCTTGTCGATACCCACAGCGTTGGACCCGACGAGGTCCCCTGTCACACCACCGGCCAGCTGGCCCTGTCCGCCTCTGCCACCCTCCTCCACGGGCTCCGCATCCAACCCTCGGCTGGGCGCAGGTTCCTTTCAGGCTCGTACTGCGTTTTGGGGCCATTGCCCGCCTGTTCCCGGGGACGGCGGGGGGCGTGCCGGACGCTTCAACTGATGCCGAGCTCGCGAGGAAGGATGCAACGCGGATCATGAACAAGGCGATGTGGACGTCGGCAAGCAGGTCGGGGCGGCTGCAGCCGGTTATTCAGCACGAATGGGGGACATGGATGAGGGCGAAATCAACACGCACATTCTCGGGAATGACATGGGCCGGTCCACCGCTTAATTGCTACTTTGCAGTGACGGCGAGGGGCGATGATGTTGAAGACGAATACTCAATCGCATCTGACATGTTCGTCCTGGGCAGCCGTGATGGAGGGCATTCGTGGGAGCCCACGGTTGAAGCCCGGCAAGGATGGGATGACAGCGATTTTAACCCAGAAGGATTCAGATGCATCGTTGCATCGGGAGATGGCCATGTCTTCGCCTTGAGTCATCCCACGAATTCCTACTGGGGATCCCAGCACCATGTCAAAATCATCGAGACTGTTGATGGGTCCACATGGTCGGTTGTCTCAAACGTGACATGCTCGAGCAATGACGGTAATTATTATGAATCTTCCTATGCCATTTACAGGGTTCTCATCTATGTGCCCGAGCTGAAGGCAACTTTCTACTTTGACGACTACAATGCGTACAGGCGGTCTGATGGGGGGGAATGGGAGGGCGGGTCCCTCGTGGATGGTGTCGACGTAATTCGCTGGTGGGGTGCAACATCCATCTTCTACTCCCCAGTGCTAAAGAAGCTCGTCGCCCTGTGTTCGTGGTTCGTACGCACGGAAAACCGCGGCCGGCTTGTGACGGGGCCGCCGGCTGGCAGGACTCGCCGGGGGCGGCGGCGGCCTGGGCGGAGTGCCCCCAGTGCCCCCGCGGCGTCTACAACTGCTGCCCCCCGCGCCCGCCCCAGCGCCTCGTCATCGAGCCGTGAGGGCGGGGCCTCTACCGCCGGGCCGCCGCGGCGGCGGCCGCCGCCGGGCGCTTCGGCGCCCCCCTCCGGCTCGCCGCCCGCTTGGCCCTCTTCGCCTGCTCCAGCTCCCGCACGCCCTCTAGTGTGTACTCGCTCAACCGGGCCCTCTGAAGAATCCTTTCCATAGCCTGCGTCGCCGCCCGCTGGGCCCTGAGCGCGGACCACTCGGGGTGCAGGCTGCGGACTCGCAGGTACTGCGCCAGGTACAGGTGCTGCAGGGCCGACTCGCTGAGGGCGCGGGGCCGCCGCGCGGGGGGGCGCTGGTAGGTCATGGCTGTTTATTTGCTGCGAGAAAAAACGGCGCCCTGCTCTAGTAAATTATCAGGACCAGGCCGTCGCCTCCGGTCCGCACGTTGTAAACCGTGGACCCCTTCCCGCACGGGGAGACGTAGTCCGGGTCTGTGGCGTTGCCGGGGGTGTCATATGAGGCGGCGGATGTCGTACCACCGGTCACGACCGCGCTGCCGTAGTAGCTGGAGCCCCCGCCGCCGCCGTAGTAACCGCCACCGCCGCCGTAGTAGCCGCCGCCGCCACCGCCGCCGTCTGCCCCCGCGATGTCCCCTCCCGTGTACTTCGAGCCGGCTGTGCCGTTTGCCCCGGCGTCACCGCCTGCGGCCTGGGTGCCGCCGCCGCCCCCGGTTTTGGACATAATTACTTGGATACCCGTCAGGCCGCCGCCGCCGCCGCCTCTCTGGAAGTAACCCCCGCATGCCCCACCGCCCGCCGTGATGATGTCGTCGGTGCCTCCCTGGACCCGGATGGCGGACCGCCCGCCCCCGCTCCCGACGTTCGTCTGGGACGCCGTGCACCGCCCGCCCCCGCCGTAGGTCGCGAGGTGCGCGTTCGGGTTGGGCCTGCCGCCCTGCCCCACGATGATCACGTAGGTCGCCCCCGGCGTTATCAGCGGCTTCCACTGCTCAACGTCGCGCTGTCGCCGCTGCTCCTCCTCCTGCTGATGCTCCTGCTGCTGCATCGCGACGACGACGACGATGCGCGCGCGAGTCAGTTCGTTGTTGCGCTACCCCCCCCCACTCCCCCCCCCCTCCTGCATCAGTGTCGTCGTCAGCCGGCCAACCGGCAGCCGCACCGGGCGCAGACGCCGTGGTGTATGAGACATCCGACGAAGCCGGGCTACAGGATCGTCTTCAGCAGCATCAGCAGCGGCGGCAGCATGCCGAGCGAAGTCGACGCTGAGGTGGTCAGGTTGGGACTGGTGCGCGCGATTCATCTGCCTGAATCCGCCATCCGCCTGATGATGCACGCGCGCCGGCCCGCAGCCCCGTGCGGGGCGCCGACGGCAGCGTCGGGGGCGCGGCCGGGCGCGGCCCGGTCCGGATCCAGCGCCGCCTCGGGGCGGGTGCGACGACGGCCGCCGGGGAGGGTCGATCGGCGGTGATGGGGCCGTCGGCCGGCGGGCGCCACGGGCACCGGCGGCGGGGCGGGGCGGCGGGCGGGGCCGGGGCGGGCGGGGCGGGCGGCGATGACGGTCGTGATGTCGGCGGCGGGGAGGTGGGCGCCGGGGCGCCGGGTGCCGGGGGGCGGGGGCCGGGGCGGGCGGGACGGGGGCCGAGGGGCGGGCGGCGGGGACGGGCGGGGACGGGCGGGCGGGGGCCGGGCGGACGGGACGGGGGCCGAGGGGCGGGCGGCGGGGACGGGGCGGGGACGGGCGGGCGGGGCCGGGGCGGACGGGACGGGGGCCGAGGGGCGGGCGGCGGGACGGGCGGGGGCGGGGGACGGGGCCGGGGCGGCGGGCGCCGGCTGCTGGGTTAGCGCCGGGCCGGCCGCGGGCCGGTGCCGGAGCGGCGGCCGGGCGGGCGCCGGGGCGGGAGCCGGGTCGAGGGCGGGGGTGGGGCCGGGGGCGCCGGGGTCCGGACCGACCTTGAGGCGGAGTTTCAAGTGGTTGGAGGCGGGGTCGGCGGCGGCAGGCGGGCCGGCGGGAGGCGACGGAGAGCGCGGGCGCTTTGCCGGGGGCGGCGCCGACAAGTTGAGGTTCCTGAAGATTTCCTCACGAAGGCGGCCCCGGCACGCTGTGCAGGAGGGGCTGCTGCCCCCGTCGAACCGGGAGCGCATCATCGCGCACCCCGTGACGTATTGGTCGATCATGTCCAGCATCGACTTGAACTGACCGGAGCAGTGCGCGTGCACGTGCTTTCCGCAGCGCACCCCCTTGCACCTGAGCATGAGGAGCACCAAGGAGGCGATGATGAACTGCGCCTCCCTCCGGTACCTGCTGGTGAACGTGGGCTCGCGGATCTCCAACATCGCCCTGGAGCATGCGGCGGCCGAGGCGGCCGCGGGGCCGCAGGCGGCGGCCCCGTGGTGGGCGGCGGTCGCGGCGGCCCAGGCGCAGGGGGTCGCGGCGGGCGTGCCCCGCCTGCGGCGTGCACTGGGTCCAGGCGGCGTCCGACTCGTGCCTCGCCTGCCGCCTCGGCCGCGATGCGGCCCCGCGCTTCGGCGACCCGGGGCGGCACGCCGAGGAGGCTGCTGCCGTCGGGGATGCCCTCGCGGCCTCCGCCTGGCGCCCCGTCTCCCCCGACATCGTCTTTGCGGCGCGCGGCTCCTGTGCCCCCGGGAAAGGCGCCCTCTACCTCCCCGATTTCGTCTTCTCCCTCCCGCACGCTATCTTCTGCCTCGACATCCTCACCAACTGCCACCGCGACGAGCCCCCCAGCTTCCGCGAGATGCGCGAGGACACCTACCAGAGCCTCACCACAATGGAGCGCCCCGTCGTCTTCCTGTACACCAACTTCGGCTCCTACTTGACCGCCGGCGCCCGCCTGCGACGTCAGGAGGACCCTCCCGGCACACGCTCTCTGCCATTTCGACCCCCCCCTATGCACTCGCCCGCCGCGCCGCTGAGAGGAAGCCTCAGCATCAATTACCCCCACATCTTCGTTCGTCAGCTGGAGGAGTCGGGCCTCCTCGCGGCCCTGCGCGCCCGCCCGCCCCGCCGCATCGTCATCGGAAGCTTCAAATCCTCCGCCGCGGCCGCGGCCGCCGCCTTCCCCAGCCTCCTCGCTCTCGGTGCCGAGGTTCAGCTAGCCGAGGTTGAGCTAGATTAGAGCCTTCTCCATTCATTCACGGCACATAAACAGCCCCTGTAAAGAAGGGATACCAGCGGGCGAGGACCCGGGCCCACCACGCGTGGGTCTCCGCCTCGGGCTCCTCCACGAGCGGCATGATGAATGCGGCAAGGGCGGGGGGCGGCGCAGGGTAGATCCCGTCCACGAGCGGAGCGCTGGGGGCCGGCCGAGTCGGAGAGCCTCTTCGGCGCCGTGCGGGCCAGCAGGCAGCAGTAGTTTAATGCCGTGTGATATCAAAACCAATCGCGTCACCTGCACCTCCCACTTTTTCCCAGCCAATATTATCCATGACCGCAACGGCCGCTGGGCGGGGCGTTTAAGTCGACCTGCGCCTACGGCACTTGCGGCTCTGGACGGCGGCCTTCTCCATAATCGCTTCCTCGGCCGGCTCGAGTGCGCTCATCAGCTCCCTCTCGCGCCGCTCCTCCTTGATCTGGACGTGGGTCCTGCGCCGCTTCTTCTCGGGCGTGGGGGCGCGGGGGTCCTGGTCCTCGCACTCGGGGCGGGCGTTCGGGCGGTCGCAGTAGTAGCTGACGACGACGGGCCCGGCGCCGGCACTGCGGCGTTTGGCCTGGAGTTTGGCGGCGTCCATGCGGGCGAGGAGGCGGAGGGGAGTCAGGACGCGGGCGGGGTTGGGGCGGCAGCGGCCGCGGCGGCCGCGGCGACGGCGGCGGCCTCGAAGGCCGGCCCTGGCGCGGCGGCCCCGGCAGCCCCGGCAGCCCCGGCAGCCCGGCAGCTCCGGCCCCAGCCCCGGCCCGGCAGCAGTTGTGGGTGGCCCGATCCTGCAGCTGTGGCAGCAGGCCGCGGCGCCCGCTTCCACAACCATTGAGATCCTGCGACAAGCAGCCGTCGTTGGGCGGGCACGACAGCGTCCGTCAGCGAGGTCCAGCGTGGCTTGGCGGCGAGCCTGGCCGTCTCGATGTACATCGCCATGTCGGAGTCCTACCAGCTGCTGCTTGCGGGCGGGGCCACGCCGCAGCTGGAGGAGCAGGAGGCGGCGGCGGCGGCGGCGGCGGCGGCGGCGGCGGCGGCGGCACCGACGGGCAGCGCGGCTGCGGGCGCGGTCCCGCAGCCGGGGGAGGAGGCGGCGTCGGTGGCACCCCCCCGGCCGCGCGCCACGGAGTGCGTCAAATGCCGGGAGCGCCTCCCCGCGGTGGCCCTGGTCCCGTGCCGCCACGTCCCCGTCTGTGTCGAGTGCTGGGGCCCGCACGTGGCCGGGCGCACCTTCAGCGACGAGGGGGCGGGCATCGCCTGCCCCCACCCCGGCTGCGGCCTCCGCGTCGACGGCGCGCTTGTCGTGGTCCTGCCTTAGGCAGCTGCAGCGCGTGGTGTGTGTGTGTGTGTGTATTTAATTTTCCACTACAACACGGCGCTAGCTAGAAGCATCGATATCCGCTCTTCTTCGGCCGTGGCCCGCTCGAACTCCTGGCGCTCTTCCGCTGCCCTCGGCCCGTCATCGTCGTCGACTGTACCGGAACCAAGGAGGCGGTGCAGGCGGTCGATGCTCACGGGTTTGTGGGGTAGGCCGTAGAGCAGGTGCCTGATGATGAACTGGCGCTCCTCAAGGAGGCGCTGAATGCGGGCGGGCGGCCGGCTGGAGTGTATCGCTTCCACCGCCCGCGGGCTCAGGAGGGTGGCGGAAGGGTGGCGCCACCCGACGTCCAGGGCGGACCACCACGCCCCCGGGTTCGCCCGAATGAGGCTCGCGATGAGGGGCGTGCCCCACCTTTTCCGGCCGCCGAGCCGGGGGAGCCCGGGGGGGGGCCGGGGGGGGCCGCAGGGGGCCCGCCGGGGGGCCGGGGAGCCCGGGGGGGGGCCGTGAGGCCCGCCGGGGCCCGGGGAGCCCGGGGGGGGCCATGGGGCCCGCCGGGGGGCGACTGGTTCAGCCCCGCTGTGAAGGTCGACGGGTTGCGCACCGAGTAGCCTTTCGCAGTGCCAGGCTCCTTGGGCTGAATGGCTGCACAGGGAATTAGGCAGGAGACTTTCTGAAGATTCCGTTGTGATTCACCTAGGTGTCCTCGGATCTGTTGTAATTCGCGAATCTGTCAGCTCGCGAATTCTAATAATAAAAAAACTAAGCTTCAAGTTCCAAGGCACCTCGAAAAGAGGCATGAACTGCTGGTGCTGGTGCTCTAGACAGTACCTGCAGCATCCCGCTCAGTCCTGGATCCAAAAACGCGACGAACACTCAAACGGACAAAGTCGTCTGCCAAGTAGGGCTTTCGTCCCATAGGCCGAAGCGCGTGTTGGCAGTTGGATCGAAAGGAGTGCCCGGTTTAGATGTCGAAGCGGTGGCCGGATACGCTCGAAGATTGTACTGGAGCTCCCTAGGCTTTTGTAAGGTATCATAACGGAGCGGACAAAGCAAGAGCTGACCCGGCGATGTGCCCTAGCCACCTTGGGAACGCCGAACCACCCGCCTTCACGTTCGGATAAAAAACAGAACTTGAATCGGGTAGAGTACGGCCTGGATGGCAAGGCTCGACACGCCGAAAACAGAAACATGCATCTACTCGACACTAGATGCGTACCAGTCTCTGATTTAAAAATCGGGTAGTTCGCGGCAGTGGAATGCCGCTCCCTGCATCGAAAATCGAATGCATTAATTCTCGTTGGTAGAGAAAAGAGTTTCGTGTAGCAAGCCTACGGACCCGAACCACTTGCTGAAGCCGAGTGCGAAATCTGCCACAATTGCAATGCGATATTGATGGGAAAACACAAAGCCAGGACAGAGAAGACGCACTATCCAATCCAGGGGCCGCGACCTTGTTCCAGCTCGGATCGTACGTTGTTGCGAGCTGCGATATAACTCAGAGTGCGCCATGCTTTTCGATTACGGTCGAAAACTGTGCGCACTGAAAACAAGCCTGTTGTAGAAGAAGAAGAACGCAAAGATGTCAAAGATGGCTTTCAAAAAAAGCGGGACAGAGGACAGAGGTGAAACACGGGACAGAGGTGAGCTCACCGTCTGTGACATCCGTACGCCGAATCCTGCACATGGTTTAAGTAGAGCTCTGTGCAGATCGCAAGCTTTTCGTACCTCAGGCACCACTGGAGTGCAGAATTCGAAGTCGCGTCGGCGTGGGTTATCACCGAGAAAACCAAGAGAGGAAAGGCACGCACTGCATCGTACACGAGAATTGGTTGATCGCATTCGACGTACACGTCAAGGGTTTTGCTTGTAGGGTCTGAATTGCGCATGCTGTGTCAAAATTCGAGAATTCGCGTGCTGGTGCAAGTTTGAAAGACAAGGGACCGACCTCGTTTGGTACCATCTACGATCACATTTTGTTTGCAAATGCCGAAAAGCGGAAAATCCTTCGGGCGAGTCTTTCGCGGGCATGTGCATTAATTCCAATGCCGTGCTCGACTGATTTGAAGGAAATGTGCATGTACGTGTACCTTATAAACACCGCTAACTTTCGTCGGCAGCTGGAAGGCCACCCCCACCTTCTCCTGTGCTTTGCACTCTTTCGCATACGCTGTCGTAACCGTCGTGGCGCAAGGCCAACCCTTTCCGCTGTCGCCACGATTCGATTTTACAATGGCAACCTGCAAAACCCGTACTTGGTCGAGAGACAGGCACGATCGCGAGAGCAAAGTTCATATATATATATATATATATATATCATCATGGGCACCCGAAATTCGAGGTTGGTAGGAATCGTGTCATTAAACCCTCCGGCTGTTTTGAATCCACTCTTTGTATCCGGAAAGAAAAGTCTGAAGACCTTCATTTCGATTTTGAAACAAGTGTGCATGTACATGTCTTAGCAACGCACGTGAAGTAGACAGAAGTGATGTTGATTGGCGCATTCATGTACCGCATACTGCGCGAAGATTTGAATAAATAGTATTGGCAAATAGGCTTCTAATTAAGCATGTCATTTTAGGCTTCCGAAAGCACAATTGTAAATTTACTTACCAGTAGAAGAAATCATCTGCAAGACGTCGAAGAGCAACGATTATGGGTATGGATGCAACCAATTTCCGAAATATCGATACTCACTTGTCGGTCCGCGGGCCTCGATGACCTTCCCATCTGCCTGGTGGGTCGCAGGTTCTCCCGTGTCCGCATCGGATAAGAGGCAGTATTGGTTGTAGCGATTTTGTGTATCCAATTCCCAGTAATTTCCAATTCGAGCTTGGTCTGCGCATGCGCATGCGCAGTGGTTATATTAAACGTTTTTAACACAGGAGTTGCTGGAGTGAAACGGGGCTAGGCGCACGCATGTAGTAGCTGCTCTCTTGCGAACTTTTCGTCAATCCCGCCGGTTCGCCGCCGGCCTTAGTGCCATCTCCCTTCAAGTAAGTCGAGATGATTGGCTTGTCGCCTGGTGCGCCGTCCGAGAAGCGGATGCCTGGTCGGCCCTGAACACCACTGCGCCGTCGCAATGCGCCAGCCAGATGAGCTATCGTCTAGAAAACCAAATTCTCGCGCTCCTCTATGTTCGCGCGCTCCTCTATGTTCGGAAGCTTATGCATGTTCGGAAGCATTTGCACGATGCACGGGCACAGAATTCGAAGCAAGATCTAGATCTAGAGGACGCACACGGGGCCCATGTCTCCAGCTGTGCGGGGATCTTGACCCGCCGCCGCGTGCGAGACGGACAACACGAACGCCGACGCGACGAAGATCGCCAAGATGATCGAGGCCAGGCCGCTGGGCCGCGGCCGGCCGGCGACCACGCGCCGGCAGGAGCCGGGCGCGCCCGCCATGGACGTGCGAGACCTCCGCCGATCAAGCCGCGCGCACTCCAACGCACGCGGGCCTGCAGCCAGCTACAGCTGCCCTAAGCCTGCTCAGCAGCTGCAGCTGCAGCTGATGCAGCTGATGTCGATATAAGGGGAGCGAACGCCCACGAGTTGCAGGGACCGTCGCACGGGCCAGTCTAGGCTAGGGCCGCTAGGCTACCCGACGACCTCTTACCGCACTACGGTAGTACCGTAGAGTCGGCGTAGACCCGTAGTACTGTACGTTCAACGGTTCTCGACTCTGAGAGACTCTGAGATCTGCAGGCCGCCTGACTCTAGAGGCTGCAGCTGAGGCCGTACCGCCGGCCCGCCGCGGCCGCCGGGCTTCTACTAGGCTAGCTTCTATCTTCGTACGCCGTGACGGTAGACTATCTACTAGTACTACGCCGTGTGACGGTACTACCGTTACAGTACCGTAATATAAGATGTCTAGACTCTAGAGTGTCTAGAGACTGTGGCCGGTAATTCACCAAAAAACATATTTCGGCAAAACCTGAAAAATGTGCCAAGATTGTGGTTCGTCGCCGAGTCGGCATCATATTTTCGGCAACACATGTACAGCCAGTCCGCCTAGGCGGCGGGTACGTTGATCCCTCTTCTGCCATACATCTGCACAATTCTGGCACAATTTATAATTACAGCCGCTGAGCAATTACTAGTACAGTAGTAGTACTCAGTGATTGGTCATAGTCTGGTACCGGTATAGCTGGCCGAGGCTGCTGGACGAATGGGCTGCTCCCAATGTAACCAATCCCGGAGTCCGTGCTTTTTCGCGCGTCCGACGGTCTGATCATGATTATCACTGAGTATTGGTGCGATCATCGGATTCGGTCAATTTCGGTGGAATCGGTGCACGTGACCGCGCGCCGCGTACGGGCGGCGGCGTACCGTGCATGACTCAGTGACGGACCGGGACCTCGGTGACTCGGCGTCGAGTCGGCGACGAGTACTAGTCGGCGACTCGGCGTGTGCAGCTGCAGCCTGCAGCCTGCAGCTGCAGGCTGCAGCCTGCAGGGCCATGTCACCGGCCCATGTGCACGTGCAGGCTGCAGCCTGCAGCTGGCCATGGCCATGGCTGCCGCAGTGCAGCCTGCGCTGGCAGCGCTTCTAGATCTCCGAGGCTCAGGGGGCTGACAGGGGCCCGGCTTCAAAAAAGCTTCGGGGCAACTTAAGCTTGGCAAGTTCGGGCCCGCGCCGCCGCGCGCGCGCGACTCCGGATCCCCGGGCCGCGAGGGCTGCCAGCATTATGGCAGCATAGCGCGTGGCGGGCGCAGCGCTAGCTATATAGCAGCCTGCGGCCGCGCGCAGCTACTAGCTCCGTATATACGCGGCCCGCGAGCGCCCGGCCTCGCCGCGGCCGAGTCGTTCCCTCGAGCTCGCGCTCGCGGCCCCGCCCCTCGCGATCGTCCGCGCGCCGTGCGAGGAATCGCCGAGGACACGGACGTGATCCTGAGCTCGATCACTCGCGCGATTGCAGCGCGCGCGGACGCAGCTGCAGCCTCAATCGCGAGAGGTCCATCGGCCGTCGCTGTGCCACGTCCGATGCCTCGCGGCGCACGATTGCAGTTGGCAAAGAGCTCGAGCGGGTGCATGCGGCTTTGCGGCGCCGACGGCGACGCCGAGCGCAGCGGCTCGCCGCCTCTGGCCGAGGACGCGTGGCCGCGGGGCGCGGCGCTGGAGGCGGAGCGGGCGGCGCTGCTGCAGCGAGTGCGCGGGGCCCGGGGCGCTGCAACAGGGGAAGCCCGTCCTTTGGAAGAAGACTTCGCTTGCCCTCGCCGCCGACGACGTCCTCAAGCGCGGCGGCCTCCTTGACAAGCTTCTCAAGCTCGAAGCCGTAAGCGGCCCGCCCCGCTCCTAGCTCCCGTACCTTCCTCCCCTTCCCTCCCGCTCTTAGCACACCCCCCCCCCCCCCCCCCCCTCCCCCCCACACACACCTCGGGCCGCCCTCCCGCGGCCGCCCCGTCCCGCCCCGGCCGCCCCGCTACCTCCCTCCCCTCGAGCTCCACCCTCCCTCCCTCCCTCCCCCCTCTTCTCCCCCCCCTCCTAGGCCGCCCCTACCCCTAGGCCGACCCCTACCCTAGGCCGCCCCTATAGCTACCCTAGACCGCCCCTACGTCGCCCCCTACCCCTAGGCCGCCCCCTACCCCTAGGCCGCCCCCTAGGCCGCCCCCTACCGGTAGGGGTAGGGGGCGGCCTAGGGGTAGGGTAGGGGGCGGCCTAGGGGTAGCTATAGGGGCCGGCCTAGGGGGCGGCCTAGGGGTAGGGGTCGGCCTAGGGGTAGGGGGCGACCTAGGGGGCGGCCTAGGGGTTATTAAAGGGGCCGACCTAGGGGTAGGCCTACCCCTAGGCCGCCCCCTACCCTTAGGCCTACCCCAACGCGGAGGTGGACACGGAGTCCCGCGCCTCTCGCGCCCGCACTGCGCCCCGCGCCAAGACCGACTACGTGCCCACTGAGGAAGCCGAGATCGTCGAATTCGAAGCAGCTAGCTCTCTCTCACTGTTCTATGGTTTGTGCGCTCTAGCACCCCGCGCGACGTTCGCAGAGTCCTTCTGGCAACTAAGCATCATCTTCGACACCCGCGGAACGGTTTCGGGTCGCCGCTGACGTCGCCTTCGCTCCGAGCCGACGAACCCGCGAGGTCCGAGCCGATTCGCTGCGCCGTGCTCTCACAGGCTCTCCGCAGCATTTCACGGGGAGAACATACCTTCTCATACATTCGCGCACTGCGCCCTCGCCCGTCGCCTTCGCGCGGACCAGCTGCAGATCCTGTCAACGCAACCGCGACGTTTCGGTTTCCGGCGCCGGCGCGTATTCCGGCCTCACCCGTCGCCCTGATTCTTTCGGCAGTGCTTCGGAAGTCCTTACTGACGTTCTGAGTGCCATTAAGCTCGCCGGCGCGAGCCGTGTTCCTGACCTGCTCATTCGCAAAATCCGTACCGGGATCTGTCCCGCGCAATACGTACCGGGATTTGTTCCGCGATTCTCATACCGGGATCAGTCCCGCGACGCTCCTGCGCAGACGCTTACGCTCATCCCATTCGCGCGCAAGCCTCGTACAGGGAACCGTCCCGCGCAACGCTTTCCCCTGCGCAGTTGCACGAATCTGACCCCCTAACCACTCGCCCTCGTCCCGCCTGACTCCCTCACGGCCTCTTGCCGTCCCGCCCTGCGCCACGCCGCGCAGTCCGAGACGATTCGGTCTACCCTTTACGACATCTGGTGTCTTGTACCCCCTTCCGCGCCCAGCGCCCACCCCCCCTCGGCATTATCTGCCTTTCGCCCCCTGTCTGCCCCGCTCCACCAGAGCTCCTCCAGCTCCAGCTCGGGCTACACGAGCAGCTCCAGCAGCTCTTCGTCCTCCTCCTCAAGCCGCGGTGAGCGCGAGCGCCGCCGTAAACGACGGGATCGCAGAGACAAGCGCCACGGCAAGAGGTCGAGCAAGAAGTCCCGCACCAGCCGCAGGGTCGCCGCCGCCCCGGGCGCCGCCGCCCCCGACGCCGCCGCCAACGCCGCCGCCAACGCCAACGTCCGTGCTGACGTCGACGCCAACGCCGACGCTGGCGCCCCACCCTCTTCTGCAAGGCCGGCTCCTCCCGTCCGCGACCGGCAACCTCACCCAGCGGCGATCCCAGCCTACTTCAACGCCTCGCAGGACCCGCTGCCCTTTCCCGCGCTTCAGTACGCTTATGACGCTGACGGTCGCCTCGGGATTTTAGTTCCGCACGAAGAGAACGAAGGGGAGATCGGCGACCCCGTGCTGGCCTACGCAGCCGCGGCCTTCGGGATACCCCGCTCCGTCCTCCGTCCCGCGCCGACGATGACATCCGCGCCATCAACCAGCGAGCTGGGCCGTTTGGCGTCGTTCTGGCAGCGGGGATGGACAATGTCTACGCCCAGTGCCTCGCGATCGACGTCATGACAGCCTGCAGCTGCAACGAGCGTCTCGAGGGCCTGGAGAACGACTTCAACGCCCTTCGAGCTGCCACCCCTCCCGCCCCCCTATTTGCTCCGCCGCCGCCTCTTTATAATTAGATCCGCCCGCTGAGCTAAGCCTGGTGCTTTCTAGCGCCCGGCCACTGCACGCCCACTCGCTCTAGTATCTTAAGAGGGCGTGTACAACAGCTGATCGACGACGATGCTGATCATGACCTTCGAATTCGCTCGCAGGCGAGCACGACGTCGCCCCCCAAGGCCAAGAAGCCCGTCCCCAAGAAGCCCAAGAAGTGAACGCGTCGTAGTCGGAGTCGGAGTCGGAGTCGGAGTTTTACCTTCGCACCTTTTCAATTTTACCTGCGCCTTCGCGCGCGTGCACTTTTCACCTTTTCACCTTTCATTTAACCTGTACAGCAGAGCTAGCAGAGCTGCTAGCGCTGTTTCAAGCAGATGTCACAGTATACAGTACCAGAGCAGTACTATTTGGACAGTATCCTGATATCAACATGACATTATATATTATTGCAAGGGGGGAAAGAAGACCGAAGGTCTTCCCCCCTTGCTTCCCGTTCCCTCGCTTCAGCCAAAAGTTTTCTATGAGGCCGTTTTCGAGGTCCAGTTTGCAACGAAAATGTGCCGTTATTCGCGATCTGATTGGCTCGGTGGACCGGTCAGCTTTCGAGCTCGCGAGAGCTCTCTCGAACTCGCGAGAAGTGGTCTTCGAATTCCTTCCGATCCGCGGTTCTGCATGCCATGATGGAACCAGTTCTCCCTATATATATAGCTAGCTGTCTCCTCTAGATTTCGGCTTCCTCGCAGTGCGTCGCGTACGCCTTGGGAACCAGTTCTCCCTAGCTGTCTCCTCTAGATTTCGGCTTCGTCGCAGAGCGTCGCGTACG
Organism: Cyanophora paradoxa; assembly: GCA_004431415.1. Lineage (NCBI taxonomy): Eukaryota > Glaucocystophyceae > Cyanophorales > Cyanophoraceae > Cyanophora > Cyanophora paradoxa. The sequence goes on from QPMI01000046.1 coordinate 109,719, forward strand.
CCTTGCTCTTCGTTGCGCGGTTCTGCATACAATCACAGTGCGTGTGTACTTCCTAGCTGTCTCCTCTAGATTTCCGCTTCGAATTCCTTGCAGTGCGCCGCGTACGCCGCACGGTATCCGTGACGCCTGAACTACTTTTGACTGCATCAAGTTTGCACCGCAGCACTGCGTACCGAGCACGCGCCGCTGCGCGCAGCCGAGCACGCTGCCCGGCACTCGTGCTTGATAGAGCTTGCACCGCACTGCGGCAAAACCGCTTGCACCGCTGCCTATAGCTAGCTGCCGCAGTGCGCCGCTGATCGCAGCCGAGGACGCCAGGCCGTCCAGACTGTCATCTCTTGCTGCGCCGAATACGTCTGCGAAATCGAGTTTATACCGCAGTTTTGCGTGCGCCGCTGCCCGCAGCCGAGCACGTTGGCCGCGGCCCGGCCCGGCGCTTTTGTTGCGCTCGCGCGCGGTTGCCACTCCGCTGCACGGCTTCTCCGACTGGCGGCGGTGCTTGCTTCCGGCTACTAGGCTAGCAGCTTCGCGAGATTGCGCACTAGATGGGGCGGCGATCTAGATCTGCAGCCGCTTCTGTGCCCGGAGATGTCGTCCCTGGGCGAGATTTCCTGCCGTCGGACGCCCAATGCACGTTCTCATCGTCGTGCACTGGCGGAATTTGCTTACGTTGTCCGCCCGGAGTCCGTGAACACTTCTGCTATCGCAGAAGCTTGCTTCGTCATGTTCGGCAGCACAGTCGCAGCATCGCCACGCAGGGCACTTACAATTCAGCAGTGAGCATGCGTGCGCAGTCTTCAGTTGGCGTGCAGCTGTCTGAAATTATATATATATATTGCATACACAGGTCGCCGCAGCTGAAGACCACAGAAGTCCTCCCACAGGCTTATCGTCACATTTTCCTCTGGCGGTACCCTCTCGTTAATTGACATGCATATCCCGCCCGCATTGACGTGTACGCTCAGCCTGGAGCGTTTCAACTTCCTGAGAGGAACATTGGAGCAGAGCCGGCCCGTCAAATCAATCAGGTTTGCGATAGACTGATATATTCATTTCGAATAATGTTAATGACTTGTTCCTCCAGGCTTTGCCACCATCGTCGATCGCAGTGCGTGATGAAACTCAAGAGACTTAAAAAAGCTTATTCAAATTGCTGAAATGCTGTGCAGGAATTCTCAACCTCCTCGAAACGCGTGCGCTGCAATGGGAGATCAGCTGATCGTGTATCGTTTTCGGACGAAAACGATCTGAATCACGCGGACGAAAACGATCTGAATCACGCTGACTCAAGCCCCGAATTCCGCATTCCGAATTCTCAATCCCGAACTCATGGTCCCGATTTCCGCGAAAGCGAATGCGCATCCCGCGAAACTGAGCCATCCGTGAGCCGGGAAGTGCAACGGCTCGGTTTCCAACATCCCGGGCCGCATTGGAGAGCGGTGCGCCGTTTGGCACCTGGTCCTTAATGCTATCCCTCAGTGCGTTCGCATCAGATGTCGTGCAGCACCTGCAAACGGCTTTTCACAGACAAGTTCTCGTTCGACCGGCACATCGAGCGTGCGAAGTGCTCGCCGCAGGCTGTACCTTCCGACATGTCTATTGCGGCAACGGCAGCGGTCGGCCAGTACCCGTGCAGGCAGTGCTCTATTATCTGTCCGTCGGCTCCTTCTCTTCGCCAGCACGAGGCTGCACACGCCCGAGGTAATTTTTGTGATGTTTTCCTGAACCAGATCGATGTAGTGACGTTGCCCGCAATGCAGAGGCTGCGGAGGACGTAGTCGAGTCAGAATGCAGCAGCAGTTCGTCCGAGGAATTCGAAGAAGCCGACCCGGCGTTAGGCCGCCGGAAGCGAACGGCCAGACGGGCCACGCATAGCTGCGATCATGAGGGCTGCGGCTGGAGCGGCGCTTCTGCATCCTCTCTGCGGAAGCACAAAGAGAAGAAGCACCCTCCAGGTGGATTCTATTTTCGTGGACATGTGGATTCGGGATTCCCTCGCTAAATTGTCGATATCGCCGGTCAGATATCGCTCCTTGGGACGCACTGCCAGCTCTTACTACGACGTGGATGAAGACGTGGCCGCGAAACAGCACGTTTTGGACGTGCGCCTGCTGCGCGGAGTATCGGCCTGCCGCGGACTTCCCCAAATGCCCCTTCTTCCCTGCCTCGCTTGAGATCTTTACTCCCCTCTGGGTGTACAAGTGAGCACTCCGAACCTATTCTACATTTCCATTGCGCAGCACTTATCTGGGTGCAGGGAGGATATCGAGGCGCCCCCACCGTGGCAGAAACAGCTTGGCGTCGAAAAACGCGAGGGCTCTCTGCTGCTGCCGCCGGCCTTTGAGCGCGTCACCGGAGCGGAAAGCCGGCCGGGCCTGCAGCAAATGCTAGCCGTACTCAAAGTCGAAGGCGACTCGGGCACCTTCGTCGAGTCGTGCCCTGGCAGGATGTGCAGCTGCAAGGTCGCCTGCAAATCGAACATTCCGCACTTTAATTTCGTCTTTGCCAGCGCTGCATCCCCACCCTCAAATCGGGCGACACGCCTCGGAGGGTGCACGTGCGCCCGTCACCGTGACTCTGAAAGTGCGGCCCTGGCTCATTCGTCGCGCTCTCTTCTGGCTGAAAAAGGTTTGCGGCCCATTGTAATATTCTCTTTCATGATCAGGTGTTTGCAACAGCGGGTGAGACCTTGTGCGCGCGCTTCGCAGAACAATATTCTGTATAAAAACATCGACATCAGCGAGGAGAATTTGGCCACATACAATCGGAACGTCATGGTTGTCCCGCAGGCAGGCGACGTTGTGCATACAGCGGACGGGCCCGTCAATTCCTCCGAAATAATTGAGTCTGCGAAGCATTTGCCGCTCGACGAGGATCCCGAAGATGCAAAGACGGGTGCGCAAAGATTCAAAAAAGTGGACCGCCCTTACCTGACCTCTGTTCATGATTGCCACGGCAGGCCTGCAATCGAGGACCTCCACATGGGAGTCCTCACGCGCATCCGAGACGCCGGCCTCGCGGATATCGAACTTCAAGACCTTGTCTACCAGATGCGCGGCGGGAGCGAGCAGCGCGCCAGCCGCGCGGCTCTGCAGGCGCTCGAGGCGGCGGGCCGCCTCACCATGCTCTCGCAGCAGGGCCCTCTTCAGGACCGGCGCCGCTGGCTGCCGCTCACCCGCACGGCCGACTTCCGCCCCGACCCCCTCCAGAAGGCCTGGATCGCCTACGTTTACGGCGAGCCCTCTGCAGACAGCACCATCATCTTTTAGCCAGCTGTTCAGGGTTAGCGGTAGTCCGTGCGAACACAGTTCATGCGCAGCGTTTTTCCGCTCCAGAACAATCTTTCTTATACAGTGCGCTGAATTTGGCCTTTCGTTGAGCCTTTTCTTTATTCGGTTTGATCTCAGCGCCTGATTGGGTCTTTTCTACATCTGCTTATCGGGCCTTTTCTATTTTTTCAATCATAATCTGTGTTTATCTTTACACTTCAACCTGCCGCGCGCACTGGGCCGGGGTCGATCTACATTTGCCCCGTGCATGTTCGTGCCACTACGACTCTTTCATTAGATCCCGGTTCCCCCCTTGCACCCCCGGCGCGCCAAAACGCGGCCGGGCCCCTAGTATATGACATTATCCTGGCATCTTTCTGACATTTTGGGATAATGTCGAGATAATGTCCAGATAATGGAAGTTGCAAACATTTTAATGTCAGGATTATGTCAGGGCTGACAATAGTTATAGTGTCAGAATGATGCCCGGATAATGTCAGTTCTACCCCATTCTACTAGTGCCCGGGGCGCTCCGCCGGTTCTTCTCCTGCGCGGCGGCGCTGAAGCGGAGCTCGCCGTAGGCGCGGCCCGGGCGGAGGAGGCCGATCGGGCCAGGCCGCGAAGAGCGAAGCCTCGCACCCCCGTCCCCGGCCGGCCCCGCCAGCGCCTCACGGCGCTGCGCGGGCATCGCAGGCGGAGGCCGGGCGCCTGCGGGGCGCGGCGGCGGCGGCGGCGCCGAGCTCGAGGCCGCAGCGCGGAGGAGGGCCGGGGCCAATGTCGCCCCGGCCGCCTTGACAGCCGCCGCCGCCTCCTCCGCGGCCGGCGCCGCCGCGCGCCCCGCTCGGCTCGGCAGCGGAGGCCCGGCGGCCTGTGCCGGCGGTGCTGGGGCGGCCGCCGGGCCGCCGGCCGCGAGGGCCCCCGGTACCGGTCGATGCCCGGCGCGGCATCCAAGAGACCCAAAGGGCGGGAGTCGGGGGGCGGGAGTCGGGGCGAGGGGGATGCCCTAGCCTCCGGCCGCCGGGGCTGCCCCCGGGCCCCCTGGCCGCCGGGCCTGCGCCCAGAGACCTGGCAGGCTGATGAGAAGGTCATCTTTGATCCAAGCGCTTCAGGCCCATACAAACGGCCGCCGCGGTGTGCACCATCGGATTCGCCGCTCTCTCAAAGGGCGGGCAAAGTCCAACGGAGTCCTGAGCTCGAGGCGAAGGTCCGGTCCGGAGGGGCAGGGGGGTACGGGTATCTTGGACGCACCCCCACGACGTGCCGCACACCGTTCGATCGGGGATGACAAGGAGATTGCAGATCGGGGTGCCGGCGCCTCGAGCTCTGAGGGGGGCCGGGAAGAATCAACTTTCGGCCGACCACGTAGGCTTATAAAGGGCTTCAATACGAGTCAAATGAGCATAATCTCCGGCCCTGCGGAGCTCGAGGGGCGAAACGCAGGCCAGTAGCGACAGGCCTAGGGAAGGCAGACGATGGGGCTGAATATTATTAATCAAGCTTAAGCGGGAGAGGCAAAATTAGAAAATTAGCGGGAGAGGCAAGAGAAGGGTACACACGAGGAACGTTAACGTCACCATACACAAAATACTCGTTGCCAAAAACTATATATATATATATATATACGATCTGACGGTCATTATTGCAAGGGGGGAAAGAAGACCGAAGGTCTTCCCCCCTTGCTTCCCGTTCCCTCGCTTCAGCCAAAAGTTTTCTATGAGGCCGTTTGCGAGGTCCAGTATGCAACACGTGCACCAGAAAAAAATGGTGCTTTATTCGCGTTCCGATTGGCTGGGTGAACCGGTCAGCCCTCGACTTTGGAGCGTCAAACTCGAGGGGAAAAAGTGGTTTTCGAGGGGAAAACCAGCTTCTGTCTCACGTGCACTCCTCTAGGCTCTAGCTACTGTATAGATCTGGGCTCTCCGGGCTTCTCCCTCGCGCGGCGCGGCGCTGCATCATAGCAACCAATTTTCCTTAGCTGTCTCCTCTAGTGTTAAAAATTCCCCTTCCTCGCACTGCGCCGCGTACGCCGCACGGTCCGCTTGCGCTGTTGCCTAGCTACGTATCGGCCTTGGGGAAAGGAGAGGCCCTTAGGTCTGTGCCTATCTTGTGTCAAACTTCAACTTGATTTTATAGACAAAATTTTTGGACCTAGGTACCCATTTTCGACCCTAGGGAGCACGATGGCGGCGCTACTTTTCAAATGTGACACCTCTAACAAGCACTAACAGCACGTACGAACGAAATTGTTCGCGTGAAGCCCGATCGCCATTGGCCAAAAAGCTCAATCGCCCCATTCACGGACAAGCGCAAATATCATTGGCTTCCAGCTTGCTTCCCCTTCGCCGATGGAAATTGCAAAAAGCCTCTGTACCCGGCTGGTAGGCTGGAGTCACCGCGGCCGTGCACGTGACCGAGCCGCGCGCGTCACGCGTCGCTTCGCTCAGCTCAGAGTCACTGCAGCTGATATCGATATACGCGTACGATCGACTCGGTACGAGACCGCCACGCGCGCGGCGCGCGCGGCGTGGCGCAGTGGCGCACCGTGGCGCCGGCACGAATCGCTGGCGCTAGCTAGACCAAGCTACTAGGCTAGAAGCTACTAGGCTACTAGGCGGCGTACAGCCGCGTACTACGGTAGTCCTCTCCGGGCTCAACAGCTGCAGCAGTAAATATATATACTAGTAATAACCGCGCGCGGTTGCGGGCCCCCGTACGCGTTCTAAAAACAAAGAGCGGCCACCCTCACGCCTTGAGTCCCCAAGACCCAAGGCCACTCCTGCTCCGCAGGGACTCGCTTGTATATATACGCCGCTGATCGCAGCCGAGCACTGCGGCACGCCCGGTCAGCACGCGGCCGACATCGAGCTGATACGTATATACCGCAGAACCGCGTGCGCGTGCCCGCAGCCGAGTACGCCGGCCGGGCCGGGCGCGCGCGCAGTCGTGCTGCGCGTGGATGCGCAGCCAAGATTGAGTTTGCACCGCAAAACCGCTTGCGCCGCTGCCAAGCTGCGCCGCTGATCACAGCCGAGCTTGGCCGGCTGCCGGGGCGTGCAGACCGCTGGGCCGGGGTCGATCTAGATCTGCCCCGTGCATGTTCGTCCCACTACGACTCTTTCATTAGATCCCGGTTCGAATTCCCCCCTTGCACCCCCGGCGCGCCAAACGCGGCCGGGCCACTAGTACTATGATACGGCAATTTAAAACATCGGCTAAAATTAAAATGCAATCCTACAGTTCTGGGCCAGTTAACATTAACGTTGGGGGCCTAGTTCGAACCCACTGCCAGGCTGGGCCGAGGGGCCGGGCCAGATCTAGACCCGGCGGCCGCCGGGGGGCCCGAGCCTCATGATCATACGCGGGGCCGAGGTGTCTGGCACAGCCTGGCCCAGTGGCAGTGGGCGATCTGATCATCATCATGACATCATGATCACCGTGGCATCTGGCATGCATATGGCTCCCCCGGGCCGTGCACGTAGCCCCGCGGGACCGGGGGCCTCGGGCCTGGCCCTCTAGATCTGGCCCAGTACTAGTGGGCCCGAGTTTGGCCGTGGCACATCCACCGCGGCGCTTATCGAACAGCCAACATTAATATTTGAATCCACACATATGCATCACCAACAAGCTCTCTAAATTTTAGACTCCGAAGTCTGGAGTCTGGCTGGACTCTGGACTCTGGATGCCGGAGCCCCAGATCGGGAGGCTACGGCTAGCGGCTGCGGAAGAACTGGGGCACAGCGGTGCCGGTGGAGGTGCGGTGCGCGCCCTGCGGGCCGGCCGAGTGGCTGCCCCGCGCAGCCTGCTCCTTAAGCCACTTGCGCAGCTCCTCGAAGACCCCCTCGTACGGCGGGTAGTACACGTATCTGCCGCCCGCGCGCGTCAGCGGGGGTGGCAGGGGGCCGGCGGGGGGCGCGGCACGGCATTACCCGCGGTCAGGGATGACGGAGGGATCGATGTACGGGGCCGGGCCCCGGTTCGAGTAGTCCGGGCTCTGAGACTGCCCGTACCCCTGCTGCTGCTGCTGCTGGGCGTACGATTCGTACCCCGGCTGCTGCTGCTGCTGCTGCCGGCCGTAGGATTCGTACCCCTGCTGCTGGCCGTACGAATCGCCGTACCCCTGCGCCTGCTGCTGCTGCTGCTGCTGCTGGCCGTAGCCGGCGTCGCTCTCGACGTAGCGGCTGGTGGCGGTGTCGGGGTCGAAGTAGTACCACTTGCCCACCGCGGCGTCCCAGTGGTACGCCCGCCCGTCGTTCGGCGGCGGCGGCGGCTGCTGCTGCGCCGCCGGCTGCGGCGGCTGCGGCGGCTGCGGCGCCGACCGCATCGCCGGCGCCCCGGGCGGCGCCGAGCGCATCTGGGGCGCCCCGGGGCGGGGCGCGCGGGGCGCCGGGCGGGGAGCGCGGGCGCCCATGGGGCCATCGGAGCCGGGGCAGCGTAGGCCGAGGCCGGCGGGGCGGCGAGGACCTCCCAGCGGACGCGGATGTGCGACTGGCGCCTCTGCAGCTCCTGCATCGACACCTGCGGGCCGGGAGGGTCGGGCTCCCGCCCCACGCCCCGGAGCGGGCGGGCGGGCGGGCGGGGGCACCTCGCCGGTGTCGCTGGTGCTGAGGGGGTGGACGGCCTCGAGGGCCGGGGGCGCCCCGGGCCCCGCGCGCGCCTCGGAGAGCGGCAGCGCCGCCTCCCCCAGGTAGTCCTTCCCGATCAGGTCCTTGTCGAAGACCTGCGCGCGGCGCGGCGGGGCAGGGCGGGGCGCGGCGAGGTGAGCGCGGGGCGGGGCAAGGCAGGGCGGAGGAGCGGGGCGGGCCTTGACGAGGACGACGTCCGAGGGGTCGTGGCCGCCCCGTGCCACTGCGCGGAGGGTGTGTGTGGGGGCGCCGGGGCGGCGCTCGGGGCGGGCGGGGCCGGACCCTGGAACTCGACGCGGTAGTTCCAGACGGGGTCCAGGCTGTTCGAGACCGCCGGGCTCGTCCCCACCTCCCTCCCGTTGTACGTCACCTGCCCCCGCGGTCAGCGCGGGGCGGGAGGCGGGGTCCGGGGCCCGGGGCGCGCGCGGGCGCGGTCGCTCGCCTGGACGAAGGGGTCGCTCTTGCCGTTGAGGTCGCGCGGGACGAGCCCGTGGCCCGAGAGGATCGTCAGCGCCACCGTCTCTCCGGCGCCCACCAGCCGCCCCGGCGCCTCCGCCGCCGGCGGCGGCGGCGGCTTCCACTGCGGCAGCCGCTGCGGCTGCGCCGGCGGCGGCGGCGGAGGCTGGTACCGCGGCTGCGGCGGCGGCGCCGGCGGCGACGGCTGCTGGTAGGCCGGCGGCGGCGGCGGCGGCGCCTGGCGCTGCTGGTAGGCGGGCGCCGGGGAGGGCTGCTGATAGGCCGGCGGCGGCGCGGGGGCCGGGTGCGGGGAGCGCGTCATGGACGGGGGCGGGCCGCCGAGGCGGGGGAGGGTGGTCCCGTACGGGGGCGGCGGCGGGGGCGGGCCCGGCGGCCGCAGGTGGTACGGGGGCGGCTGCGGCGTGGGGCCGGGGCCGTAGGCGCCGCCGTAGGGGTCCGGGCCCGGCGGGGGCGGCGGGCCGCCCTCCCACGTCTGCCGGAAGCCGCCGGCGGGAGGCGGCGAGAGCGCGCGGGCGGCCGGCGGCGGCGCCGCGAAGGAGCTGATGTTGACCGGCATCGCCCGGTGCTGCTGGGGCGGCGGCGGCGGCGTCTGCTGCGGCTGCTGGTAGTACGCGTCGGCGTACCCCTGCTGCTGCTGGCCGTAGTAGTCGTAGCCCTGCTGGTCGTAGTACTGCGGCTGCGGCTGCGGCGGCGGAGCGGCGCTGGCGGCGTCGGGGCCGCGTAGGCGGAGCGCTGGCGCGGCGGCGGCGGCTGGTACTGGACGGGCGGCGGCGGCGGCGGCGCGCGCGGCGGCGAGGCCCGCGGCGGGAGCGGCGCCGGCGCCGCAGGCGGCGGCTGCCCGTACGCATCGTCGCCGTAGTAGGATCCGGGCCCGAGCTGCGGCTACGCGCGCCCCGCCCGCCGCGGCGCGCGCGGTAGCGGTCGCGCTGCGGGCGCCGCAGCGTCAGCGGGGGCAGCGGAGGAAGGGGCCCCGGGGGGCGGGGCGGGGCGGGGCGGGGCGGGGCGCGCCTCCTCGTCGCTGTACTCGTCCGAGAAGACATCTTCGGTGTAGTCGTCGGGGATGCGGCCCCGCGAGCGCGGCCGCAGCCGCCCCGCGCTCCGCCGCCCCTCCTGCCGCCCCGCCCCGCTCAGCCAGACCGGGGCGCGGGGGGGGGGGGGGGGGGGAGGGGGTACCTGGAGCTCGGCGAGGCGGAGCTCGAGGCGGATGACGTGCTCGAGGAGGGCGCGCTCGAAGGTCGAGCCGGGGCCCCCGCGCCGTGCACGTTCACGTTGATCCCTCCGCCACCTGCCCGCCCCGCTCGCCCGCCCGCACGCCCGCCCGCACGCGCGCGCGCGCGCGCTCTCGCGCACCTCGCGGCGGCTGCGCGTGTCGAAGTCGCGGTCGCGGTCGCCGTAGCGGGAGCCCGTCTCCTCGTCCCCGCGCAGCGAGCGCCGGCTGCTCGCGCCCGCAGTGCCGGCGAGCGCGAGCGCGGCGGCGACCCCGCGTCCCGCAGCCGCCGGTCCGCCAGCGCCGACGCCGCCTCCCGCCGCTCGCGCTCCCGCTGCCGGCGCGGCGCGGCGCGTCAGCGGCGCCGGCCTGCGGCTCCGGCGGCGGCGCCTGCGGACCTCGCGGTAGCGCTCTTCGAGGGCGCGGTCGGCGCGGTCGCGGTCGCTCAGGGCGCTGATGGGCGACGCGAAGCCCGAGCGGGCGCCCCCGCGGCGCCGCTCCTCCTCCTCGTCCTCGCTGCTGTCGCCCCCGCCGAAGAGGCCGGTGAAGAAGCCGCGGAAGCCCGGCTGCTGCAGCTGCTGCTCGGGGCGCGGCGAGCGGGCCCCGCGCAGCTCCAGCGGCTCCGGGTCCACCAGCTGCCCGCTCTGCGCACGCGCCGGCGCCGCGTCGTCGGCCCGGCCGGCGGGGCGGACGCGGGGCGGGGGCGCACGGCGGGGCCGTGCGGGTGGTGGATTGGGGCCGGCGCGAGGCCGGTCGCCATGGAGGCGGCGAGCTTGGCCGCCAGGTCCGTCGCCCGCTGCGCCCCGCCCCGTCAGAGCGTGGCGGGCCGAAGGTGCGAGCGGGGCGGGGGGCGCCTGGTGGAACGAGGGGTCGTCCAGGGGCGTGAAGCCGTAGCAGAGGGAGCTGGAGAGGAGGGCCTTGGTCTCGGCGTCCGGCGGGGGCACCTGCAGCCGGCCGGCGCCGGCGCAGCACCCGCGCGTCAGCCTCGAGAAGCCTCGGGGGCGGCTCGGCGTGGAGGGCGGGGGCGGGGGCGGGCCTGCTCGCGGAGGGCGAAGAAGACGGGGATGTCGCGGATGAGGGCGATCTCGAGGTCGCGCCGGCACGCCGCCGAGCGCAGCGACGGGCCCGACACCACGAAGACCATCCCCCGCGCCGACTTGATCCGCTGCCGCCGGCGTCAGAGGGGCCCAGGGGGGCGGGGCGGGGCGGGGCGGGGCGGGGCGGGCCTGCTCGACGTCGGCCTTCTCGCGGCCGCGGGGCTCGCGGACCTCGTCGAGCCAGCAGGGGACCTTCCGCGCGAGCAGCGCGTCCCGCAGCCGCACCGCGAAGTCACGCAGCTCCGGCGGGTGCGCCGGCGCCACCACCACCGCCTGCTCCCCCCGCTCGGGCCGGCGCGTGGGAGGGGGAGGGCGGCCGCGCGGGCGCGCGGAAGGGCACCTCGCCGACGGGCTTGAGGGCGGGGCCGAGGCCCTCGGCGACGGCGCCCGGGCCGGCGCCAGCGAGCGCCCGCTGTACGCCCCCTCGTCGCGCCCGTCCAGCGCGAACTTGCTGCGCCGGCGTCGGCCCCGGCCCCTCGGGCCCCGCCCCCGCGCGGGTGCACCGGAAGGACTCCTTGTTGGCGTCGCGGGCGGCGGCCTGCTCGCGGGCGAGGCGCAGCTGCTCGCGCTCCCGCTCCAGGCGCTCCGCGGCGAGCGCCGCCTCCTCCTCCAGCCGCTGCTCCTCGACCGGCGGCAGCGCGGAGCGCCCGAAGCTGGCGCGCGGGCGCGCCGGGGACTGCTCGGGCGCGGGGCGAGCCCGCTGAAGAGGCCGTCGCGGGGGTCCGCGAGGTCCACGGGGGCCTTCCCGTCCCGGTTCCGCACCGTCACGCTGCCCCGCCCCCGCCCCCGCCCGCGTCAGCCGGCCCCGCCCGCCTCGCGGCGCCGGCGCGAGGCGCACGAGGCGCCGGCGTCGAGGAGGAGCTTGACGACGTGGTTCTGGCGGAACTGCACGGCGCTGTGCAGCGGCGTGTTCCCCTGCAGGTCCTGCGCGTTCACCTCCGCGTTCCGCGCCACCAGCTGCGCCCCATCAGACTCGGCGCGGGGCGGGGCGGGGCGGGGCGGGGGGGCGGGCCTTCTGGACGATGGCGGGGTGTCCGGCCTTGGCGGCGTAGTGGAGCGGGGACTGCCCCGTGCGCTCGTTGGCGTGGCAGAGCGACTCGTGGTCGAGGCGGTCGATGAGGAACGAGGCGATCTCGCCGTGGCCCATCCGGATCGCCACGTCCAGCGCCGTGTCCGTCGCCGCGTCCTGCGCGCGGAAGCTTAGCACGCCCGCCCGCGGCTGGGCCGAGGGGCTTCCGGGGCGGCCGGCCGGCCCGACGGACCTCGCGGGAGAGGACGCAGCCGAGGTCGGCGAGGCCGCGGACGAGCTCGAGCGAGCCCGTGCGGACCGCCAGGTGCAGCAGCGGGTTCCCGTCCAGGTCCATCACCCCCGCCTGCCCCGAGGAGGCCGCGTGGGCCGGGGAGGGGGGGTGGGGGAAGGGAAGGAGAGGGGGGTACGCGCCTTCATGGAGACGAGGGCGGGGAGGGCGCCGGGGAAGCCGACGTCGGCGACGTCCTGCAGGAAGCGGACCATGCCCTCCGACGAGAGGCGCGCGCCGCGGCGCACGTCCCGCAGCACCGCGTGCAGCTGCAGCAGCGCCTCCAACTCCCACGCCAGGCCCTCCAGCGTCGCCCCCCGCGGCCCGGCCGGCGGCGGCGCGATGGCGCCCGTCGCCCCGGGGCCGCCGTAGCCGCGGCCGGCGGTGCGCGGGTTGGGCGGGATCAGGTCCAGCTTGACGCAGGCCGTGTTGGTCCGCAGCGCGTCGACGACGGCGCGGACCGCCTTGCGGCCGAAGGCGTTCCCGCGCAGCATCAGCGCGTTGATCGCCTGGTTGGCACGAAGCATCTCCGCCAGCGCCCGCGTCCCTGCCCGGCGGCTCGGCTCGGCGGGGGCGGGGCGGCGGGGGCGGCGGCGGCGCACCGCTCGGGCCCTTGGCGCCGATGAAGTTGTAGGACATGTCGAGGATGGTCAGCGTCGTGTTGGTGCGCAGGGCGTCTGCGATCACGCGCGTCTCCTCGTCGTGGATCTGCCGGCGCGGTCGGCGGCGGCGGCCGAGGCGGCGGGGCGGGCCAGCGCACCGGCGCCGGGCCGTCGTACTCCTCGCGGTCCATCGCGAGCCACTCCGACTCGGCCAGGGCGAGCTCGCTCTTGTGCCCGCCCTGCTTCCAGTCGCGCAGGCCGAACGACGACGACTGCCGGAGCCTCAGCGGTGCGGCGCAAGGTCAGCGGCGGGGGTCTGTCGGACCAGGTTCAGAGAGGTGATCGAACGGTTGTTGCGCAGCACGTCGGCGAGCGCGGAGGCGGCGGTGAAGCAGCTGCGCGGAGGGCGCGAGGACACGTAAAGGAAAGAAAAGGAAGTGGTTGCGGGAAGAGGTCGCACATGCAGTTGCTCGACAGGTCGAGCACCTGGAGCGTCGAGTTCATCTGCATGCCGCGGGCGAACTCCAGGACCTGCCAGCCCGCGGGGTCGGCTGCGCACGGAGCTTCGAACACGCGGGTCGGAGGGCTCACGGGCTTGTCGTAGAGCAGGTTGGGCTGTTCGTGGAGCTTCACATAGAATTCGTTTTCGATGGGGCGACCGTCGGGACCCGCGTCGGGCTGCTTGGCTTGAAGCTCAGGCTGCTTGAAGATTAGCTGGGGCGGCGAGGGTGAGGCCGCGACTCTCACCATGCCGAATGCGCCCGAAAGATCGAGGAGCTTCACATTTCTGTTCGCCGAAAGAGCTGAGGGGCGGGGCCGTTAGCCGGCGGTCAGGGCCAAGCAGGCGGGCCGCTCGAACCTGCGCCGAGGCGCTTCCCAATCTCCGGGTCGCAGCTGCCGCGGGCGAGGCGGAGCGACTGGAGCGGCCCGTTTCGGGCGAGGTCCTCGGCGAGGCGGAGAAGTGCGTTTCTGTCGGGCGGCGACCGAGACAGGTCTAGCTCTGTCGGCTGCTCGAGGCCGATGGTCTGCGGGACCCCGCTGGCCCCGCCATACCACGCCGGCGGCATCGCTGAGCCGAGAGGCGTCGAATCAAGTGGCGTACCCCAAAACCGAGTGACCAAGCCACAGCGAATACAGCCCGCGGCCTGAGCGAATACATGGACGCAACCGAGACCGCAACCGCGCTCGCTCGGCGGGCGCTCGAGCTCGAAGACTCCGACCCCGCCGAGGCGTCCGCTCTCTACGCGCAGGCGTCCTCGTACGCCGTGCGTGCCGCGGGTATGGAGCCTTCGCAGGATTGTCAGGCGCTCCTCGCCATCGCCAGCGACTCGTTCCGCGCACGCTCGGGCGTCGTCCGCGAGCGCGCCGCCGCCGCCGCCAGCCCGCAGCCGCAGGACGGCGCCCTATCGGGTCGCCCACAGGCACCCGCACAGCAGCCCCTGAGCGCCGAGCTGCCGCCTCTGAGCGGGGAAGAGGCCGAGGTGCGCTCCACTCTCTCTTTGCGCGCGCATTTCGCACGATTGATGCTCACGACGTCGCAGATGGCCGAGGGGCTGCTCGCGAGCGTCCTCGAGCGGTCGGCAGAGCGCTCGCTCGAGGAGCGCCGCCCTCTCTTCTCGATCGCCCTCGCCCACGCGTGCGCGTCGCAGACGCCCGACGACGCGCTGGGGGGACGTCGCCGGCGCCTCCGAGGCGAAGGCGGCCCTGCACGAGAGCGTCATCCTCCCCGCGCTCATGCGTGCGCCCTCGCTTCTTAATTTTCGCCGCCCGCTTCTCATTCGATGTCCTCCGCCTCTCTGACGGACGCATCGCCGGCCCCCGGCGGCCGCAGCGCACCTCTTCCGCGGCGTCCGCCAGCCGTGGCTCGGCGTGCTGATGCACGGGCCGCCGGGCACCGGCAAGACGCAGCTCGCGCGGTGCGGCGCGCCCCCTCGCCGCCGCCTCTGCGCCCGCGGAGGAGTGGCCCCGCGCAGGGCGACGGCCGCCGAGTCCGGCGCCTCCTTCTTCGCGATCGGGCCCTCCGTTCTCATGTCCAAGTGGTGCGGAATCGCACCTCTCTTTAAGGCTTCCCGGCGCCCGAGGCCGACCTCCCCCGCGCGCAGGGCGGGGCAGAGCGAGCGGTGCGCCCCGAGCGGCTGCTCGCCGCTCAGCCTCCTCCACCGCCGCGCGCGCGCGCTCGCGCAGGCTCGTGCGGCTGCTGTTCCGCCTGGCGCGGGAGGAGGCCCCCTGCGTCGTCTTCTTCGACGCGCGCCCGCCCGCCCGCCGCGGGGCCGCGCAGCCTCCGTTCGAGGAGGGGCTGAGAGCGCGCGCCCGGCGCAGGAGGTGGACGCGCTGACGGGCTCGCGGGGCCGCGGGGGCGACGGCGACGGGGCCGGGGGCCGGCGCGTGCTCACCGAGCTCCTCATCCAGGCGCCCTCCCCCCGCCCGCTCGCTCGCTCCTCGAGTGCGCGCTACTCGCCTGCGCCTCAGATGTCGGGGCTGCGGCCGGAGGAGCGGGTGACGATCCTGGGGCCACGAACCGCCTCGAGGACATCGACCCGCCATCCTCCGGTCCGCCCCGCCCCCGCCCCCTCCCCAGCCCCGCGATCGCCTGATCCCCCCCCCCCCCCCCCCCCCCGTCCTCCCGGTTTTCCCCGCCCCCGTCGAAGGCGCTTCGAGCGGCGAGTCCTTGTACCCCTCCCGGACCTTTCCGCCCGCGAGGCCATCGTCCGGCGGTGCGCATACCCCTCCGCTCTGTGCAGCCACCTATCCCGTCACACTACCGCTCGTACCCTTCCGCAGGCTCCTGGCCGACCTGCCCTGCGACCCTGCGTTCGACGCGCGGTGCGGGCGGAGTATCATTTTTCAGGACCTGTGCCCCATTTTTCTGAATTTCATAGGTTTGTTGATCTTGTTGCCGTTGGGCAGGGCGCTGGCGACGGCAACCGACGGGTATTCTGGTGCTGGTGCTGCCCTCGGAGCCCCCGTGCTTTCTCCCGCTCCAGCAGTCTAACTTGAGCTTGCAATTGTGCCCTTCGCGCTCAGATTTGGAGTGCCTCGTCCGGGTACGTATACGTGATCTCTTCATTGCGAGCAACCCGGTGCCTCTTCAGCGTGTGAATCCGATGTGGTACCCGTGCAGGACGCTGTGATGGTTCGTCTGCCGAGCCGCATCCCTATGCCTGTCTGTACCCCCGGGCTTTGCTTCACCGTGCACGTAACCCTCCCTGCAGGAGCCCGTCCGCGAGCTCTCGGCTGCCTTTGCTGGTGCCAGTACCGTTGCGGGGGTATCGCATTCGGCGGCCGAGCCCCGCCCGACCCGTGCTGCCGACTTCGAGGTCCCCCCCCCCCCCCCCCCCCCCCCGACCCCCCCCGCTCCCCTTCCAATTCTTTCCTACACCCTTAAG
The DNA here is from genome assembly GCA_004431415.1 of Cyanophora paradoxa. Lineage (NCBI taxonomy): Eukaryota > Glaucocystophyceae > Cyanophorales > Cyanophoraceae > Cyanophora > Cyanophora paradoxa. The sequence goes on from QPMI01000046.1 coordinate 125,677, forward strand.
CTTACCCACCCCGCGCCGGCTGTGTGTGCGCACGCAGGCCGCACTGAGGCGAATCAAGCCAGCAGCGCATGCGCAGGCCGCAGCGTGACATTCATGTACGGGTGCATGTGTAAAACACTGTATTGGGACTGTTAACGTTGTCGCGGGCGAATTCGAAATCTGATATAATTAGGCGGCTGCCAGGCCTAGCTATATAGGCTGCAGCCTTTGTTGCCTTAGTAGTTAGACTGGGCCATTGGCCAATCATTCATGCTGAGACGGGCTGACGTCGTTGCGTAGCTAGTACTTAGTAGCGGGTTGGGTCAGTACCCCCCCGTTGTTCAGTCGTGTACCCAGCTGCAGAGGGACCAGTCGCATCTTCTGCACGCACGCCGCCCACGTGCACGCGCTCCTGCCGACTCGGCGCCACGCCCGAGCACATGGGGGACCCTCGGGGGACCTATCTATAGCTAAGCTATTCTGACCTTATATAATTATATGATATATATGATTCATTCATTCAATTTCATGCCTTCCGTGTTCGAATCGCCCTGCGATGAGAATCACGCCTTCGAATCCCGCCCGTTCCACATAATTCCGTTCGATCATGCCCCACGGTCCCCACCTTGCCTGTATACGCCCCCACAGTGCTGGAGTAGACTAGAGGCTGTGCACGTGGCCGGTAATTCACCAAAAAAAAATGATATGATTATTGCAAGTGGGGGTCAGCTGCTCAAACCACTATTAAGCTTGCTACCCGTCGGATTGTACTTTTTTTTGAATTGTCTGTCCTTTAAATTTTGTCAGGCTTTTGTACATGTCCAAGTCGGCCAGTTCGCAACACGGACTTTTTCCCGTCGTCGAATCGACATGTTTTTGAAGTACCCCGCGGCCGGCCCGGCCGGCGCCGCAGCGCAGCTCCTAGCTATAGCTATATTTTTTTTTTTGGTGAATTACCGGCCACAGTCTCTAGACACCAGCACTGCGGGGGCTGCCCAGGGGGCATAGAGACAAAATAGCAAAATAACTAAGACAAGAGCACGAAGAGCTATAGGCTATAGGCTATAGCCTATAGCCGCGCATTAATATTGTCAGTTCGTGGCATGCAATCGAGCCTGCGCGCGCGGCGGCAAACCGGCGAGGCTTATAGCTAGCTAGCGGCGAGTAGGCGAGTGGCGAGCGAGCGGCCGCGGCCCGCGGGCCGCTTGACGTGCTGCTCACCGACCCGCCTCCCGCGGCCCCTAGGTCTGCGCCGCGCGCCGAGGCCTAGGCATCTTTCGTCGCGAATTCGAAGGCCGCGCCGGAACTGCGCGCTGCTGACCGACTTCGTGCTGCTGCGCGGGTCCGGCCGCGGATGGCGCCACGTGCACGGATCACGGGGCGGTGCGAAGCGCGCGCGGCGTGCGACGGGGCGCGGCAGACAGCGGCGCAGCTGCTTCGGGCGGCTGCGCATGCGCGGATCGCTGGGCCCGGCAGCGGGCGAGGCGGAGGCGGAGGCGCGGCGGGCGGCTGCACGGCTCGAGCTCGGCGGGCGGCGGAGCGGAGGCGCGGTGGGCAGCCGCTGAGCTGCGCAGCTCGGCGGGCGGGCCGAGGCGCGGCTCGCTGGGCGGGCGGCGGCGCGGCTCGCCGGACCGTCGGACGGGGCGGAGGCGCGGCGGGCGGCGGCGCGGCTCGCCGGGCGCGGTGGATCGGAGGCCTGAGGCGCGGCGGGCGGCTGTGGGGCCCGCCGAGCGCGGCGGAGACGCGCGCGGCCGGGGACTCGCCGCGCGCCGGCGCCGGGCAGGACGGCCCGGCGGATCCCGGAGGCGCGGCGGGCGGCGGCAGGGCTCGCCAGGCGGGGCGCGCGGAGGCACTAGCGTCGGAGGTGCCACGCATGCACGGTGCGACTCGTGCGAGCTGCCAGGCTGTTCCAACTTCCAAGTCGCGATCATCGGATCGAGTCTAGAATGATCTACCGGTAGATCCGATGATCCCGCGGCCCAGGCCTATATATGGCCTACGCACTGCCAGCAGTGCCAGGCTGCGGCAATGCAGCGGCATATATACTATGATAGCGAGCGCTACTAGGCTAGTTGCAGGACGAACAGATCATGAGATAGCTTTAAATGGATACTAGACTATTACTAGTACTGTACATGTTCATTTACCCCGGTAGCTATGCGAAATATATATGACATCCCCAAATTATGTCGGCATGAAAGTTTCAGGCTTGTATGGGGCGGTAAAATTGGGGGGTACTGTCTGGGGTGGCTTAGTGAGCCCGTATTAATTATGAGTCATTTATGACGTCCCCAAATTATGTCGACGTCGTTTTGTCCCGTCCGAGGCGACATAATTTCGGGACGACATAATAAAGTAGTGTGCACGTGAGGGCTTTATAATTTTAAGAGCCCGGCGCGTGCCGCAGACTAAGGCCCGCAGTGCGTGTTGAGAGGCCTAGGGATTTTGTCATTCCCCTGTACTTCATTATGTCATCCCCAAATTATGTCGCCGAAAACTTGACATGACGACATAATTTGAGGACGACATAGTAGGGCGTGCTTAGTGCTACCGTAGTACCCCCTCAATTTACCGCCCCATACAAGCCTGAAAATTTCATGCCGACATAATTTGGGGACGTCATATTTCTCATAGAGAAGGGTCCGGATTTCAAACGACATAAATTTGACCGTCATATTTTCCTGGATTACGGTATACGTGCACTCTTAAAAAACAATTTGATTAAAAAAAACAAATTTTCTCTGCGGCTGGTCATGATTCGTCGCTTTCCGGCCCTCCGATTGGCTGAAAGACTGGGAGTCTGGGACTAGTACTAGTCTATTCAATCATGAGGCTATCGCCCGCCGCGCGCGGCGGCCACGCGCCGCGGCGGCGCCAGCCGCCGCGGCCGTTGCAAATGACGTTATTTTGCCGCAGAGTGACGTCAAAGCGTTGCATTTCAAGCTCTTCATGAATGTTAAGGCTAAGATTCCTCCTTGCGAAGACGTCAACTTGTCGCAGAGTGACGTCAAAGCGTTGCATTTCAAGCTCTTCATGAATGTTTAGATTTCGTGTTGCGAAGAAGCCTTTCAGTCGGGGCGTCAAAACACAAGTTCGACTCCGGAAAGCTCCCTATGCACACGGACCCAAAGCGTCTCGGCGAGTCCACGCCGACTCCACGCCGAGTCCACGGCGACCACTGCAGCTGGGACCGAAGGGCTCGCGACTCGCGAGTCGCGATCGAAGGTAAATTAAATGTGTACAATTGCTTTTATCTATTTAAATGTGTACAATTGCTTTTTAAATTAGTATACGTAATTATAATGTTATAGACATTTGGTACTGGTTAACCAAATTACTAGTTGAAACTTTTAATTAGAAATCACCAGCCTGGATCATGGAAGGCCGGCCCTGGATGCCTGGCCGGCACTGCGTCACTGCGGCACTGGCCCAGTGGATGCCCAGTGCGCATGCCCACTATAGTATAGCTAGTACTGGGCCACTGCCCACTGGGCCAGTGCCCACTGTGACTGGGCCACGCCGGGGCCGGGGCCAGCCTAGGCAGTGCGCACCAGACTGGCATGCTTCAGGACTCAGGAGTCAGCCTGGGACTCACTGAGTCAGGACTCCGGGAGTCAGGACCCCGGGCCCGGGGGGTACCGGGTACTACCGGCGCGGTTTACGTACTACCAGCTGCAGTACTGCAGTACTACCGTACCTAGCCTAGCGCTAGCCTATCGATATATACTATAGTAGTAGCCGACTCGGCGGCGACGCCGGCCCGACGGTCCCTGCAGCTCGCGGGCGGAACTTCGCTCAGCGACTACAGTATCGACATCAGCGCTTACTCGGTGACTGCATCAGCTGCAGCAGTACTAGTGCAGCTGCCGCAGTGCAGCTGTAGGCTGTCGGGCCCGCGTGCGTTGGAGTGCGCGCGGCTTGATCGGCGGAGGACTCTCACGTCCATGGCGGGCGCGCCCGGCTCCTGCCGGCGCGTGGTCGCCGGCCGGCCGCGGCCCAGCAGCTGCAGCCTGGCCTCGACCATCCTGGCGATATTCGTCGCGTCTGCGTTTGTCCTCTCCGCCGTGCACGCGGTGATCATGAACCCCCGCGAAGCTGGAGACATGGGTCCCGTGTGCGTCCTAGGCCTCTTCTGGATCATGATCATGCGCTTGCGAAGATAGCTATAGGCGCGCGCAATATCTTATCTCGTAGCTAAGACTTCGCCGCTCTCTCCAGCGGCGTCCAGGGCCGCCCCGGAAAACGCTTTTCCGACGGTGCGGTCGGCGACAAGCCCATCCTCTCGACGTACGTCAAGGGCGACGGCACAAGGGGCAGCGGCGGCTTGCCGCTACCCAGGGCTTGGGACGGCAGCCAGATCAGAAATGATTCAGTCACGAAGACCCCTTACATCCGTGCGCCACGCTCTTGATGCATGCACATGCATGCATAGCATTCACGGCTAATGTGGGCGATGCTCAACAGACATCCAGAGAATCGGCAACTGGTGGGACCCGCCGGGAGTAGAGTCCGGCAAATCATCGCAAGGGTTCTCGTCGGTCAACTGCTGGCCTGTGGGCGACACGACGACCGATCACCCGGCCCCCAACAGCAATACTGGCGGCGGAAGGTTCGGCGGTCGTGGACCGATGAGTACGTGTTCAATGCAATGCAATGCGCAATGCAATTAATTCTGCAATTGCAATTGTTTCTGAACTTTCGATTTCGTTGTGGCTCTGTTATCAGGGGAATGGTACTGGTGGTGCGTATTGTTTAAATTTTGCGGTGGAATAAATGAAGATATATGTATGTGCATATATAATCAATTCATTGACTCACTGCGATCAGCCACAAGTACATGAACACACCGATGAAAGCCACATCCGTTTACTTCACGTTGAGCATCTTTTAACGCTTACTTAGGATACCTTTTATCCTGAAATTTAGCCTGCAGCACGTTCCACCCTGACACCTACCAAAATTTCCCTGATATCGGAACGAATACCGGCTACGTTAATACCGCTTTCACTCACACTTACAGTGTATGTCTGGCTTTACACGTTTTGCGACACCGCCTGACAGTCAACAGGTGGAATTCGTGCGGTCGAATAAGGGCGACTCGACAACCTATCCTGTTGGCTCGGTGTCTCGAATTAAGGATGTTCTGAACAACCCGTCTCCGGACAGGAACACGTTTGCATGGAAATGGCCTGAAGATGACGTGCGTTCTGCGTATTCTAGATCTGCGTATTGTTGTGATGAATTAATTTCTTGAAAATCGCAGACCCGCGTTGGGACATTCGATCTCATCGCCACGTGTGGAAATGTGACCATCACCAATACTGATATAGGTTCACGAGCTCTGTGTATGGATGTATTTGTGGTCGATGTGCCCTGCTCATAGTTGCATATGCGGCGATTCGTTCAGATCCTGTAACGAAAACGATTGACGCATACGTCCAGTGTGCGAAGCCCATCGTTCTCAACTACGCGGTGCGTTTTGCAAGATTTTCGAAGGATCATGTTTCTGATAATCTAATATCTGAGCAGTGGTGTCTCAAGTGCGCTCTGATCGTTTGATGATGTTGGACGATCGTATCTTTTGTAATGCAATTGATAACATTGGGTCCTCATGATTGCACCGCAGAATCAAGCGGGTTGACAAACCCGGAGGTGAGCCCCACTGCGCATGCGCTGTATATGCCTGGTAGGATGCAATCAGATGCTGATGCAATCGCCCGGACGTTCGCGTGCCACGACGTTAGCGCGCTTCTCGGTAATCTTTTATGTTCACTTTCAAAACATCAACTACAAACAAACTCCTCACTTTTTTCGATCAGATGACGTCTTTGTTCGACCCAACGTGGTATCGTCTCTTCTCTCCTAGCCGTTTGGATATGATGGGGTCCCTCTCTCGCACTCGTCAACACTACCTTGGGTGTGTGTTGGAATTTGATTTTCTGCAGTTTAATCTTGACTGTCAATTTAGATTCCGCGAGCCGTATGAAGTGAAGAGGTCCACAGCCCTTGCCACGTGGACCGCAACGATCGGGGCGGAGCTCACAAGAGCGGGCGGAAAATCGGGAAAAGAAGCAGGAGGTGGCTCGGTAAGTCCTAGGCCTTGCGCGAAACCGATCTGATCGACTTCTCACTTCGCCGCGCCAGTTTCCTCGTTGGCTTGGTGCTCAGTTTTGATGCTCCATGCTAGATTCTTATGCGCATATGCACCCGCACATACGACGCTTGCAAAATTGACTCGATTCCCGATTCGCTTCGCTGTTGTCCAGGCCATTCGCTTGGGTGCGGCTGTGCTGAGACTCGTATTCTTTGATCCTCGAGCTCTGACGCGCTCTCCACAGCGAGCTGCAGTACTCGTACAACTTCAAGGACTACCAGGCGATCCAAGACCTCGACGAGAACTACAACTGGGATAAAATGCTCCTTCCCCTCAGTACTTCTCAGACCTGGAATACCGAAGAAAGGTACATAGTCAGTTCATGTTTATGCTGAGACAGTAGGTGCTGTGCGCGTTCCTGGGCTGAATCGTTCGAGGAAAGATTGTGCGTCAACGACCAGAACTCCGAGTATCGGTGAGTGCCTGGCGGTGACCCTTTTTAGCAATATAGCATGTACCCGAGTACCTGAATGAGCTCGAACAGACCCCTCTTCGAGATCCGCGGCCACATGGGTCTGAGGATCTGGTTCTGCTCTTGAAGCGAACAATTTCTGTTTCTCATATCCGATTACGCAGCTGTCAACGAAGAAAACCGCCCGCGTGGCGCCTACCCTCTCCCATGGGACTTCTATCTCCCAGACTTCGCGAGGGGGCTCTACAACCACACCGACTACTTGGTCATCGGGAAACACATCATGACAGCCATCAACGCCCGCACGGGCTCGCTCGGCAGCAGCGGGCCGATCCCCGACGACATCCCTGTTGGCTGGACTCGCCAGCGCCGCGCGGCGCACGGCCTCTTCGTAGACATCGACAAGGATGGGGTGAGTGGGCTCTTTTTTATTTTGAATGTCCTCCTGATATTGATGACTCGCGCGACACGCGATCGTCCACTGTGCAGTGGAATACGTGGCCAGGTGGGCGGCGCGCCGTCAACTCTGATAAGCCCTGTCTGATGCGTCTGCGCGCAGTGTGGGACGACTACATCGAGGCGGTGGACCCCCAAGCGGACGGCACGTGCTCGAAGAATGGGACCGGGTGCAGGACGGGAAGGTGCGCACTTAGTGAGAGAGCCACTTTAATTGAATTTCCTCTCCTCACTCTCTGTCAGGCAAATGGCCTACTGCGGCGTACGAACTCTGTTTTTTAAAAAGTGCACTCGATGTTCTTTGCCAGCTTCTGATCCTATCATTACATGCAATTTTTCGTTGCCCGTACCAGGATTTTATCGTGCGCGAGTATATCCGCGGTCGCGACCGCATTTGATTTCTACAACTACTGACTGTCCATACCAATCGCAGACGCAAGGGATTCCGATCGAAGGTTGGGGGACAACTTACAGGGGGGGGTCAGCGAAGGTTAATCTACTCGGCCCGTATTTGGTTCGTTCAAGGCGTCGAATTCGAATGCAAAGCCCCTAAGGTTTCTCAGGATACCACTGCTGGCGGCAACAATGTGGTCGCCTACAAGAGTCCGAAGTCCGGAATCAGGAATGTGACGGTGGAAAACGACGGGATAACGGTCGTGCACGTCATCCCCGGTACCCCCGACGGCATCAACCCCGATGGAGGCGTCGGCTACTTGACGCACATACACACGTGCCTACTTTTTAATACGTATACCCTGCAGCTGCGATGCACGCTCTTAAACCCCGCAGCTATTTCTTCCGCGAAGACGGCGACAACTTCGAGATTTACATCGATTACACCATCGTGTAAGTAATGCGTCTTCCTGCACACGCACGCAATGCGAATGAAAGGTCTTTCTAACAACTGAATGAATGTGCTCAGAAATGATAACCCGAAGAACTGGGGCGTCGAAAAAGGTAATACATTCGAGTTTTGGTTGTGCAAAGAAAATGGAACCAACCGCGGCCCCTGTAGTGAACTACTACATTCGTCAGATCGACCCGGACATCGACCAGCAAAAAGGTACTATTGTTTATACTCTTTTAACGACGCGACTTCCGTGAGGCTGCACCAGGAACTCTGGCTGGTATTAACAACACGGCGCAAATCCCTGCCGGGCTCGATCGCGGCGACTCCAGATACATCCACTGGGGCCCGTCGCGGTTTGTTTGTTCAACTTCAGATTATTCTCTTCATGCTTTATTGCGCTATCGTTTCCGCTGTATTCAAATCACTACAGGCAAGCGTACGATGCCAACATGGCGGATGTGTCGTCCGGAGTTTTCGAGGGCGTAGACTTCTCGAAACCAGAGGACAAAGGCAATTGGTTCATCAACCCGAACTCGAAGACCACTCCATCTAAGCGCGGTAAGGAGATTTATTGCAACTTTCGCAAAACGGTGACACGCAAAACGCATTTCGTCCTCTGCTTTTGTAGAAATGCACGGTATGTATGCTTTCTTTGATCCACGGTGCTCTTGATCATGATCTAGCAAGCTCACTCGTTGCATCATCCAGTCACCAAGAACAAGGTTTACAGACAGCCGAGCAACGAAAACAACCCCAACGGCCAGGGCACGATTGCAGCGATTGGTGCCAAGGGCCTCCTCTTCGGTGCGCCTGCCAATGTTCCGGAATGAGAAAGCGGACGAGAAGCGAACCCACCTGACCACTCCCCGTCCACGCGCAGAGCGCTGTTTCGTTGGGTGCGCTTGCTGTTGGTTGTGATCAGCAAATTCATAGTTCTGAACTCGAGCAGGCTCGCCCACGACGAAGGCCAGCAGGGGTCGCACAACGCTAAGGCGCAGGTTGGACTGGGCTTCAGTCCAGACACGGGCGTTTCAGGTGAAATTCTTCCTGACCCCACCCTGACGAAGCTCGAGGAAGCGAAAACGGCGATCGGATACGAGAACATCGCAAACGATCTCCTCACTCTTTGGCTCGACTGGAGGAAGCGGCACGCTGCGTACCTCGTCCCCAAGGACGGGCTGTCAATCCAGTTCGCCTATGTCTTCACTGAGGGGCGATTGCAAAACTGGACCGACTTCCAGCGCTGGCACGCGCCGAAGCCGGAGCCCATCGGCCTCGACTACATGGTCAGGTGGAAGAATCCGAACGGCTCCAACCCTGAGGAGCGTCTCACGCCGTACGGCTACAACATTCTCGTCATTCTGGTGAGTTGTTTTCCTTCTTCCGATGAACATGAGTTCCGTGCCAGCAAGTTGACAAACATATTTCAATTACAGCTGAAAACGTCTCCTGCTCCTGTGCAAATACCTGGATCGGATCCTCCGCAGTACGCCGACCTGACAGCAGTCCAAGACCACGAACGCGTAACACACGTGGTGAAGAACATCGCGAACACGACCGAGTCGTTGGACCTGATGACTTTGGAGCCGCTGCCCTTCTACTGGATGTGCATTAAAGACCGCGTCTACCGGATCCTCCTCCGCGCCATGAACAGATTTGGTGAGGACCTTCACGTAGTTGAATGCGCACTCGTGATCACAGCGATCACACGCGTACGCGCTTTGCGCAGGGGGCTATCGCGAAAGCAGCAGGGATTTCAAAGCGCAGAACTGCACCGGTTCTCCGCCAGTGCCGCCTCCGGATCCAACGCCTCCCCCCGCCCCAACCATTCAAGCCCAGATCAAGGTTGGTCGAAGCGTTTACGCATTCCCTTTCTGAAGAAGACGCACGTCGTAGGAGTCTCACGCGCGCACGCTTGCAGGCGGAGGTCTCGCCTCCGCCGGGGGACAGCCTGAACATTTGCGAGAAGCAGACGGTCGTCATCCGCTGCAACTCCTCGTCCGCAACCTACCCGGGGTACGTGGAGAAGGCCAGCCAGAAGTGGTATGACCGCCGGAGCGGCTTGATCAACGACCTTACCCTGTGCGCACCCGTGAATGATTCCGGTCCAGATGCTGATGAGTATCCCTAACGGTGCAAATGAACGATTGCGCAGGTATCAAAACAAAGAAATTTCCTCGCCTCCTTCGTTCTACCAGGCGACCGCCAGCAATGATAATACTCTGACCTTGACCCCCGAGTACCTCAAGACCATCAAGTACTCGCTGAGTAAGTGGTTGTGTTGCTTTAAACCTTTTCATCTTTCCGGCGCTCACCGGTGACCCCGATAATCTTCTGCAGACACGAATTACTACATTGTGCGCGATTTACTTCGATATTATTCAATTTTGTTAAAACATTTTTCGATATTAAATTATGGCCACTCTGCAGGGCTGCGAAGCCCAAGCGGTCGATCCTGAGAGCGCTGGAGACACGATTTACTCCAACTTTCCTGAAGCGACTGTTCGCTTCATCGGCCCGCCGGCTTCGAGGAACCCAGGAACTTGCACCGTTTCGCCGACTTCGGCCATCTTCCAGGAGGCGACCTTCACAGTGACGTGTTCAAACTGGCAGCCACCATTCAACGCGGCAAACGCGCTTCCGCTCACCTACGCGCTCAAGGTGCAAGCGAGTTTTTGCGCAAGGTAGTTTTCGAAAACTGCAACATCTGACGAATCGCACTTTGCAGCTGAATGCGACGGGCGAGGTTCTTGTGCCGGCTGGCTCTAGCAGCACTATGACCCCTTCATACGTCTTCCCGGCCGGCAATCACGGCCTCGTCGTGACAATCTGCTCCAACAACGACTGCGGATGCTCCGGTACGATCTCGCATTGAATTCGCCGCTTTCCTTGTCGCTGAGCCGTGCTCAACTCGTGCGCAGACGTTCCGCTTAAGATCTCCGTCAAGCCGAAGCTCTCAGTGAAAGTCGAGGTGCCGCAGCGATGTCGATGGCTGGGCGCTGCTCGGGGCACTGGAGGTTGACGTTCCACAGGTGGAGGTATCGCCCCCGCCGGGAACCCCGGACACTGCATGCCTCAAGCAAACCATCGTCGCCCGCTGCACCTCCTCGGCCACCGGCTACGAGACCTACCCCACCCTGGCCATACAGACGTGGTCTGCTCCGAATGGCGAGTCGATCCTGGCGAACCTGAACAGCTCCCCGTGCGAAATCGCCGTGCTCTAGATAATAAGCTCGAATTCATTTGCGTCTGGCGCAGTTACTTCAAGGCAGTCTCGAAGGTCGATGATTCCCTGACCTTCACGCCGGATCTTCGCCCTGCCTTTGCTATCAGTGAGCCCAACGATTCTCTTCTCGTTTGTCGAAGACCCTAAGCGTGCATTGTCTTTTGGCGCAATGTTTCTGCAGACACGAACTACGTTATTGTCAGTTCTTCCTCCGCCGTTTTTCTTCTGCGCACAGTTTAATATGCATTTTTCGTATAATTTGCAGCGCTGCTCTGCAACCGCGGACGACCCTACGAACCCGGGCACTCTCCTCGCGGCGGTAACCGACCAGGCCACTATCCGGCTGATCGGCGCGCCTGAGACCTCGCCTGCTGGCCGGGGAACCTGCACGCTTGAGACGATCGTGGGCTTGTATCCTGAAACGCGCTACAAAGTCACGTGCTCGGGCTGGAGCGCCCCGTTCAACGTCGAGAAGGCGCTCCCGCTCACGTACTCCCTAAAGGTTAGCAGCTCTTGAGTCGGACGCCTTGCTCCGCGAAGCTGCGTCTGACCGCAGGCTTTGCAGCTGAAAGACAAGGTCCTGGTGGCGCCCTCGACGACGGCGGAAATGATCACCGCCGACGTCCCGTTGGGAACGCACACGCTCGTCGCGACCATCTGCTCGCCCAACGAGTGCGGCTGCTCCGGTGCGTGGGATGCTGTAAAAGCCGTGACGAGTCAGATTTTGAAGCCGAGATCCCCCGTTCTTTCGCAGAATTTGCGCTCCCGCCCGTGGTTGTCAAGGCCATTTTCAACGTTAAGGTCCAGGTACTCAACTTTTTGTTTCGGCATATAGAGCTGCATGGGCGGATCGCCGACTGGGCGTGCACAGGTCGAGGTCTTCCCGCCGCCAGGAACGTCCGAGAGCGTCTGCTACAAGCAGACCTACGTCGCCCGCTGCCTCTCATCCGCCATCGGCTACCCCAACTACCAGAACCTCGCGATCCAGCGCTGGTCCGCGCCGAACGGCGAGCCGATACTGGCGAATCTCAACACTTCCCCGTGCGTGTTCGATTCGAAACTGAATGAATTTGACCTGACCCGTTTCGAATACTTGACAGGTACTTCAATGCGTCTTCAAAGGTCAATGATTCCCTGACCTTCACGCCGGAACTCCGCCCTGCCTTCGAGTACAGTGAGTGCTGAGCTTTTCTCGGAATCTCCACGTGCTTCCTTGCTTGACTTTTCTTCTGCAGACAAAATATACAAGCTTGTCAGCCATTTGTATGTGATCTGTTCGACTGTATCTAAACTCGAGCCGCCCTTCGCAGAAATGCTACGCGACGGCGCCCGACCCTGAAGATCCCAGCGTCGAGCTCCCCTCGGTGGCCGACGAGGCCACGGTTCAGCTCATCGGCCCGCCGGCGTCTCAGAACCCCGGCACCTGCGCGATCTCGCCGACGGAGGGCACGTTCATCGCGACGACCTTCACCGTGTCGTGCCCCGGCTGGACCCCACCCTTCAACCTGGGGAAGGCCCTTCCGCTCACCTACTCGCTCGTGTGGTCCAAGGCGCGCTCCACCCCTTCAGCTTCGAGGCGAATTCGAATGCGCCATCCACATCTTATCGATTGCCGCGCAGTCGCCATCGGAGATTCTGGTCCGGCCCCAACTCAACAGCGTCATGACCGTCCCCCCGATTCAAGTCGGCGAGCACACCGTCACCGCTGTCATCTGCTCGAACAACACTTGCGGGTGCTCTGGTGCGGATTACATGCCCGCTTCGAAATCATCCCCGCTTCAACCTCTGAGCCGCTCTGTGCGCAGAGGTGCCGATGAAGGTCACGATCAAGCAGCCGGACGACCCCTGCACGACGTACAGCAGCACGATGGCCGTGATCAGCGCGCAGTTCGCCGCCGGCACCATCACCGAGCAGCGGAAGACCATCATGGAGGCCGAGGCGATCGAGGCGCTGAGCAGGCACTACGTGGGCCTGGGTGCGTCCAAGTCTGAGCTTGATCATGAATTCGAAGTAGAACGAATCGTGCTTGACGCCCAGCTTTCGTGCAGGGCAACCGCCTTGCTTGAACACCCTTATCGACAACGCGTGCTCAGCCGGTAGCGCTGCGCAGCGGCTGCAGAACCTTGCCAAGAACACGGGCGATATTGGAAAAGCGTTCCCAGAGCTGGAGGCGATGCTGAAGGCCATCAACACGCTGGCCAATGTCTCCAGCTCGTTCGTCTTTGCTCGTATCATTCGTTCATATGTCTGAGCATTTACCATTCGCTTGCAACAGGTTCGTCAACTCGACGCTCTTCGAGAAGCTGACGAGATGCAAGCCCGAATTTGACCCGTGCGACTTTTTGAACCTCGATCTCAGCGTCTATTTGGAGCAGGTGCTCATATGTTACCTATAAGTAGCCATTCAAACGAAATGTGTATTGATGTCCCTTGCGCAGACCACTCAAGAGCTCTCCGCCGCCATCGCGAGCCCGGACTGGGTCGGCACCGCTGGCACGGGCCTCACCGGGCAGGCCGAGGCGTCGAGCAGCCCGCTCGCCAACCTGCTCAACACGCTCATCAAGGGGCCCCAGGGCCGTCTCGCCAAGTGCGCTTATTCTTCACGCCACGACCTTGCAATTGCCTGTTCCAACACTGGGCTTCGGCACTGACGTCGACACTTCTTCCTCTCCCAGCTGTCGGAGCTGCGAGGATGGCCTCCGTGGGGCAGCTGCCGATGCAGCAGCTGTGGTGCGCATTCTGTTTTCTTGACCATGTTCATAACGAATCTCCAGAATACCGCCACTGAGTAAGCCCCGCTCGCTTGCACTTTGAACGCAACAGACGGCTGGCAAGAGTGCGTTTCACTTTTCCGATTTCAATTTACAATAAGAATCGCTCTTGAACCATGTTTTGTCTTCTTACAGTTTGCTTCACGAACATCAAGTGCGAATTCGGAGCCTTGGATTTAAATTAATGCTTCTCGCCCGGGACTCGTTTGATGTCCAACGTTAACCCTCGCCTGCAGGGTCTACTACCCTATCCCAACTACTGCTGGCGGCTTTGGCGTCAACCCGGCACTCGTCTTGCTTCCCTTCGAGGTCCGCGACTTCGTGCCCAAGGACGGCGGCCAAGACGGGTTCGAAACCTTCTCCTGTCCTTTTCTCGACGTGTTCTCGGGGATTCTCAGCCCTCTGCGCATCTCAAAACCGTAGATTCGGCGTGTCCATTCTCAACATGGAGCGGTCGCCGTGGCCGCCCGTCTGGAGGGGCCCCGAGGGCGGCCTGATCGTCGGCGCCGTCAAGATCACGGGCGGCTTCGTCGACATCTCGGTGCGCTCCGCTTCTTCGGAAGTGACGACCAGGCGGAATGCTTACAGCGATCGGCGCTCAGGTTCTCGGCTTCCGGATTGAGGGTCTCTCGCACGCGAAGCCGATTATCATCGAAATCCCGTACCCGGTCAATCAGACAACGATGCCGACGGAGCAGCAGTACCTCATCTTCTGGAACGAGACCTCCAATAGCTGGGAGCCGTGCCAGACGCGTTATAAGCCGAAAATCAACATGTGGGTGCGTGATCGTTTGCACCTCTGTCAAGTAATTGAAGAAGAGCCGATGCCTAATCGCGATCGCTTCAGCTCGGCGTTGCGGATAACCCCGACCCGATGGCGACAAACGCTGGCGATCTCTTCCAGCGTAATGTGCGACATTCTTGATTTAATGCAAAAAAAGAAGCCTCCTCATGATCTCGTGCCAATTATGAACGTAGGGTATCTGGTATGCTCGTGGATTCTGCACGCATTTGGTGCGTCGTCTGCCATTCGCACATGCGGACGCGTTGTTTTTTATTAATGCATTTTGTGCGCAGACCACGGCAAGTCTGAAAAACCATCCTGCGTTATCTGCGAAATGCAAACTTTTTTCTAATATCGTCGCGCAGTTCACACTTGGCCAAATCATTCCAAACTACTTCTCGGCAGGCCAGCCGGCATTCGCCGCTGGCATTAGCGAGCTCCCGCCGCAAGATGGTGATCGTGGCCAGGGCAACAGCAACCAGGTGACCCCAGTCGCTCTTATTCCCAAAAAAGTAGTGATTTTTAATAACACGTTCGAATTCCTGTCATCTGTTACAGATGTCGCACATCCTGCCGCTCGCGTTCGGCATCGGCGCTGCCGGTCTCCTCGTCGCTGGCCTCACCGCGGCGATCGTGAAGGGCACCCTCCGCGTGCCCAGCATCTTCCCGAAGGGCAAGGCGACGACCCCGTACGAGCCCTACACGGGCTCGGGCACCGGCACCGGCACCGGCGAGGGCGCGGGCGTTGGCTCACGGGACCTCGGCGGCCTGGGGAAGACGCCCTACAATCCGACAGGGCCGGGAGCTGGGTTGCCGGGCTCCGGGCTGGAGGCGCCGGCCCCGAGCCCGCTCGCCCCGTCGAACCTCTCCCTCACGAGCGCCGGCGAGAAGGGCCCCGGCTCGGGCAAGCTCACCTGGACGCCGCCGCTGGCGGGCCAGCCCGCCGGCTACAACGTCCTCCGCGACGGCGAGCCCATCGGCACCGCCCCCGGCAACCGCACGGAGTACCCGCTCTCCGGCCTTCCGACCAACGGCAAGCCCACGAAGCTGCAGCTCGTTCCATTCGACGAGAACGGCGTCGCCGGCCCGCCGTCGCACCCCCTCACGACGGCCCTTCCCAGGGATCCGAACAGTGGCATCGCGCTCACGGCCCAGCCGATGGGCCCCGGCCCGAACCCCAGCGGCCATCTCGCCTGGAACACGCCTGCTACCGGCGCTGCGGGCGGCATCGGCGGCTACGCAATTCTCCGTGACGGCCAGCAAGTCGGCGTGGTCAAGCCCCCGAGCCCGACGCCGAGCGGCCTGAACACCTACACGGTCCGGAACCCCGGCTACAACCCCGGCGAGGAGGCGTTGTTCTCCGTGGCGCCCATCTCGCCCAGCGGCGAGATCATCGGCGCCCCGAGCGGCAAGGCTCCGTTGACTTCGTACCCGATCGGCTCCGGCGCGGGCCCGAACGCCAGCCAGCCGTCGATGGCGCCGACGGGCCTGCAGCTGACCAGCGCCGCCGGCATGTTCAGCTCCGGGAAGCTCTCCTGGAACCGCCCTGCCAGCGGGAGCCCGGCCAGCTACGGCATCGTCAGCGATGGCGAGATCGTGGGCACCGTTTCGGGTAGCGCGACCTCCGCCGACGCGCCGCGCGGCGGCAAGGTGTTCCAGGTCCTCCCCATCGACCGCTTCGGCAACGTCGGCCCTCCGTCGCTGCCCGCGTCGGGCGATCCCGGGATGGGCGCCCCTGGCCCTTACAACCCACTCATCGGCCCGGGCGCCGGCATCGCCGGCTCTGCCGTCGAGGGAATTCCAGCGAGCCCGCTCGCCCCCTCGGACCTCGCCCTCAGCAGCTTCAACGGCAGCGGCCCCGGCTCCGCCACCCTCTCGTGGCGCCCGCCTCAGAACGGCACTCCCAACAGCTACACCGTTCTCAAGAACGGGAAGCCCATCGGCAGCGTGCCCGGCAGCCAGACCTCGATCCCGGTCTCCGACCTGCCGACCAACGGCAGCCCATCGACCCTGCAGGTCATTCCGTTCGACGAGAAGGGCTACGCGGGCCCGGCCTCGTCGCCGCTTGCCAGCGTCCTGCCGCGCGACCCGAGCTCCGGCATCGCCCTCACCTCGACGCCCATCGGCAACCCGAGCAACCCGAGCGCGCTTCTTTCCTGGACCACTCCCGCGAGCGACCTCCAGCCCGGCGCCGGCGGCCCTCCAGGGTGCGAATTCTCCCGCGAAACAGTGCTAGCGCAAGATTTCAAGCGAGCATTTGAGAGCAACGTTTTGATGGCTGACTTTCGGCCTCTCGCCAGGTACGCCGTGCTGCAGGACGGCCGCCAGATCGGCACCGTCAAGCCGTCGCCCTCCGGCATCAACTCGTTCACCGCGAAGAACCTGCCGAGCAGCACCGTCGCCGAGTCCCTCTTCTCCGTTGCACCCATCTCGCCCGCCGGCGACATCATCGGCCCCGCCAGCAGCAGCGTGCCCCTGCTCTCGTACCCCGTCGGCTCGGGCGCGGGCCCGGCGCCTCAGACGGCTATGATGCCCTCCAACGTGCAGCTCACGAGCACGCCGGGCCTCTTCGGCTCGTCGGGCCGTCTCTCGTGGAACCCGCCGGCGGCCGGCTACCCGGCTAGCTATGCCGTGGCGGAGGACGGCAAGGTTACCAGCACAGTTCCCGCCAACCAGACGACCTACGAGGTCTCTCCGAAGCCCGGCAGCGTCTACCAGGTCCTGCCAATCGACCGCCTTGGCTCTACCGGCCCTGCGTCACAGCCGGCCGTCAGCGGCAGCGATCCTTCCGGTGCCTCCGCTACACCTTACGGCCCTTCGAACACTTTGATGGCGCCTGGCGCGGGCATTGCCGGATCTGGGCTTCGCGCGCAGCCCCCGAACCCGCTTGCCCCGTCGAACCTCGCCCTCAGTAGCTTCAACGGCAGCGGCCCCGGCTCCGCCACCCTCTCGTGGAGCCGCCCAGACAAGGGAGTTCCGGCGAGCTACACCGTCCTCAAGGGCGGCGTGCCCATTGGCAGTGTCCCTGGCAACCAGACCTCGATCCCGGTTTCCGGCCTGCCGAACACCGGTGGCGCTACAACCCTGCAGGTGGTGCCGTTCGACAGCAACGGCGTTGCGGGCCCCGCCTCTGCTCCGCTTTCCGCCACGCTGCCTAGCGACCCGCGGACGGGCATCGCCCTCACCTCGACCTTGTCGGGTCCTGCGACGAACCCCGGCGCCGTTCTGTCGTGGACGACTCCGTCGGCAGCTCTCGAGCCTGGAGCGGGTGGTCTTGCGGGGTGAGCGTCGCATCTGAATCTCTTTAGTAAACTAATAAGTTTGCCGAAACTTTGTCGCTGAGGCACCTCTCTTGTTGCAGCTTCGCAGTCCTGAAGGACGGCGTGAAGGTGGCCAATGCAACGCCGTCCCCGACGGGTGTCAATGCTTTCACGATCAAGAGCCTCCCGCCCTCGGCCGGCGACTCTCTCTTCTCCATCATGCCTCTGTCGGCCAATGGCACGCCTATCGGGCAGGCAAGCAACAGTGTGCCGATCTCATCGTACCCGGCCGGCTCGGGCGCGGGCCCTGCGAGCCCAGCGGACATGGCGCCGTCGAACATGCAGCTGACAAGCTCGCCGGGTCTCTTCGGCTCATCGGGCCGCCTCTCGTGGAGCCCGCCGCGCGCGGGCAGCCCCGCGAGCTACGCTGTCGTCGGCAACGGCAAGGTCCTCGGCACCGTTCCGGCCAACCAGACCGCTTTCGACGTGACGCCCAAGAGTGGCGAGGCTGGCAGCGTCTACCAGGTGCTCCCAATCGATCGCTACGGCAATGTTGGCCCTCCCAGCAGCCCGATTTCAAGCTCCGGCCCGGCTCCTGGCCCGTACAACGGCACTGGCGCCGGCGCGCCCGTTAGCGCTGATCCCTCTTCTCCGTACGGGCCCTCTTCTGGCCCCGGTGCGGGCATCGCTGGCTCTGGCGTCGACGTGCCCCCGTCGAATCCTCTCGCCCCGTCGAACCTCGCCCTCAGCAGCTTCAACGGCAGCGGCCCCGGCTCCGCCACCCTCTCGTGGAAGCGCCCGGCCTCGGGCTCGCCGGCCTCGTTCACCGTCCTCAAGGACGGCAAGCCCGTCGCGTCGGTCCCCGGCGGCCAGACCTCGGCCCCGGTCTCCGGCCTGCCGACCAACGGCGGCGCCTCGACCCTGCAGGTGGTGCCGTTCGACGACAACGGCGTCGCGGGCCCGGCCTCCTCGCCGCTCGCGGCCTCGCTGCCGAGCGACCCGAGCTCCGGCATCGCGCTGACGTCGACGCCGGCGGGCTCCGGCTCCAGCCCGAGCGTAATTCTGTCGTGGACCAGCCCCGCCGGCCAGGGTGGCGTGTCGAGGTAGGTTTCTCGAATGCTGACACACTGATTCAAATGATTGATTGGTATGCTCTTCTGCGCAGCTATGCTGTCATGCAAGACGGCCAGAAGATTGCATCGGTGCAGCCTTCGCCATCGGGCGTCAACACGTTCGCTTCGCGCAATCTCCCTCCGGCAACTGCCGCGAAATCCCTCTTCTCTGTGGTTCCGCTGTCTCCTTCGGGCAGCCCCGCAGGACCGGCCAGCAGCAGCGTTCCGCTTGCCTCTTATCCGGTTGGATCGGGAGCTGGTCCAGCAAGCCCGTCTGCCATGGCGCCGTCGAACCTGCAGCTGACGAGCACACCCGGCCTCTTCTCCTCCAGCACCTTGTCGTGGAGTCGTCCGCGCGCGGGCAACCCCGCGAGCTACGCGGTCGTCGGCGACGGCAAGGTCCTTGGCAGCGTCCCGGCTATTCAGACAACGTTCGATGTCTCGCCCAAGAGCGGCGAGCCCGGCAGCATCTTCCAAGTCGTGCCGGTCGATCGGTTCGGAGCGGTCGGCCCCGCATCAAACCCAATTAACAGCGGATCTGGCCCGGCTCCCGGCCCGTACAACGGTGCCGGCCCGGACTCCCGCGGTGTTCCTTCGACTCCGTACGGCCCGTCGTCCGGTCCTGGCGCGGGCATTGCCAGCTCAAACGTCAACCTGCCCCCTGCGAATCCACTCGCGCCCTCGAACCTCGCCCTCAGCAGCTTCAACGGCAGTGGCCCCGGCTCCGCCACCCTCTCGTGGAGCCGGCCCAGCCAGGGAGCGCCCTCTGCGTACTCTGTCCTCAAGGACGGCAAGCCCGTCGCGTCGGTCCCCGGCGGCCAGACCTCGGCCCCGGTCTCCGGCCTGCCGACCAACGGCGGCGCCTCGACCCTGCAGGTGGTGCCGTTCGACGACAACGGCGTCGCGGGCCCGGCCTCCTCGCCGCTCGCGGCCTCGCTGCCGAGCGACCCGAGCTCCGGCATCGCGCTGACGTCGACGCCAGTCGGTACAGTTTCGAGCCCAGGCGCGCTGCTGGCGTGGACTTCTCCTAGCGGCCTCGGCAACGTCCCCAGGTGCGGCAGCCGTATCTCGCGCGTGGGGTCGGCTCTGCGGGCGCTGACGCGCTTTTGTGCGGCAGCTTCGGCGTCCTGCAGGACGGCCGCCAGGTCGCCACTGCCAAGGCCTCGCCGTCGGGCGTCAACACCTTCGCGCCCAAGGGCCTCAGCCCGAGCGCGGCGGCCAACGCGGAGTTCTCGGTGGTGCCGCTGTCGCCGTCGGGCAGCCCCGCGGGCCCCGCCAGCAACAGCGTGCCTCTTGCCTCGTACCCGGCCGGCTCGGGCGCGGGCCCCGCGAGCCCTGCGGACATGGCGCCGTCGAACCTGCAGCTGACGAGCTCGCCGGGCCTGTTCGGCTCGTCGGGTCGCCTCTCGTGGAGCCCGCCGCGCGCGGGAACCCCCGCGAGCTACGCTGTCGTCGGCAACGGCAAGGTCCTCGGCACCGTTCCGGCTAGCCAGACCTCTCACGAGGTTCCGGATCTTTCGCCAAGCAGCGTGTACCAAGTCCTGCCAGTCGCGTCGAACGGCGCTGTTGGCCCCGCCTCGAGCCCTGTCACTGGCAACTCTGCCACCACTGGCGCCCCGAGTGCTGGCTCGCGCTCTGTTCCGTTTGGCCCTTCGAGTCCTTCCGCAGGGCCCGGAGCGGGCATCGCCGGCTCCGGCGTTGAAGTACCATCATCGAGTCCCCTTGCGCCCTCAAACCTCGCCCTTAGCAGCTTCAACGGCAGCGGCCCCGGCTCCGCCACCCTCTCGTGGAAGCGCCCGGCCTCTGGCTCGCCGGCCTCGTTCACCGTCCTCAAGGACGGCAGACCCGTCGCGTCGGTCCCCGGCGGCCAGACCTCGGCCCCGGTCTCCGGCCTGCCGACCAACGGCGGCGCCTCGACTCTGCAGGTTGTGCCGTTCGACAGCAACGGCGTCGCGGGCCCGGCCTCGTCGCCGCTCACGGCCTCGCTGCCGAGCGACCCGAGC
This sequence comes from Cyanophora paradoxa, assembly GCA_004431415.1. NCBI lineage: Eukaryota > Glaucocystophyceae > Cyanophorales > Cyanophoraceae > Cyanophora > Cyanophora paradoxa. The sequence goes on from QPMI01000046.1 coordinate 146,685, forward strand.
TCCGGCATCGCGCTGACGTCGACGCCGGCGGGCTCCGGCTCCGGCCCGAGCGCGCTCCTCTCCTGGACCACCCCCACCGCTGCTCTCAGCTCAGACGCTGGTGGCCTCGCAAGGTGCGATTTATTACCGTATTTTGTACCGAGCGTTCTCTGATAAGCGAATGCACGTCATCCAGCTTCGCCATCATGCAAGACGGGAATAAGATTGCGTCGGTGCCGCCGTCGTTGACCGGCGTGAATTCCTTCCCCGTCAAGGGCCTTTCCCCGAGCGCAGTCGCCACTTCGCGTGTCTCCGTTGTGCCCCTGTCGCCGAACGGCTCTCCGATTGGGCAGAGCAGCAACAGCGTTCCGCTCGCTTCGTACGCAGCGGGCTCGGGAGCGGGTCCTGCGAGTCCCGCGGAGATGATGCCGACGAACCTCCAGCTAACAAGCGCACCGGGCCTCTTCTCTTCCAGCACTTTGTCATGGAGCCGTCCGCGCGCGGGCAACCCGGCGAGCTACGCAGTCGTCGGCGATGGGCAGTTCCTCGGGGCCGTCCCTGCTATCCAAACGTCGTTCGAGGTTTCGCCCAAGAGCGGCGAGCCCGGCAGCGTCTACCAGGTCGTGCCCCTCGACAGCTTTGGAACAGCGGGCCCGTCGTCAAATCCGGCAAGCAGCGGCTCAGGCCCGTCACCTGGTCCGTACAATGGGGCGGGAGACGGACCTCTCTCCGGCCCCTCTTACCCGTATGGGCCCTCGTCTGGCCCTGGCGCCGGCATCGCGAACTCTGGCGTGGACGCGCCCGCCCCGAGCCCGCTTGCCCCGTCTAGCCTGGCCCTCAGCAGCTTCAACGGCAGCGGCCCCGGCTCCGCCACCCTCTCGTGGAAGCGCCCGGCCTCGGGCTCGCCCGCCTCGTACACCGTCCTCAAGGACGGCAAGCCCGTCGCGTCGGTCCCCGGCGGCCAGACCTCGGTCCCGGTCTCCGGCCTGCCGACCAACGGCGGTGCCTCGACCCTGCAGGTGGTGCCGTTCGACAGCAACGGCGTCGCGGGCCCGGCCTCGTCGCCGCTCGTGGCCTCGCTGCCGAGCGACCCGAGCTCCGGCATCGCGCTGACGTCGACACCGACGGGCTCCACTTCAAGCCCGAGCCCGCTTCTGGCGTGGACCACGCCGAGCGGCCTCGGCAACGTCCCGAGGTGCGGCAGCCATGTTTCGCGCGCGGGGCCGGCTCTGCGGGTGCTGACGCGCTTTTTCGCGGCAGCTTCGGCATCCTGCAGGACGGCCGCCAGGTCGCCACTGCCAAGGCCTCGCCGTCGGGCGTCAACACCTTCGCGCCCAAGGGCCTCAGCCCGAGCGCGGCCGCCAACTCGTACTTCTCGGTGGTGCCGCTGTCGTCATCGGGCAGCCCCGCGGGCCCCGCCAGCAACAGCGTGCCTCTCGCCTCGTACCCGGCCGGCTCCGGCGCAGGCCCCGCACACCCCGCGGACATGGCGCCGTCGAACCTGCAGCTGACGAGCTCGCCGGGCCTCTTCTCGTCGAGCCGCCTCTCGTGGAGTCCGCCACGCGCGGGCAACCCCGCGAGCTACTCGGTGATCGGCGACGGCAAGGTCCTCGGCACCGTTCCGGCCAACCAGACCGCGTTCGACGTCTCGCCCAAGAGCGGCGAGCCCGGCAGCGTCTACCAGGTTGTGCCGGTCGCGGCGAACGGCGCGGTGGGCCCGGCCTCGAATACGGCCACCAGCGGCTCGGGCCCGGCGCCCGCCTACAGCGGCGCAGGCGCCCCCGGCTACGGTGGCGCTGGCGCGGGCCCGTACGGGCCCTCGTCTGGCCCCGGCGCCGGCATCGCGAACTCTGGCGTGGACACGCCCGCCCCGAGCCCGCTCGCGCCCTCGAGCCTGGGCCTCAGCAGCTTCAACGGCAGCGGCCCCGGCTCCGCCACCCTCTCGTGGAAGCGCCCGGCCTCGGGCTCGCCCGCCTCGTACACCGTCCTCAAGGACGGCAAGCCCGTCGCGTCGGTCCCCGGCGGCCAGACCTCGGTCCCGGTCTCCGGCCTGCCGACCAACGGCGGTGCCTCGACCCTGCAGGTGGTGCCGTTCGACAGCAACGGCGTCGCGGGCCCGGCCTCGTCGCCGCTTGCGGCCTCGCTGCCGAGCGACCCGAGCACCGGCATCGCGCTGACGTCGACAAGCTCTGGTGCCGGATCTAATGCGCTGCTGGCGTGGACCACTCCGAGCGGCCTCGGCAACGTCCCGAGGTGCGGCAGCCGTGTTTCGCGCGCGGGGCCGGCTCTGCGGGTGCTGACGCGCTTTTTCGGGGCAGCTTCGGCGTCCTGCAGGACGGCCGCCAGGTCGCCACTGCCAAGGCCTCGCCGTCGGGCGTCAACACCTTCGCGCCCAAGGGCCTCAGCCCGAGCGCGGCCGCCAACTCGAACTTCTCGGTGGTGCCGCTGTCGTCGTCGGGCAGCCCCGCGGGCCCCGCCAGCAACAGCGTGCCTCTCGCCTCGTACCCGGCCGGCTCCGGCGCGGGTCCCGCGAGCCCCGCGGACATGGCGCCCTCGAACCTGCAGCTGACGAGCTCGCCGGGCCTCTTCTCGTCGAGCCGCCTCTCGTGGAACCGTCCGCGCGCGGGCAGCCCCGCGAGCTACTCGGTGATTGGCGACGGCAAGGTCCTCGGCAGCGTCCCGGCCAACCAGACCTCGTTCGACGTCTCGCCCAAGAGCGGCGAGCCTGGCAGCGTCTACCAGGTTGTGCCGGTCGCGGCGAACGGCGCGGTGGGCCCGGCCTCGAATACGGCCACCAGTGGCTCGGGCCCGGCGCCCGCCTACAGCGGTGCAGGCGCCTTTGGGTCCCCGTCATTCGGATACGGCACTCCTGGTGCAGGGACCGGATATCCTGCAGGCAGCCGCGACGGCCCATCCTATGGCCCCGGTGCGGGCATCGCTGGGTCGGGTGTCAACGCACCTGCCCCGAGCGCACTTGCACCCTCGAACCTCTCTCTCAGCAGCTTCAACGGCAGCGGCCCCGGCTCCGCCACCCTCTCGTGGAGCCGCCCGGCCTCCGGCTCGCCGGCCTCGTACACCGTCCTCAAGGACGGCAAGCCCGTCGCGTCGGTCCCCGGCGGCCAGACCTCGGTCCCGGTCTCCGGCCTGCCGACCAACGGCGGCGCCTCGACTCTGCAGGTTGTGCCGTTCGACAGCAACGGCGTCGCGGGCCCGGCCTCGTCGCCGCTCACGGCCTCGCTGCCGAGCGACCCGAGCTCCGGCATCGCGCTGACGTCAACGCCGGCGGGCTCTGGCTCCAGCCCGAGCGCGCTGCTGACGTGGACCACGCCTGCTGCTTTCGGCAACGTCCCGAGGTGCGGCAGCCGTGGTTCGCGCGCGGGGCCGGCTCTGCGGGCGCTGACGCGTTTTTTCGCGGCAGCTTCGGCGTCCTGCAGGACGGCCGCCAGGTCGCCACTGCCAAGGCCTCGCCGTCGGGCGTCAACACCTTCGCGCCCAAGGGCCTCAGCCCGAGCGCGGCCGCCAACTCGAACTTCTCGGTGGTGCCGCTGTCGTCGTCGGGCAGCCCCGCGGGCCCCACCAGCAACAGCGTGCCTCTCGCCTCGTACCCGGCCGGATCCGGCGCAGGCCCCGCACACCCCGCGGACATGGCACCCTCGAACCTGCAGCTGACGAGCTCGCCGGGCCTCTTCGGCTCGTCTGGCCGCCTCTCGTGGAGCCCGCCGCGCGTGGGCAACCCTGCGAGCTACTCGGTGATCGGCGACGGCAAGGTCCTGGGCAGCGTCCCGGCCAACCAGACCACGTTCGACGTCTCGCCCAAGAGCGGCGAGCCCGGCAGCGTCTACCAGGTTGTGCCGGTCGCGGCGAACGGCGCGGTGGGCCCGGCCTCGAACCCCGCTTCCAGCTCGGGCTCCGGCTATGGGCCTGGCCCATACGCCGGCGTCGGTGCGGCGGCCCTGAGCGGCGCCGGCTACGGCGGCGCGCCGGCGGGATCGGACGGCCTGTATTCCTCTGCGATTAACCCGCGCGGCGATGGCGCCGGCCGCGCTACTTCGCCGACCGGTGCGTCCGGGTCCGGCAGCTTCGGCGGCGCGTTCGGCCCTGCCAGCCCGTCGAGCCCCGGCGCGGCATTGCCGGCTCTGGCGTGGACGCGTCGGCCCGAGCCCGCTCGCGCCCTCGAGCCTGGGCCTCAGCAGCTTCAACGGCAGCGGCCCCGGCTCCGCCACCCTCTCGTGGAAGCGCCCGGCCTCGGCTCGCCCGCCTCGTACACCGTCCTCAAGGACGGCAAGCCCGTCGCGTCGGTCCCCGGCGGCCAGACCTCGGTCCCGGTCTCCGGCCTGCCGACCAACGGCGGCGCCTCGACCCTGCAGGTGGTGCCGTTCGACAGCAACGGCGTCGCGGGCCCGGCCTCGTCGCCGCTCGCGGCCTCGCTGCCGAGCGACCCGAGCTCCGGCATCGCGCTGACGTCGACGCCGGCGGGCTCCGGCTCCAGCCCGAGCGCGCTGCTGGCGTGGACCACGCCGAGCGGCCTCGGCAACGTCCCGAGGTGCGGCAGCCGTGTTTCGCGCGCGGGGCCGGCTCTGCGGGCGCTGACGCGTTTTTTCGCGGCAGCTTCGGCGTCCTGCAGGACGGCCGCCAGGTCGCCACTGCCAAGGCCTCGCCGTCGGGCGTCAACACCTTCGCGCCCAAGGGCCTCAGCCCGAGCGCGGCCGCCAACTCGAACTTCTCGGTGGTGCCGCTGTCGTCGTCGGGCAGCCCCGCGGGCCCCGCCAGCAACAGCGTGCCTCTCGCCTCGTACCCGGCCGGCTCCGGCGCGGGTCCCGCGAGCCCTGCGGACATGGCGCCCTCGAACCTGCAGCTGACGAGCTCGCCGGGCCTCTTCTCGTCGAGCCGCCTCTCGTGGAACCGTCCGCGCGCGGGCAGCCCCGCGGCTACTCGGTGATCGGCGACGGCAAGGTCCTCGGCAGCGTCCCGGCCAACCAGACCTCGTTCACGTCTCGCCCAAGAGCGGCGAGCCTGGCAGCGTCTACCAGGTTGTGCCGGTCGCGGCGAACGGCGCGGTGGGCCCGGCCTCGAATACGGCCACCAGCGGCTCGGGCCCGGCGCCCGCCTACAGCGGCGCAGGCGCCCCCGGCTACGGTGGCGCTGGCGCGGGCCCGTATGGGCCCTCGTCTGGCTCTGGCGCTGGCATCGCCAACTCTGGCGTGGACGCGCCCGCCCCGAGCCCGCTCGCCCCGTCTAGCCTGGCCCTCAGCAGCTTCAACGGCAGCGGCCCCGGCTCCGCCACCCTCTCGTGGAAGCGCCCGGCCTCGGGCTCGCCCGCCTCGTACACCGTCCTCAAGGACGGCAAGCCCGTCGCGTCGGTCCCCGGCGGCCAGACCTCGGTCCCGGTCTCCGGCCTGCCGACCAACGGCGGCGCCTCGACCCTGCAGGTGGTGCCGTTCGACAGCAACGGCGTCGCGGGCCCGGCCTCGTCGCCGCTCGCGGCCTCGCTGCCGAGCGACCCGAGCTCCGGCATCGCGCTGACGTCGACGCCGGCGGGCTCCGGCTCCAGCCCGAGCGCGCTGCTGGCGTGGACCACGCCGAGCGGCCTCGGCAACGTCCCGAGGTACGGCAGCCTTGTTTCGCGCGCGGGGCCGGCTCTGCGGGCGCTGACGCGTTTTTCGGGGCAGCTTCGGCGTCCTGCAGGACGGCCGCCAGGTCGCCACCGCCAAGGCCTCGCCGTCGGGCGTCAACACCTTCGCGCCCAAGGGCCTCAGCCCGAGCGCGGCCGCCAACTCGAACTTCTCGGTGGTGCCGCTGTCGTCGTCGGGCAGCCCCGCGGGCCCCGCCAGCAACAGCGTGCCTCTCGCCTCGTACCCGGCCGGCTCCGGCGCGGGTCCCGCGAGCCCGCGGACATGGCGCCTCGAACCTGCAGCTGACGAGCTCGCCGGGCCTCTTCTCGTCGAGCCGCCTGTCGTGGAACCGTCCGCGCGCGGGCAACCCCGCGAGCTACTCGTGATCGGCGACGGCAAGGTCCTCGGCAGCGTCCCGGCCAACCAGACCACGTTCGACGTCTCGCCCAAGAGCGGCGAGCCCGGCAGCGTCTACCAGGTCGTGCCGGTCGCGGCGAACGGCGCGGTGGGCCCGGCCTCGAACCCCGCTTCCAGCTCGGGCTCCGGCTATGGGCCTGGCCCGTACGCCGGCGTCGGTGCGGCGGCCCTGAGCGGCGCCGGGTACGGCGGCGCCCCGGCGGGATCGGACGGCCTGTATGCCTCTGCGATTAGCCCGCGCGGCGATGGTGCCGGCCGTGCGACCTCGCCGACCGGTGCGTCCGGGTCCGGCAGCTTCAGCGGCGCGTTCGGCCCTGCCAGCCCGTCGAGCCCCGCGCGGGCATTGCCGGCTCTGGCGTGGACGCGCCCGCCCCGAGCCGCTCGCGCCCTCGAGCCTGGGCCTCAGCAGCTTCAACGGCGCGGCCCCGGCTCCGCCACCCTCTCGTGAAGCGCCCGGCCTCGGGCTCGCCCGCCTCTTACACCGTCTCAAGGACGGCAAGCCCGTCGCGTCGGTCCCCGCGGCCAGACCTCGGTCCCGGTCTCCGGCCTGCCGACCAACGGCGGCGCCTCGACCCTGCAGGTGGTGCCGTCGACAGCAACGGCGTCGCGGGCCCGGCTCGTCGCCGCTCGCGGCCTCGCTGCCGAGCGACCCGAGCTCCGCATCGCGCTGACGTCGACGCCGGCGGCTCCGGCTCCAGCCCGAGCGCGCTGTGGCGTGGACCACGCCGAGCGCCTCGGCAACGTCCCGAGGTGCGGCAGCCGTGTTTCGCACGCGGGGCCGGCTCTGCGGGCGCTGACGCGTTTTTTCGCGGCAGCTTCGGCGTCCTGCAGGACGGCCGCCAGGTCGCCACTGCCAAGGCCTCGCCGTCGGGCGTCAACACCTTCGCGCCCAAGGGCCTCAGCCCGAGCGCGGCCGCCAACTCGTACTTCTCGGTGGTGCCGCTGTCGTCGTCGGGCAGCCCCGCGGGCCCCGCCAGCAACAGCGTGCCTCTCGCCTCGTACCCGGCCGGCTCCGGCGCGGGTCCCGCGAGCCCCGCGGACATGGCGCCCTCGAACCTGCAGCTGACGAGCTCGCCGGGCCTCTTCTCGTCGAGCCGCCTGTCGTGGAACCGTCCGCGCGCG
>QPMI01000047.1:0-245366 GCA_004431415.1 Cyanophora paradoxa
GAGCTCGAGCGAGTCAGAGGAAGAGGAAGCCACGTCCCCGTCCTCCGAGTCGGAGGAAGAAGAGGAGGAAGAGGAAGAGGAGCCGGAGCCTAAGCCGAAGGCAAGGGCAAGGGGAAGGGAAAGGGAAAGGCAAAGGAAACGCGCCCGATACCGGCGTGGACGAGCTCGAGACGCCCGTCGTTGAGATTCCGAAGCGATACGTGCTGGTTCAGGGCGAGGACGGCATATTCCAGCAGCAGAAGAGCATATCCGATTACATCAAGCTCTCGGCCACCAAAGAAGTTCAGATGCTCCCATCGCTGCTCGATAAATCATACCACGAGCCCGCGACCCTCTGGAGCATCCACAGCGAAATCGAGTACGAATAAACTCCCCGAGGAGCGACTGCGCGCCAACCGCGCACGTACCAGAGCGCGCAGAAATCGCCGCCAATCTGCTACCGCTGCCTTCGCCTCATGTACGAAGCCACGCCCGTGCCGAGCGCCAAGGGGGCCAACACGCCAGAGAAAATCGCCGCGAGGGAGGCAGCGCAGGCGAGGAAGGATGCCGTGTACGAAGAGTACGTCGCGGTCATAGAGAAGGCAAAGCGTGGGCGGCCAAGCAAAACGGCAAGGGAAAGAAAAAGGGCCAGGAGCCGTACCCCTCATCAAGGACAAGAACCGGCGCAGGTGCCCACGGTGTCGCCCAGAAACTCGTGGCTCTGCCAGAAGTGCGTCACGCTGCTCGGCAACAAGGGCCTGCTCGTGATCTTGGGCCTGCAGAGGCGAAAGAGGGCGACACGGCCACCGTCTCCAAGCAGACGCGCGACCACATGGTCGAGAGCGTGCTCGGCGGGCCGAAGCCAAAGACCACGAAAAAGGCAAAGGATACGGCCGCTGACTTCGATCGTCCGTCATCGAGCCCAACTCTGCGCAGTCGAAAATCAGAAAGGCGAAATCGTGGCGCCGAGCATGGAAGATTAATGGCAACCTTCGCGGACGCGCAAGAGGTAAAGCAGAACATAGAGAAGGCGAAAACGGGACTGCAGGCGGCGCAGGCAAACGGGCTGGAGGCGCTCGAGAAGGTGATCACGGAAATCAGCGAGACGGGGCGGTCGGTCTTCATCCTCAACAAAAAGAATCCCGACGGAAGCACGCGGTACGACATACGACAGGCGCGCCAGTCGCGCTACTGGGTGCTCTTCAACACCCACAAGCGCCTGGGAGAGGCGCGAGAATTCGAGGCGGCGGCGCTGCGCGACAGCCTCGCAGAGGTGCTCTCGGATGCAGAATTCTACAAGTTCATACGCTTCAATATGAAGGAAGAGAACGGCAAGTACAAGGACGACACGTACGCCAACGCAATCATCGGAATTCGCGTGCAAGGGGGCGTGGAGGTGGGGCCGACGGACGGCGCGCTGCACGCCCACGTGCTGGTGACGATCGATCACATATCGAATTTGCAGGTGCTGTGGGCGAATTACGACTGGTGGTGCTGCTGAAGGAGAAGGAGCGAGCACCACGACGGTGTACGAGCGGCTGCACCAAATTCTGTCCGCGAAATTCACGGCGGCGGGGCAGCGCCTCGTAGACCAGAAGAGGGCAGAGGCAGGGCCTCAACCGAGCATCGATACGATGGTGGAAATCGCAGAGCTCGAGCGCATGCTGACGGAAGAGAAGATAGGCATGGGAAAGATCCGCCCACCGTCCTTGCGTCGCTGATCCCAGAGGAAAATTACGCGAGCAAGCTGCAGGAGTACCTCTCAAAGACGCTGCCCGACAAGCAGAGGCGCGATTTACTGAAAGAGTGGTCGCACGCGCGAAACACGAACAACACCGACAACAACACGGACGGGTACCTCTTCACGATTTTCCAGGCGGACGCCGGCCAGGCGGACGATCCCCGCTTCGCGCCGCAGGCCGCGGAAATCGGCGACCTGAGGGCCAGGGGCCGAGGGCGCGGCAAAGGCAAGGGGCGCGGAAGGGAAGGGGTAGCGGATAATAAATCTGACGGGCCGCGAAAATGTTCCAGGGGGAATGCACCCACTCGGACATCATCACCGTCGTCTGCGGCGCGCTCTTCCTGGTCTCGGAGCTGCTGGGCGGCACGGAGCGCGTCGGCCCCAACACAGTGCTGGGCGCCCTGAAGGCGGCGGCCCTTAGGGTCGTCCGCCGCGGACAGCCCGAGCCCGAACCCCCACCGGAGCAGCAGAGGCGCGAGAGCACGCAGAACATAGGGCCGCACCACGTCGACATTCAGATGACGCAAACCGGTACCCGTTTTTTTCTAGAGAACATGGGAAATGGAGACTCCCGCGACACCAGCCCCCAGCGCAGAGGCTCCAGCGCCCAGCAACTCCAGCAGCAGCACCGCGGCCTACCCTTGGCTTCTTAGGACTTACGCGCGAAAGAAGCAGCAGCAGCCGAAGGCACCGGCGGAAATGGCGGCTGACCTGGATCGGTGCACCCGCCGCGCCATCGCGAGCTACGCCAAGCGCGTCGAGCAGTACCACCCCCAGATGGCAGAGGACGCCCGGGCGTACGCGAAGAACCCCGCCGCGAGCCCGCCCGTGATGGCCGCCGTCATCGACCGGCTGCAGTGGGCGCTGCACGAGGAGGGAGAGCGCGTCAGGAATTTCTTCATGCCCAAGTAAATTTCTGAATGGGCCCTTAACAATGTCGTCCATGCTCCCGAGCCTCGATGATATCACCAGCGATTCCCGCTACCTGGGCAGCCTGCTGACCCTCGGCGCGGTCGCCTACATGTCGCCCGCGCGCTACTACCTCGTGCGGATCCTCGCCGCGCAGTTCGCGGGCTACTACTTCGTGGGCCCTACCTCCTCAACGGCCTGAGGAAGGCATAATTTCTCAGGCCCCTTCCTAAATAATGTCCTGCGTCAACCTCTACGTCCAGTCGAACGGAGAGACGCAGGATTCCGAGGGCTTCTGGCGCCTCAGGCTGAACCAGATCCCCGCCGACATCGACACGCTGCAGATCAAGGGCGTCTACCTGGAGCTGGACACGACCGCGATTCCGGACCCCACCGCCGCGAAAACCGTCAACGTTCTGCTGATGGACGTGCCCGACTTGAACGTCACGACCATCTCGAACGTCAACACGTGCATCAACAAGGTCGTGATCCCGACGTGGGCCACGACGGCCTCGAGAACACCATCCTCTACTGGTTCGAGGTGCCCATGGCCGTGCGCCCGAACTACGTCGCGTACGACAAGTTCCAGGAGCTGCGCGTGCGCTTCACCGACATCACGGGCGCCACCAAGAAGAACAACGCCTTCATCGTCAAGAACTTCGGCCTCTGGGCCTTTGCGAAATAGATTTTCGCAGGCCCCCCTTAAATGCGCCTGATCATATTCCCGCGAAAGGGCTCGGGCGTCAAGACGCGCACCTTTACGGGCGTGCCTGGCTACCCCTCGCCCCTCACTTACAGAGTCGATCTTGTAACCGCCTCTGGTCCAATTAAATACGGGCTGCTGCACAGCCTCAGTCACATCCGTCTCGGCGAGAGCGCATGGCAGGACTTGGCCTTAATCGTAGAATTCGAGTACAGGGGGTAGACACGCTAACGGGCGAGCACGTTTACAGGGTACGGGTAGCAAGGGAGGGGTACTCGCTGCCGAACGGCACGGGCGGGAATACTGGGAGCCGAAAATACGCGACGCCTCCGAGGCCTACCGCTGGCTGCGTGACGAGCAGATCACTATCAGGCCCGATTACCCCTACGCCGACGTTTTCTGGCAGGTGCCCGTGGGCCGTTGGACAACGGGCGAGGTGAGCGGCAAGCTGAAGTGGACGTGGGACGCGGAGCATTAGTTAATTTTTCTCTCTCGCGGATAAAATGTCGATGCTCGACGACCCCTGGCGCATGGCCATCCCGAATCCGGACGAGGTGCTGAACGGCGCCTTCGCGATAGACGGGAGCCTGAGCGTGAGGGGAATTTACGCGGACGAGATAAGGCTGCGCAAGGGCGCGACCTACAGCGATTTCCTGACGTCCGTCGGTACCTTGGACGATTACGGTGACCTCACCGCAATTATCAAGGGCTCTGGGGCGTCACGACCGAGACGGGCGTGGACTGGAACATTATTAAGAGGGCGGCCGACGTGAAAATCGCAAACTCCGTTACAGCGAAAGACGCCACCCTGAACCTCGTGAAACTGACTCTAAAGGGCGCAGAGGGGACGTGAGGCCCGGGTACAACGCACTCGAGCGCATCGCGGGCCCCTGCGCCACATCTACTGGAGCCGCCAGGCGCTGCCGAGCATGGAGCCCGAGCAGTACAGGCGCGACAGGGAGGAGTTTTTCGCGTGGTTCGACCACTTCAAGGTGAACATCCGCGCCCTGAGCGCCGACAGGACGGGCGAGACGCCGGAGACGACGGGCGGGGCCGCATCCCAACGGCACCCGACGTGCTCCCCGATCGCTCAGACTGGGCGAAGACGCAGAACTGGGCGCTGAAGGACCACTTCCACGACGAGAGGTACGCCCTCGTCAAGCACCCGCATGTGAAGGCCGACATCACGGACTGGGCGCACCGCCACCTGTACGACGACATCATCGGCGGGCCCAAGGTGCCGGGCGCGATTCCGGTGGGGGTACGGGCGGCGGAAGCACGGGAGGTGGGGGTACAGGCACCGGGGGTGGGGTACAGGCACCGGGGTGGGGTACAGGCACGGGGGGCGGAGGGGGCTCCAGTGGCACGCCCGTGGGAGGGGGCGGGGTAGCAGCGGCTCGGGTGGCGGCGGCTCGGGCGGAGAGAGCGGCGGAGGGGTACGCTCGTGCCGATCCTTGGTACAACAACGGGAATCTTCGGCGCGGCCCTGATTGCAGGCGGTGCAAAGTACTACAGGGATCGGAAGGCGTACGAAAGGGACATTGCAGAGCTGCAGAAAGATAACAAAACGATCGTTTACTCAGACGAGCAGGTGAGAATACTGGCAGAGGAGCTGAAGACAAGGGAGCGGCAATTTAACGAAATGAGGACAGCGGCCGAGAAAAAGATAGCGGACGATTTGAAAGAGGCGAGCGATAGAATTGAGAAATCCCTGGAGGCCGAGGAGAAAGCCGAGATCCGGAAGAGAGAGGCCGATAGGATCGTGGAAAACGCGATAAGGGAGGCAAAGGAGCAGGCAAGGACCGAGCTGGAGAAACTGGACATGGAAATAGCAAACAAGGTCAACATAGCAAACGAGGTCGAAGAGGGCACAAAGATGCTGGACGATGAGCGAAAGGCAGCGGAGGAGCAAGCCAGAAAAGCAAAGGAGGATTTAAGGCAGCTCGAACTGCGAGAACAGGAGAGGCAGAAGGCAGAGGGGCTCGCATCCACCATACGATTCAACCTAGAGCAGCAAGTGAAAACGCTGACGGCCGAGCTGCAGAGGATAGGGACGGCTGTGCCAAGGGGCACAATGGAGACGCAGACGACGCCAAGGCCCGATCCAAGGCCGGCCGCCGAGAGGCTGCCCTTCGCGCGGCTGGGTAGGAGCGACCAGGTGGAAGAGCTCATTGGCCTCACGCTCGAGGATCAGAGGGCCCTCTTCGACGCGTTAGAGCAGCGGCGCAGGGCGGACGAGGAGGCAGCTGCCAAGACAGAAGAGGAACGACTGAAGGCAATGCAAACTGCATCAGACGAGGAATTTGCACGGCTGGAGGAGCCGAAGGTAGCGGAGCGTAAGCGACGACTGGAGACGTTCAGGGGGCGCAGATGGATTTTTACCGCTCGGAGCTCAAAAGACTGAAAGAAGGAAATGCATCGGGGGACAGGCTCCGCGCCATGGAAGAGAACATGCGCGACTTTAGCTACGTTATGGATCAGCTGACGGGAAGGGGTCAGAAAGACGCCGAAGAACTGAGGAGAAAGATGGCCGATGAGAAGTGGAAAAACTTTGAGCGTCAGGCTGTTCAGAGGCCCATCAGCGATGCCATCTGGATAGCATACGGCGACGTGGAGGAGATGCACAGAGAACTGCGGACGGAAGCGAGCCTGTGGCGGGGAGCCCTCGAATGGTCACTGTACCGGATACAAAAGGGGGAGTTTTTGGCAGAGCTGCGAGCCAATCCGAAAACGGTGAGCGCGGGCGCACAGAGCGCGTACCTCTCCATGGTCGATTACGTGGGCAAGCTGAGCAAATTTTGGGAAATGCGAAGAGCCATCATTCCAGCGGAGGGGCTCGCGCAGTACGATGCCATGGTGCGCGATCTGGAGGCCTTCAAACGTGAGCACCCACCCGCCAAATACAAGATTCACATAGATACGACGGCATTCATGGGCGATCTAAGGAAGAGAGGAGACGAGGCCAAGAGTCAGATCGAGGAGCGCTACAGAAAGGCCCAAGCGGACAAGGAGTACGCAAACAGGGTGATCGAAGAGCGGAAGCAGCAAGCCAAGGAGAACGCGGCGAGACGCAACGCCGAGATAGAAGAGCAGAGGCGGAAGATCGCAGAGCGCAAGGCGGCAGAGGAAGAGGCAAGAAAGACCAAGGTAGAGACAGAGTACCAAGCATTGAAACGGGAGGCCAATCAAATATTAAAACGAAGGGAAGGGCGTACGCCGATGAGGGCGCGGGCGTCGGCTTGGCCAGCCCAGACGACATCACACTCGCGGAGAGGGACGACGTTTCCGTGGAGGAGATGCGCCCGGGCACCGCCCGCCTGCCCTCCGAGGGCGTGTTTCAGACGCTCGACAGGCGCGTGATGGGCGACTCGGACGTTATTTTGCGCAACGCCCTCATGCCCTACGGCGACTGGAACCGCGCCACCGCCGACGCCCTCGCCGATTTCGACCTCGAGCGATTCACCACCAAAGAGCAGCGCGACGCGTACCTGGGGCGCCCGAGGGCAAGGCGGCCCGGGGTGGCCAAGGAGGCCCTCAGCGCCGAGACGCTCTTCTCGGCGGCGGGTACGGCGAACAACGACGGCATGTCTTTCGGGGCAGCCGATTTATTTCAGGGGCGGGCATCGACTTGGTGGGCGCCGGGCTCGGGGTACGGGCTCGCGGGCCATGCGGCGGGCGGGCGCGGCGGCGGCGGGCCTTGGGCTGGCGACGGCCGGCGGCCTGCTCTCGGCCTACCAGGCGCTCTCGCAGGGCAAGATAGGGGAGGCCGAGTTCTTCGATACGTTCCGCGATCAGATGATCATGACGGTCGGCTCTTTTGGCCTTCAGACGGGCATGTCGTCCGCCCTGAGCGCCCTCACGAAAATGAGGATCGGCACGGTGGGCGGACTTGGCCTGTCCATCCTCGCGGGCGCCATCGCGCAGGTGATCGTGGATATCATCAACGGGCGCAGCGCGGAAGAAATCGTGAAGAACTTTTTCAAGTACCCCGTCGACTGGGCGACCGACACCATACAGTTCATCGCGGAGCTCTCGCAACAGATCTACGACTGGGCGTCGAGACGTGGGCGACGAGGCGAGCCAGCTGCGCAACCGAATTAATCGGCTGGAGGGCGAGCTGGGCTCCGGATTTTTGGGTGTGTACGACCCCTCGGAGGCGCGCGAAATGGCCTCGCTCTTGGCCCAGGAGCTGCGGTTAAACGAAATCAAGGAGCCGAAGGAGCTGCAGGCCTTCATTCGCGCGCTCGACAACAGCATCAACGATTACCGTACCCCAAGGACCAGAAGACCCTGCTCGAAATCGATCGCGCGACCGTGCTCTTCCTCTCCCAGCTCACCGTTAAAATGCAGGAGGGCTTCGGGTCGACTTCGCTCGCCCTGAGTCGACTTATGCGCGACCTGAAGCAGATGATAAAGGAGGAGACCAAGGGCGGAAGCGCGTCTTAATTGCCGTCTACCAGGAGGGCCTCAACAGGATCAATCACATCGAAGCCCTAAGGCGCGAATTCGGCTCGGCCATCCGTCACTCGGGCGTCTCGTCGAACGGAGGGGCGCAGGTGGCCCGCCTGGCGGACGCCAACTCGCGCCTCGAGATTCCCGGGACCTTCCGCATGCAGGATTGGTGGGAGGCCGAGGCCTTCAGGAATTACGGGCCTTCATAGACAACGGGATCAATTCGCAGAGCCCCAAGGCAAACTGGCTGGTACCCAAGGCCTACGTCGATAAATTGGTTGACAGGCCTGCAGCACCATACACCAAGAAGATCGCCAAAGGCATCGAGTACTGGGCGCCCGAGCCAGGCCAGCCCGTGTTTGCATCGCAGAACTACGAGTGGCACATGGCGCCGGGGCGAGCCAGGCCGTGAGCACCGTGGGCGTTGCCGTGCCGCAGCTGGCGACGGTGGCACACACGGGGCGTATGCAGATCTCAGCGGGAGGCCGACGATACCCGTGATACCAACAACGTGGGCGTGGGATAGCATCACGGGAAGCCGAGTACGTATCCCCACGCAGACCACCAGCACACCATCTCTCAGATCAGCGACTGGACGGCCCGGACTTGACGAACATCTCCGTGGATTGGGACAACGTAACGGGCAAGCCACTTACCTTCCCCCCTCTACACACAGTCACAATGTGTACTGGGATAATGTCATCGACCGACCCACTTCCTTCCCACCCTCTACGCACAGTCACACAGAGTACTCGCTCACCAGCCACGGGCACAGAAACGTGAACATGGATGCGTACATAACGCACGGCACGTCCTTCCACTCCTACGCTGCGTACACGGAGTTTAACATCAATTCAACATACACGGTGACGTTCAACATTACATTCGGACAGGCGTACGACACTGGAGGCGGACTGGGGACCCCAGCAAACCCAACGCCGGTTATTAACGTAACCCCTCGTTCGACATCAATCCCGGCGGCAGCACGGATGTCGATTTCTACGGGGCCAACGTCACGGCGGTGAGTCACACTGGCTTTACAGTTAAAGTGAGATTCCAACCCAGAATGACGGTCACGCCCACCCAAATTGTCCAGCTTTTTATTCATTGGACCGCGATCGGCAAGCTGCTTATGTAATCGATTTTCTGATGCAATCCAAAAATGTCGGTCGCTGTCCCTCTATTTACCTATGCTGCCAGCGTGAATCACAAGGGCGATCACACGATTAAGGAGACCACCCTCGGAAACCAGGCCACCGAGGCCCCCTACAACGCCACGGCCGTCCCCTTTTCCGAGGCCGACCTCGTCCGCGTCGGCGAGCTGCGCTGCGACAAGATGCGCACGCGGGAGGGCGGGTCGGCCGTGCCGGGGCGCGTGAGGACGCAGAGGCTCACCGTCACGAACGGGGCCTGGGACGGGAGCGGGTACACCACGAATCAGGTGACCTTTAATGGGACTGTGAACGGGGAGGGGAATGCGGCTCTGTATGTGCAAGGAGGCGGAGCAAACGTGGTGGGGGGCTTAGGGTGAGCGGGGCTTCAAACTTGGCGGGCATCGTTACATTGGACGATAAGCTGCAAATTACCGGAACGTCACCGTACATAAATGGCGGTGGTTCAGGCGTAGCTATAAAGTACAACGAAAACGATAGACTCCTCTGTGGGACTCTTGGCGTTGGTGTTACAGGTACTCTATTTACCTCGGCAATCGAAGGCCCTACTAATGGCCTAAGCATAGCAAACACTTCAATCGTTGATAGCGGAAGCGTCAGCGTCAGCTCTGGTCTATCCTTGAGAAACAACGGCACCGAACGACTGCTGTGCGGAACCGTCGGCGTTGGCATCACGGGTCGGCTCATCGTCTCGACGCTCACGGGCGATGGAAACCGAGCCGTTTATTCGGATGCTCAAGGATACCTGACAAACTCGTCGAGCGATAGCCGCCTGAAAGAAAATGTCGCGAGCATGTCGGGCATTCTCCCTCTTCTGCTGCAGCTGAATCCCGTGTCGTTCACCTGGAAGAACACATCCTCGGGGGTTCGAAAACGGATTACGGTCTCATCGCACAGGAAGTCCAAGGCGTCTTCCCGAGTCTCGTTTTCGAGAACGCGGATGGATTTCTCGGGGTAAACTACGACAGGCTCATTTCCCTGTCGTTGAAGGCAATTCAGGAACTTTCACAAGAAGTTCAAACTCTCAAAGACCAGGTAGCGGCACTGGCGAGCTGATCTGGAACAACTAGGAATAACTACACCGCGAGTATCACAATTCGACCGTTGCCACCGTCGCTGAAAGACGAGCCACCGTTGCCGCCCCTACCAATGCCTGCTGCGTAGTGAGCGTCTCCGCTATTTCCTGCCACCTGGCCGGACCCAGGATACACCGTAGCATCCGTCAAGTTTCCTATGTAGCTCGAGCCACCGCCACCTCCAAACATTCTTGCTATTGGGTTCTCTGACACTCCGCTCCTGCTGGACCCAGAGCCTCCACCGAAGTAACCACCACCACCACCACCACCGAACCTGTAGCCGCTTGAATCAGGCCCAGTCTCTCCACCTTGGCGCAAAGTTCCCGGGTTGCTGGGCCTGGCCCCTGAGGCCACAACACCGGCTCCGCCAGCGGTTTGGGTGCCTCCTTGAGCCGGTATCTCTCCGGTTACTCCAACCAACCCAGCCGCACCACCGGTCAACCCCCGCCTACTCCCCCGCCGCCATTCGAATCACATGTACCCCACCTCCGGCCCCTGCAACAACCAAGTCGGTCCCTGCAACGCGCTGAATTGCAGAACGACCACCACCGGCGCCGTTTTTGTACTCCGGATCGACGCTATGGCTCCAGCCCCTTCCACCACCTCCGTAGACGGTAGCAGTGGCAGTCCCCGATACACCCTTTGGGCCGCCGCATCCAACAACAAGGATGAGCGTCTCCCCCGAGGACACAGCCAATGTACCAACTACGCAAGCACCCGCGCCTCCACGGACCCCCGTACCTGCGCGTTCTCCGCCTCCACCCCGGCCGCCCATACGATGACACGCACAGCCACAGTCCCCGTTGGTACTACGAAAGTCTGGTCGGCCCCGGTGTAGGAGAATGTACCCAAAACAGGAGCGTTTGCAGTTGTTGCACTGGCAGACGAGGACTGAGGGCCTTCCTCGCCGATCTGGTTGACGCCCTTGATGGTGTAAGTGTAAGTGGTTCCGTAAACGGTCGTTGTGTCCGAAAAGGGGCTGCTCGTGTCGCTGGCAAGGAACACGCCACCCCTGTAGATGTTGTAGGAGACGGTGACGCCCGTCACCGGCACCGACCACTCGAGCACAACAGGCTGTGCTGCCCCCGCCGCGGGGTTGCAGTGAGCCCAGTGGGCGCCCCCGGGTCCGTGGTGACGTACGCCGCAATACTCTTCGGCCCCTCCCCTCCCGTGTTCGTCGCGGAGATCTGGTACTCGTACCCTGTACCCCAGACGGTGGTCGTGTCGCTGTAGGAGTTGGTCGCGGAGTCTGTGAGGTAGGCCCCGTCTCTGTAAATCTTGTATCCCGTCGCTCCCGTGGACGCAGTCCAGCTGAGGCTGACAGGCTGCTGCTGGTCGTTGGGTGCTGATGCCGTCACGTTCGTGGGGGCGTTTGGCATAGTCCAGACCAGGAGCGGATCGGACTTGTCGTATTCGACACCGCCCACGATGCCGGCCACCTGGTAAGAGTATTCCGTGCCCCACGTAAGAGCAGTGCTATCGTCAATGTACGAGGTAGACAGGGCACTGCTCGCAAATCCGATTGGCGTACCGTTCCTGTAAATTCGAATCGAGTCCGCGCCCTCCATGGCCACCCAGTTGATTGTGACGACTATGGCGGGTTTCGGGAAGCCCGAAGACGCGGGGCCGCCCCGGCAATAAAATCGCCGTAGGTCTGGGCCGTGGCGGTCGTGAGCGTGGTGTAGGCTTCGATCTGCGGGCTGAAGCCGCCTATGCCTTGGAAGAGAATGTAATTGCTCATGGCACCCTCGTGGGTGTAGAGAAGCGACTGTGCGTAGGTTGTGGGCGGGGCTTTGCCATCAGAGCCCGTGCTGCTGCTGCCCTGTTCGCGAACCGCCGCCACGCGGTAGAGTCGCTGGGCCCCAAACTAAAGGGAGAGTCCGTGTAGGTGACGGTTGGCGCATTCACCGTGGCCACGAGATCCCAGGGGCCGTTGATGCTGGTCGCCCTGTACACCTTGTACTTGACGGCGTTGGTGACCGCGACCCAGTTCAGCTGAAAGCCGTACGTACTGTTCCCGTTGTTGAGCACGGAGCCCGATCGCACCTGGGCCTGCCCACAGTCAGCGAGATCGGCTCCACGCCATACTGCGGAGCCTGCACCACCTGCTTTTTCACGAATACGAAGCGGGGCATTTTCCTCTACGATCCGAAAAAATATCTGCCCCGGGGTAAATGACTTCCAACTGGTACCAGACCCTCAGCGGCTCACTTGACGTTGGCAACAACACCAAGGATTTCGCACGCATACCCTCCGGCAGTTACGTCGACGTCTTTCTGCAGAATCCCGTCGTGATTCAGGTCGTTCAGAACGCCTACGCCACGCCCAAGATTTATTCCTACCAGCTCTTCTTCGACCCTCTGAGCCTCAGCGCAGAGGTTATCGAGCTGCTGCACGAATCAGGACTCGTGAAAAAGGTGGCACCTGCCACGGCCACTGCCAACGTCTTGCGCTGTCTCGAGGTCAAGTTCAGGGAGACGGGGTACGGCCCCACCGTGAACCGGTACCCCAGTTCTTCGAATCTTCCGGGTACGGGAACTTACCAGATGAGGGGTACGCTCAAGGGCGACGTGCTCTTCACGAAATTCAATCCAAGTCCCGCGACCCTGGGGCCCTCTACACGGGCGGCAACCCACGCGGCTCGACTCTACCCCGCTTCCCCTTCACCTTTTTCAGGTTCCAGGTCTTCCCCCTCTCCTACGCCGCCGACCAGCCCCACTTCAGCACGGGCGCCAGCCTCTGCGCGGAGCTGCGTGAGTGCTCGATTTCCTACGCGTACGGCACCGACGCTGACTCTGTGCCTGGGGCCCGCGTCATGAACATCGGTGGCGACATCACCCTCTTTCACGGATAATCTTTCTCATTTGAGGTCGCAAAATGCCGACCACCTCGGCCACCATCGTGAAGACCGTGTCTGCCGGCTCGATCGTCCCCGATTTCTACGGCAACGCTGGGAACGTGGCCAACGCAGGGACGGACAAGGTGGAGTGGGACGGAAACTACGCCACCCCGCTCACCGTGAGGGTCCAGAATCCCGTCATGTTGCGCGTCACCTCCAACGATTTCGAGAATCCCGCCTCCTGCTCCGTGTACGTGTACTTTGACATCGACTCGGGCGTGAGCGCGGATGAGGCGGAGGCGCTCTGGCTCTCGGGCCTCCTGAAAAAGATAGAGCCCTCTGTGCCTGATCGGCCCGCCATTCGCGTGCTCGAACTCAAGTTCACCGCTAACACCGCCCTCACTCGCAAATTCGGGAATGGTGCGAATCCGAACATCAAAACGCATTTAGATGGCGCCCTCATCGATGCCACACACAAGACCACGCAGGCCGTTCCCTTTGAGATGTACAACCTCTGGAAGATGACCGCAAAGGAGATGATGACGAATGCCACCACGGGCGGCGCCTCGGGTACCGATTATTCATACGGCGCCTCGAATCCCCGTACCCAGGTCTGGCCCCGGCTCCTCTTCACGAAATTCACTTTCAAATTGTACAACAACATCGCCGGAATGCCTACCTCTGGAATGGTCGTGGGCTCTACCCTCATGGCCGAACTAATTGAGGCAGAGGCGGACTACACGACTGCGACTACCAACTCGACAGCGCCAGGCGCCGGAGCCGAAGTTTACGTGGCCTGGGAAACGGTTGGTCGCGAGTACGACACCAAGATTCACACCACTAGCGTCTAGACTGGCTAAGCTGCATTAGCGCCTGTGCCGCCTCCATCATCTCCCGAATCTCCTCGCTCTTCTCCTGTAAATTGGCGTACCCCTCCTCTTCTTGCGAATATCCGACATTGATGCCCAGCGCAGGTTCTCCCTCCTGTAGTCCAGCGGGTTGCCGTTGATGTGTTCCACGTAGCGTCCACGTGGCGACTTCCCGAGGATCAGTTGGGAGAGGTAGTGCTTGCGCCCTCCAAACGTCTTGCTCACCCTGTCCCTGTCCACTCTCCAGGGAAACTCCAAGGCACTCGGGGTACGTCCGAGTTGACCAGGACGTTGTAGGCGACGTCTTGCGAGTCGGTGCACCGGAGCAGGGCCATTTTGCCCTAGGTTCAGAAAAACCTGGGACTTGGGACTTGGGACTTGGGACTTGGGACTTGGGAAGAGTTGAAACCCAGGTCCCGGCCCAGACTTTCTCCAGGATCAGAAATTTGTCAGACAAGTCAGGTGAGTTTTTCTACCGACTTTTTTACTCCTACCACCCTCGTACTCTTTTTTACTCGTAGTCTTTTTTACTCGTATCCCATCTCGTACCCTCCTTCTCTCGACATCTCGCACGAATACTCCTACCCTCTTCACATCCTTTTTCGGTTGCATACTCTCGTGAGCTTTCATGTCCAGTATCATGCTACAAGTCGTACACCAGTTCAGACTCTACCTCGCTTGAAATCTCACCTGGAATGTCACCAGAAACGTCGTATCCAAATTTCCGTACCCTTTCTAAGTCTGCCCGGTGGTTAGGGACTTGGCACGGCAAACTCTCAGATCCAGAGAAAGTCTGGGCCCAGACCCTGAGTCTAACTCTTCCCAAGTCCCAAGTCCCAAGTCCCAAGTCCCAAGTCCCAAGTCCCAAGTCCCAGGATCGCGCCAAGTCATAACTGAATAGTCGGCCAATTTTTACAAGTATGTACAATGGAATGACGCAATACTATTTACAGCATCTCAAAGTCAGAATCATCGTCATCGGAAACCAAGTCAATCGGGGCCTCGGGCGCGGACTTAAGGGGAATGCGGGGAAGGGCCTGCGCTGCCTGCACTAAGTCCTGCCGCTCCTGCTCGCGCTGCGCCGCCAAGGCCGCTGCCGCCTCTGCCTCGCGCCGCTGCTGAGCCTCGACGCGCGCCCTAAGTTCCGCTGCCTCCTTCTTCTTGCGCTCGGCAATCTTGGCCAGCGTCATCTCGCGACGAAGAAGGCGCTCGTGACGCAACTTGCGCCGGAGTTCGGCCATTTCGCGCTTGGCGATGATGCGCTTCTCAATGGTCTTGACGTGCTGAGTCAGGCGCTTGCTGAAGTGTGACGTGACGCGAGAACGGGCAATGCCAGCGCCGATCTTCAAGTCTTTTTCGTGTTCCTTGGCGGGATTCTTGACTCGCTCGGAGTTGTCGGTGAATGACGTGGTCTCCATGAACTTCTTCTTGACGATTGACTTGGTCTTGATAATGCGGCGCTTGCGAGTCGGGTTTTCGTTGTCGCCTTCAGAGTCGGAAGAGGACTCAGAGTCGTATGGAATCGGCACGTCAAAGTCGATAAAGTCGTTGATGTCAGACTCGGCGTCAGAGGCCTCGGACTCGGCGTCATCGACTGGCTCGGGAGCGGGCTCGGCGACGGGCTGAGGGGCAGATGACGACGATGACGGAGGGGGAAATTCGTGAAGACTTGAGGGGATAGGCCCAGGCGAGCGTCTCGGCGGCAGACTCGGCGAAAAGCTTGGGGTCGCCCCAGCCAGTGGGAGTCTTGACCCAGCCGGGGACGGGGGGCACGTCGACGGGCTCGGGCTTGGGCTCGGGCTTGGGTTGCTTGGACTTGGGCAGAAGGGTGGATACAAAGTTGAGGTTGATGGTATGGAAGCCTTCTCCGCTGTGAGCTTGGTAGAGGTACCCCAGCTTGCGGGCACGCTTCTCCATTTCACGGGTAGGCCAATCGCGGGACTTAGCCCACATCTCACGGGCCTTGGCAAGGTCCTCGACAAGCTCAGAGGGAATCGACATCTGCGCAAAGGGAAGAGAGATCAGCAAAGGCAAAACGTGAGGTGACTGAGAGAGCGGACTTGTGAAAATTCGGAGAGGCGGGGATTCCTTGGGCTGAGAGAAGGCGGCGAACCCGTTTCAAGAGTGAGCCAAAATGGCGGCGGACCGCGGTTTTGTGGGCGATTTTTTTCGCGGTCTAGTTCGCAACGGAAAACGTTGCCAACTGGCCTGAAAAAAGCCAAATTTAGCGTTGGGCCGAAGGCAGAAAAAGGGAGCCGGCCTGACGGAAATCGCCCGAGTGCGTCCGCCGAAGGTCGAGTCTCGGGCCGGGGGTACACCCTCAGGGGCCCCCCCTGGCCCCTCACCCTGGTAGTACCCTCTCAAAGGGATTTTCGAAGCCGTACAATTCTTGGTAAGTCTCGTAATCCGGGCTGTACCCCCTCACAATCTGCGGGAGCCCCATTGAAAGCCTCCGTCTATCCTCTCTCAATTCCCTGCGGAAAAGACTGCGGTCGCTTCGAGCTTCGCGCGTCACGCCAGCTGGGCGTGGTCTATGATTGTTAGGGTTGTCGTAGCCTGGCCCCACCAGCCTCACGAAATTTTCGCGTATGGCCTCGGGGAGACTCTGGAAACGGTTCGTTGCGTGGAACTCAATCCATTCATTGAATCGACGCGGATATTGACGGATGACTTCAAGCACGCCCTGTAAGTTGGGCTCTGGTGTTACGTCGGGGATGTCATGTCCTGTGAGGTGCCAGCGCCAGAACTCGCGCAGCCTCTCGAATGCCATATGCAACTCAAAGGGGAAATCGTAATAGAGATTGCCTGACATTTTTCTCCCCGTCCGAAAATTTCCCCGCTTTTGAGTCTAGACTCTGATTCCAACTCTTCCCAAGTCCCAAGTCCCAAGTCCCAAGTCCCAAGTCCCAAGTCCCAAGTCCCAGGTCCCATTTTTCTCCCATTTTGACTCGAGATTTTGCCCAAGTCCAAATCCGGACCCGGGATTCGAACCCTCGTTTTCGATCGATTTCACGCGTGAAAAACGCACTTTTCGGCCTTTTCGCATTTATTTTCTCTACCCCGGCCCAAAATGGACCCCTCCCCGAAATCGCGATCGAAAATGGTCGCGATCGTCTCGTTTTCGCGATCGTCGTGATCGGAATCGTCATCGCGATCGTCGCGATCATGGTGATCACCAGCCTCGTCTACGGTACCCCCCAGCTGTGACCCGGAGGTTATAAGAACCTCCGCAATCCAAGCGTCACTTCCGAGTCTCGAGCTCTCGGGGTTGACTTTTCGCGTTTGGCCCATTGTTGGCCCTCCTATATAATATTGTTGGGAGGGAGGCCGCCGGGCCTGGGAGGGGCGAGGTTCTCGCGGCCAGGCGCATGCACAGAGCTTGGGAATCGCTTAAACAGAATCTAGAATGCATATAGCATCGATGTGCAGGGGCGCGGAGGCAAGGGCACACGGAAAGCTTTGCAGGCCTGGCCAGGATCGAATTTTCGGGGTCGGCTGGATTCTCGCGCCCTGTCGCATCTCTAGAGTTCGCGAAAAGCTTGACAAAGATCTCAAACTACTGTTGTAGGGATGCGCACGCGTGAGGATGCGAGGGCGCGCGGAAAGCTGTGCAGGTCCGTCCAGGATCGAATTTTCGGCGTCGGCTGGGTCCTCGCGGCCCGGCGCATTTAGAGACCGTGCGGAAGGCTTCTTCTACATCTCAAATGCTTATACTATTGCTCCGCGCATGCGCCGCGGCGTTGGCGCGCGGAAAGCTGTCCAGGTTTGTGCAGGATCGAATTTTTGATGTCCGGTACCTTCTTGCGCTATTCCGGCTCCGAAAAGCAGATTTCGGGGGTGCGCAGGCCCTGCTATGTCTATGCGCGCCAGTACGCATCGAATGCGCGCCTCGCGGAACCGGCCGGAACCGGCCGGATCAAATTTTCGGCCTACTGTTCGGACTGGAGCGTTGACGGCGCCCGAAATCGAGCTTGCGTCGATGCGCTCGCCCTCGCCCGTCACTCTTTATCGTTCTGGGGCGTCCCTGGCGCGATTTCGTCGCGGGACCGGGCGGGACCGGGTCCCACCTTCTGACCTGGACTGCATTTGTCGGAGGTTAAGGACCGGATTTGATCCAGAGGGAAATTTGATATTCGCGCGACGCCCACGGGGAGCGGTCGTCTTAGGGGAGCCAGGACGCTAAAAATGGATCTAGAGAGGTGTGTGGGGGTTAGGGTAGCTGAGTCATTAGCGGCAATCGTGACCGTGTCGAGGCAGAATTAATAATTCTGCCTCGAGGGAGTGCGACACGGAAATTATTTATCAGGGGGGATCTCGAGTGGAAAAAAAGGTTAAAAAAGGAATTTATATCGGCGGTTTTTGGGTTTGAGAAAGAGGCTTCGCCTGATTTTTACCCGCGCTTTAGCGCAGTGGTATAAGGTCGTGCTACGACCTCCCGGATTCCCGGGTTCGGTTCCTGCTGTTTCCGCTACGTTGTACTTCGAATCCCTGTGATTCCCGATACCGTGACTTGTATCCTCGTTGTGTACTACGAGTGGGCACGCCCACCGTAGATCTTTAAAAAATAGATGGGGAAAACGAGGTCAGTACCGTACGCGTGTAACACTAAATTAACAGCCCGTTAATTAACAGGTTATAAAATCTGGCCCTCCCTTAATTAGGCGAAATAACAGAGTCCCAAATTAACATATCATGCAAATTTAGGCTTGTATGAGGCCGTGATTTTGGGGGGTAGATAGTATGCGACGATTGACAGCAGTGAATTAGCAGAGGCCCAAATTAAATTAACAGACTATGTCAAAATTTCGGTCTGTTAATTTGGGACTCTGTTAATTAAGTGGGTCCAGTATTTATGTGTTACACGGTAGTAGGTTGCAGGCTTGCCAAAGTTGCAGCCTGGCAGCTGCAGGCTGCCGCAGTGCAGGCTGTGCAGCTGCAGGCTGCAGCCTGCAGCCTGGCAGGCTGCATGCGCGCGCAGGCTGCAGCCTGCAGGCTGCATGGCAGTGCATGCGCGCGCAGGCTGCAGCCTGCCGGCGGGCTGCCGGGCAGTGCCGGCTGAAGGCTAGCCGCTAGCCGCTAGCGGCTAGCCGCTAGCTGCTAGCGGCTAGCCTGCAGAGCTGCAGCCTGTAGGCTGCAGGCTGCAGGTGCATATGAGACGAATCGTTTCGATAAGAACAAATTCAAACCAAGTTGGCCAATCGTACTCCGCAGAAACTTCAGGGCCAATATTTAATCATGACCATCGATATCGCGCACAGACGAATCGAAGGTCTTCGATAACATGTACAACAACTTCAAAACGCCTTTCATGATCCACAGGGACCACAGCTCGTTTTGTTTACCGGTCGACCCGACACAACCGAATATCATAGTATCCGGTTTTGTAAAATTCCCCTCGGGTATTAGGAATTCCCCGGCGCAAGCTAGTGCAATCTACCCGCTAGCATGCCGGCTACAACATGTAGCTTGGGCGCTAGCCGCCTAGCTTCGGGTGAAAGTTATCGCGATCGCCGGCTACCCTTGCCCATATCCGGGCCGTGTTGGGCCGATTAGGAAAAAAACGAGCTGTGTGATAAAGTTTCATCTAGCAAGCTTCCCTTCACACCATCAACCGTTAATGGCCAATCGCTGACCATTGAGAATTGAGAATTTGAGACTTGCGAGATCTAGAGCTTTGTAGAGCTGCGGCTCGAGCTAAAAACCCGCGGCTCGAGCCAGCTCGAGCCGGCCCACTCCAGCCTCGAGCCAGCTCGAGCCCGGCTCGAGCCGGCCCAGGGGGGGTACCTGGTCCCGGACTTCGGCGCGCGGAGCTGAGAGAACTTGACCTCTAGCTCGTGCGAATACATGCAGAAAGCACATAATAATACAGAGTAGAGGTAGGCTAGCCTGTATTTGATGAATTAGGCCCGCGAAGTCGACACGAGCTAGAAATGAGAAGTTTACGTACGTCAGAGGCCGCACCTCTAGATCTCCCCCCCCGGCTCGAGCCCTGGCTGGCCGGCTCGACCTAGCTCGCCCCCTCTAGATCTGGCTCGAGCCAGCCCTCCCCTCTCGGCTCGAGCTCGAGCCGCCGGCTCGTGCGAGCCGCCCCTCGCCACGAGCCGGCTCGAGCCGGAAAAAAGGTCGGCTCGAGCCGGGCTCGCTCGAGCCAGGCCCGCTCGATCGCGAGCCGAAGCTCTAGCGAGCTTCGCGCCTTGCAATATCGATCAAATTAAAATTCATCAATCGCCTTTCATATGAGATCACTTGGTAAGCGGCAGGCTCCGGCACTGCGGCAGCTGCGGCACTGGAATTCGATATTCGAAGATGAACCACTCGCGATCATCGGATCGCGATCGCCTCCGCCCGCTGCAGCTGGTCAATGAAAACCTCTGAAAGATGAGTGTAGCCTACTGTAGAACTAGTTAACATTGTCAACTTAACAAGCAGGGGGGCAAGCCCCCCCGCACCCCCCCATTTACTGGTGATCATTGCGCGGCTAAGAGAAGCACGCCCAGTGCAGACCTGAGCAGGCAGGTCGATGGCAAGAGGCTGAGCAGCACCAGTGCGACGGAGCAGCAGAGTCTCGGTAGGATTGAGTACAGAGGGCACAAATATAGCACTAGACACAAGCAGGGGGGGCTCCGCCCCCCCCGCACCCCCCCCGCTTGCTAGCTGGGTACAGACCGTACAGCACAGCTCGTTTTTTTCCCAATCGACTCGACATGCCCGTTGTATGGGCAAGGGCAGCCGGCGATCGCGATAACTTTTCACCCGCTTCGAGCCGGCTAGTGCGCCAACGTCAGCTGCAGCTGCATGCAGCGTGTAGCCGGCAAGCTACCGGGTAGATTAGTGCTAGCCCGGTCCCAGCCAACCCAATAGCCGAAGAGCGATGTTGGGTGAACTTGGGTCGACCGGTAAAAAAAACGAGCTGTGAGCTATAAGTCCATGGATTTAAATTGACCAATCACGAAATCGCTAGAGTTTCCGACTGGGACTTTTTGACTCGACTCGCCGTAGTAAGCAATTTTGACGTACCCAGCCTTTTTGATTAAATTGTCCAATCACCAAATCGCCCGAGTTTCAGACTGAAGCTTTTTGACTCGACTCGCTGTAGTGAACAATTGGCGTTTTCCGCCAGCGAAAGGGTCCCATGGGTACACGAAACCACAGTACTATGCGGGCTGGAACCGCTTGTTTTTTTACTACTCAACAAATGAAATGGACAAATACACCATTGGGCAAGGTTTCCAGTGGCATTTTTTTGCTTCTCCAAGCTCAGACCAGCCGTAGTTCGCAGGTCCCAAATGTCAAATTTGGCAGCAAAAGGTAAGCGGCGTTTGCCGAGTTGCAATTTCCCAGCCTGGCCTGGTACTGTGGTGAAAAGGTACTATAGTTCATTGTACTACTGTTATAGCTGCAGCGAGGCTAGTCATAGTGCTAGGGCTATTCTGAGCGTGCTAAGATGGTCGCTGGACCAGATGGCAACGCGTACAAGGGTACATGTACAGGCCCAGAGGACAGGGCTAAATAAGGGAGCAGAGGGCCAGAGGCCAAGGGCCTAGCTAAGAGCTAGAGGACTAGCCGACGAGCCGAGCGAGTCGGAAAGTGGATGGCACATCATGACTGTCGGACATAGCGATCGCGCGCGAAATTTTTTAAAGAAATTTACATGCAGACGTTTTCATGACAAAAGAATAATATTAATCTTCCTCTGCTTCATCTAGATATCTCGCTACTTCAGAATCCTTCACTACTTCGGTAGTACTGAGTATACGGTTGCGCTACTTCAGAATCCGGAGCGGGCCCGGGGTGCTCATGATCAGCGGCTTCGACAGAATCACTGAGAGTCATGATCATGATCACTGCTTTCGCTAGCGCTGCGTTGACTTCGAATTCACCTGCTGATGTGCTCCGTCGTGCGCAGCAGCGCTAGCTATATATATATAGCAACATGTGCAGCAGCACTAGTATGTACGTAAGCTATGTACGCGGTTAAACGTTGTTTATTTATAAGCGCAACTGCGGCAAAGACAGCTGCCAGCGCTAGCGCCGCTGCTGGCCAGTGGCAGCCTGCTGCCGCTGCTCATGCCATGATGATCACCGGCTGCCGCAGTGCCTAACATGTACAGTAGCAGTAGTAGACCGTACAACGTGGCACAGCTGCAGCTAGACTGCAGTGTGCATATGCATGCGCACGTGTTTCCCGGGACTCCGGGAGTCCGCTACTTTTCGCTATCCGCCACTTGAGCTGTCCGACGGTCCGTTACTTTCCGGAAACGTCCGTTATCCGCCACTTTCCGTTACTTCCGTTAAACGTTATCTGGCTGATTCTGGCAATAATATCTGCCGGCCACTTTCCATGCACGCCGGCGCCACACTGTGACAGCGCGCGGCGCCGGCGCGGCCGGCGCTGGCGCCGCGCGCTACCGTATATAAACGACTATTAAACGTACGCGCGTCGCGCGCTGTACGCGCGCGGGGCGCCGGGTCAAAGATGATGATTGATGACGTCATGTCAGCTGACAAGGTGGGGTACCGTAGGAAACGAGCGTCACGGTACGTACATGTGATCATGATTCATGAGTCGAAAGGCTCAGAGCTTGAGGCAAGTCTTATTTGTAGCCAATTTTGAAATACAGTTCCAGCGGGGTAATAGCTCAGTGGTAGAGCGCATCGTTCGCACAGCTGCCAGCGCTAGCGCCGCTGCTGGCCAGTGGCAGCCTGCTGCCGCTGCTCATGCCATGATGATCACCGGCTGCCGCAGTGCCTAACATGTACAGTAGCAGTAGTAGACCGTACAACGTGGCACAGCTGCAGCTAGACTGCAGTGTGCATATGCATGCGCACGTGTTTCCCGGGACTCCGGGAGTCCGCTACTTTTCGCTATCCGCCACTTGAGCTGTCCGACGGTCCGTTACTTTCCGGAAACGTCCGTTATCCGCCACTTTCCGTTACTTCCGTTAAACGTTATCTGGCTGATTCTGGCAATAATATCTGCCGGCCACTTTCCATGCACGCCGGCGCCACACTGTGACAGCGCGCGGCGCCGGCGCGGCCGGCGCTGGCGCCGCGCGCTACCGTATATAAACGACTATTAAACGTACGCGCGTCGCGCGCTGTACGCGCGCGGGGCGCCGGGTCAAAGATGATGATTGATGACGTCATGTCAGCTGACAAGGTGGGGTACCGTAGGAAACGAGCGTCACGGTACGTACATGTGATCATGATTCATGAGTCGAAAGGCTCAGAGCTTGAGGCAAGTCTTATTTGTAGCCAATTTTGAAATACAGTTCCAGCGGGGTAATAGCTCAGTGGTAGAGCGCATCGTTCGCATCGATGAGGCCCGGGGTTCAATCCCCCGTTGCTCCATTTCCGCTGTTTTCCGCGTGGTTCAACTCCGCATGGCTCCATTTCTGCGCGAAGAAGCTAGTTGTCGATCGCGGCGCACCGTGGCACGCGCTGCAGAGCCTATAGGTTATAGCTAGCTCGTTGGCGCTGGCAGTCGCGGCCGCGGCTCAGCGTCCGATGGTCTGGCCGCGGACTCCGGGACCGCGCGCGCGCGGGCGGCCGCGGCCGCCGGGCCGGCGCCCGCGGCAGGCCCGGCGCCGGCGGGCGCCGCGGCGCGCGTTACCGGTACCCGAGCTCGACTCGGTACGTATACTCGAGCGGCGGTCTGGATCCATTCTGGCCGTGGCTCCTGTTCATTCCTGTACTTGCAATTGTAGCTGTGCACACACGCGTACACGTGTGCGTGGGCACCGTGGCACACTGTGACATGTACAGCTGCAGGGAGCGCTAGCGCTATAGCTAGCCACGCCATCGCGCGCCCCCGCTCAACGCTTGTCGCCCCTGGCCGCGGCCGGCGCGCGCCCCGCGGCCGGCAACTTAGCGGCTAGGTCTACTAGCTACGTATGTTCGTGCTACATATGTCCCGTACGAACATACGTAGCTAGATCGATATCGACTCTGATCGTGATCCGATGATCATGAACTCTTCAAGGCTTGACGTCGACATGCTGCTCTACATTTCACTGCATGCCGCAGTGCAGACAAACACTTTACAGGCATAGCGCTCTGGATACTAACGAGATCGAGCGAATTCGAAGAGCAGCAGCAGAAGGTACTCAAGGCTGGGCGGCCGGGGCCCCCGGGGCCCCCGGGGCGTCAGTCAGCGGAAGAGGGTGCGGACGACGAGGAAGCCGACGGATAGGGCGAGGTACGCGAGGCGGGAGAGGAGGGCGGGGGTCACGGGCGCCCCCAGCACCCGCCACCCCTGCGGCGCCGCCCCGAAGAACCGCAAGAAGTCCCGAGCTTCTTCAAGGGCGGGATCGGAGCGCGAGGAAGAGGAGGGGGAAGGGGCGAGGAGGAGGCGCCCGGCGGCGGCGCGGACGTCGAGGCAGGCGGAGGAGACGGCGGCCATGGGGCCGAGGAGGAGGGCGGCGAGGGCGAGGTCGGCTGGGGCCGCGTACAGGAGGACGGGGTCCCAGCCCCCGTCCGGGTCCACCAGGACGGCGTACAGGAAGAAGGCGACGTACCCCCCTATCAGGAGGACCTCCAGCGACACGAAGAGCTGCGAGGCCGCCACCGCTGCGCCGAAAGCGTCGGGGGGGGGATGGGGGTGTTCCAGGGGGGTACGCCCCGCGCACCGGAGTCGATGAGGCGGGAGGCAGCGGCGTAGCGGGCGAGGGCGGCGCGGGCGCGGGGCCCCGGGGGCCCCTCCGCGGACAGCTCCCGCGCGCAGTCCAGGACGACCCTAGGGGGGATGGAGTCGGCGGCCGGGGGGGAGGGGACAGGAAGGGGGGTACGGGTGCGGACTCGCGGTAGAGGAGGCACTCGGCGACGAGGAGGCCGAGGGGTACGAAAGCAGCGGAGAAGGAGACGAGGACGGCGGCCGAGGTGCCCGCCAGCAGGCCCGCCGTCGCCGCCCGCGAGGCGTACCTGTTCGGGGGGGTATGAGAATGAATGCGGGGGCCGGGGGGGGGGGTACGCGGAACGCACGCGGAGCTGGCGCTGAGCCACCAGGCGACGACAATCGTGAGGCCGGCCGCCAGGGCGAACAGCACAACGCCCGATAGCCCGACGCTGGCGGCGGGAGGCGTCGGGAGGCGTCGGGAGGCGGCGGGAGGCGGCGGGGGCGGGGCGGGGGGCGTGGGGCGCACCGAGTGACGAGGCGGGCGCGGCGCCGGCAGACGGCGCCGCCGGCGGCCGCTTCCGCCATCGCGCGCTCGAGCCGCCGCGCCGAGCAGAAGTGGAGGCCGAAGAGGTACGGCCAGACGAAGAGGAGCGCGATGAAGGGGATCGCCCCGCTCTGCTTGACCGAGCCGGCGTCGGCGGACGCGGCGGAGGCGGCCGCGTACGTGAAGACGTCGAGCGAGAGCACGAGGAGGACGTGCAGGCAGTGCCCGGGGGACGCCAGGCGACCGCCCTTCGCGGGCGGCTGCAGCGCGAGGAGCCGCAGCGCGGCCCGGACGATCGGCGGGAGCTGAGGGAGATTCTCGGCCTGCCGCCGCTGCGTTGGGCCCTCCTCTGGCTCGGGTTCGGCGAACGCCGCCACTCGGAGCTTTGCGGCGGCGCCGGCCGCGGGGCGGAAGCCGTCAGCTCCAGCCGCAAAGGCCCCGTGGCTCGACTTATCCGCGTACGTTCGCTCCAAATCCGCATCCCCCGCCGCGGTCGGCGCGGCGCGGGGGGCGAGGCGTTCGAGCTCGCTGCATTCGTCGGCCGATGGCGCGAGAGCAGCTGGGCCGGGATCTGGCCAGACAGCGTATGAAGGGCTCTGAGGATACTGCTGAGCGTCGATATCTGACACCTGGATCGCCGCTGGCGTGCCGCGCGTCCGAGCTCGACCGCTGTTCATCCAAATCTCCGCCCGCTGCACTGCGCACGCCCTCTCGCTGCTGACGCTGCAATGGACACAGCTAGCTTAGACTAGCAAGCGGTACTGGCGGCGGTGGCGAGAAAGGCCAGGTCGGCGACGACACATGAGCCTCGCTTATTCTGTACCCGATGGCTGATGATTTCGTGCTGTACCCCAGCTGCTTCGACAGAGTTCGATTCGGAGCACTCTTTTTTTTTCTCTAGCGACGCCACCGACGCGTGCGCTTAGCGCCACACCGCGATCGCGTAAAGATGGCGGATTTCGTGCCTGGCGTGGGCCCGGACGTCGCCGGAATGGTGCCTGGCGAGGGCCCAGCTCCGCCCGCTCCGGCGCCAGCGCCCGTGTACGGCGGCGCGGGCCCGTTCATACCTGCGCCTCCGTCGGATCAGTGCCCGGCCGGATATGGCCTCATCGACCCCGCCGCTCCCGGCGCGCCGCCGGCGTTTATGCGTTTCAAGCCCGCCAACGCAGGCCTGGTGCGTGCTTGGCCTGGCCGGCCGTCACGCCGACGTCACGGCAGGCAAAGCCGCGCGCTCGCAGTCCGTTTAACGAAGATAAATTTGCCATATGCATAATGCGGCGGGTTGCGCGCGGCTCGAACTTTCGGAATTAATTAACTTTTGAATTCCCCGCGCAGTTCTGGTGCTCGAGCTCCCGAGTCCACGAATCTGCCCGCCAACTCGTTGTGCTCCGCTAATTATAAGGTGTTGCCGCGCGTTCCGCGCTCAGGAAGTGGCAATACCAGCAGACTTTGGTTCCTCATCCCGTCTGCTGCCCGACCGACCGCTCTCAGCCGAGGTGATTGCCCGTCGACGCCACGGCCGCGCGCGGGACGGATTTGATCGAGATTCCACACAGATTCCTCGTGGTCAAAAGCGCGGCGGCCCCCACGACCGGGTACAACCCGAACATTTACTGCTGCGACTCTGCTCAGAACGCGCTCGGCCGCGGCGTCCACGTGCCGCGAGTGCGGCCCCGCCCGCTCCGCATGAATAAATCGATCGATCTAGATCTCGCGAATTGCAGTGAATATCTCCGCACGCGCCCTAATATAATCCGTTCCCAAAGAACAGCAATGAAGTGGAGCGGGCGCTAAAGAATTCATGCCGCAAACGTGCGCACACGCCGGCGTCCCCCCCACCCACCCACCCAACCTCCTTCCGTGACTGCGCGCGCGCGCCCGTGCAGCCGGCTTGTTCACGAGGGCTTCCAAGAGCCAGGGCCACCTGGGCAAGGCGGCGCTCCCGTTCGACACGCAGGGGCGGGTGCAGGAGATCAGGCGGGAGGTCCTCCAGCATAATCTCGCGTGCGCCCTCTCTTTAGCTAAGATCCGGCCATTCAATGATTGCCAGGCTGTCCATGTACATTATAGAGCTGCCCGCTCGCGATCGCCGGCGGGGCCGTGATCGAAGCCGGCGCCGGGGCGCAGGCGGGCGGGCTGGGACGTCGACCTGCAGGCCGACGCCTACACCCAGTACACGGCCCCCGAGGAGGACTTCGCGGAGGACCCGGCGCCCGGCGCCCTCGCAGCCGCAGCCGAGGTCCGCTCGGGTTCTAATCAGCCGCGTTGGCCGGGGCCCGGGGCTCAAGCTTGGAGCTGACGTTGACGGCTTGGCGCAGGAGGAGGGGGCGGAGGGCTTCGCGGCGGCGGGCGACGAGGCGGCGGCGGCCCTCTTCGCGTTCGACGCCGCCGACGCCGACGGCGGCGCCCGCGGCCTCCAGCTGCTCTAGAACCGCACCCGAGCCCGGCGCCGGCGGCGCCGGCTGCAGCCGTCGCGCGCGTCGCGGTCGCTTAGCTTTAATTTGTATGGCACGTGCAATCATGTAATGGCTTTGTTTGAAAAACGGCACTGGTATCAAGGATTTCAATTGAGATTACCAAATAAACCTCGGGACTGGATCTAATTAAAAACTACG
The DNA here is from genome assembly GCA_004431415.1 of Cyanophora paradoxa. NCBI lineage: Eukaryota > Glaucocystophyceae > Cyanophorales > Cyanophoraceae > Cyanophora > Cyanophora paradoxa. Next base: position 27,515 of record QPMI01000047.1, read on the forward strand.
TCTTCAGCGCCTGCTGCGAAGAAATTTACAAAAACGATGTCAATACGTATCCGGAATCTGAAGTGCAAGTGTGGTCAAACGAGCGAATCTGAGCTGGGGCCCCGGCTGAACGCGACTGCCTCCGCCGCGGGCGGGTGCGCGTGCGCGTGCGCGTACGTAAACGCCGCCGGGGGGGCTCGAGCCGGCGCCTGCGCCTGCGCTGGGGCGCCCTTCAGCTTGCACCCCGGCTCGCCGGCCGCCGAGCCTGCCGAGGGCGCCTGCGCGAGGCCCATCTCGAGGCTCGCCGCCTTCGCGTCCGCTGTCGCGCCCGCCGCAACCTGCGCGCCCCGGGTTCGAATCCGGGCGGGCCCCTTTGATTTAAAACCAGTACAAACCTCGAGCTGGAGGCGGGCGAGGAGGGGGCCCGGGTGGCAGGCGAGGAGGACCGCCACAGCCACCGCCACCAGAATCGAGTCGAACGCGTAGAAGAGGACCTGGGGTTACAGGAAATTAGAGGGGGGTACGGGACTTTAAGAGTGGGGGTACGGCGAGGCACCTCGCTGGTGGAGATGGAGCTCTCGCGGCCCGAGGCGAACTCGATCGTGCGGAAGAAGTTCCGGATCGAGACGAGCCCGATGCCGACGAAGAGGCCCCAGAACACCTGTACCCCCGTGAGCGAGAGCTCGTACCCCGGGTGGCGGAGGGGGAGAACGGACCCGCCGTGCCCCGGAGAGCCTGGAGACGCCGGTCTTGGGCGTGACGTACACCCACACGGCCACGAAGAAGAAGAGGCCAAAAAAAGCGAGCTGGGGGGCGGGCGGGCGGGCGTCAGACCCGGGTTCGAATCCAGGAGGGCCCGGGGGCGGGGCGCAGGGGTACCTGGGCGACCAAGCCGATGATCTCGATGGCCATACCCGTGTTGTAGAGCTCGGGGCGGGTACCCGCCACGCCGAGGAAGCCCCCGCCCGCGCACTGGATCGTCAGCGTGACCGCGTCGCTGCGCGGGCGCGCGGGCGGCGTCAGCGGCGGGGCGAGGCGAGGCGAGGCAGGGGGGGAAGAGTTCGAACCTCGCGCCGAAGAGCTTTGCGATGAGGGGGGAGCGGAGGCGGCCGACGCGCTGGACGCCCGAGGCGGCGAGGACGCGCCCCACCGTGATGTAGCACGCGACGGCGAGCAGCGTCGGCGTGATGATCAGGAACAGCTGCATCACCTGCGAGCGGGCGGGCGGGCGCGCCGAGCGTAAGCGCTCGCTGCAGAGCGAAGACAGATCGAATTCTTTACGTGGGCGCACGAGGAAGTTGTTGAAGCCTGGCTTGCCGACGGCGTCGACGCGTGCGATGTAGCCGGCGGCCTCCAGGAACGACGTCACGGGGACGAGCAGCATGTAGTACGAGCGCGTCTTCAGCGAGAGGACAACGCCCACGACCGTGAGGATGAGGTATACGACGAGCGCGGCGATCGCAGCGCCGCGGGATGGCTCGTAGCCGAAATACCGCTCGAGAAGAACGTGCCGCATCGTCTCGTCCATCGCGGCTGCTGCGGTTGGCTCGCGTACGTGCGCGCGGCTGGTTCGATCGGCTGGCCGGGGCTTAGCTAGCGTTCAGGGCGAGCTCGAGGTTGGTTGGGGTAGCTCGTCGATGCGATCCTCCACTTCGGTCTTTGGCGGACACGGGAGCGGGCTGGGCGAGCTGGGAGCGTCTGGCGCGCCGCTGGCTGCCAGATCTAGAGGCGAGAAGGAGCAGGTGACTGTACTGCATCGCTGCGCGACCGCAGGTGATGGGAGGAGGCGCGCGTGATCCTGTCGGATGAAGTCGGGAGCTGTGGCGAGAGCGCTGTCGAAGCTGTCGACACCACTCGACACCATTGAATCAGTTTCTCTTTTTTGCCGCGAACGAAGTCTGCGTGTACCCGGCAACGAAGGCCCAAGACCGCCCTCCTCTGCACGCGTAAGCACCAGCGATCGACGAGGCAGCTCCCAGACAGCTTCTTAGCCAGCTGAGCGAGCAGCCGCATGGCCGGCGACCTCGCCTTGGTGGAGCCGAGCTCCTTCCCGGGCCTTTGCATCGGCACTTCGCCGGGCGCGGCCCTCAGTCTCGTTCGGCCTGGCCTCGTCGCGGTGCACGCGCGCGAGCAGGAGCGGAATGCGTGCGTTCGCCGCGGCCTCCGGCCATTCCCGCAGTGCGTCGACACGTGGGAGCTCCGACAGGAGGTGCGAACGAGCGCCTTGCGTTCTTCCGCCCGCCCCGCTCGCTGCTCCCGACCCGCGGAGCAGATCGAGAAGGCTGCGAAGGCGGCCAGCAGCTGCGCGGTCGTCGACGTGAAGGTCAGCCGCGGCGTCGATGAGATCCTCTGTCAGCTCGAGGTGCGTACGGGGCGGCCAGGGCGCCCGGGCCGTCTCCTGACACCGGGCGGGCATGCAGCTCGCGTCCTGCGACGGCTGCGAGGCGGTGCGGCGGGCGTTCGACGGCTGGCGGATCGCGCTGCAGCAGGGCATCGCCATTCAGACGAGCAGCGCCGTCGAGACGCGCGGCTCGCTCTCCGCCGACTTCAACGCGCTCCGGCGGCGCTGGGAGGCGCACTTCTTCAAAGTGGACGTCGCGTGTGCGGCGGCGGCGGACAGCGGCGAGGTCCCGCGCGCGTACCTGGACCAGTTCGAGAAGCTGGCGGCCGGCTCCCGCCCCGACACCCTGGTCGTCAGGGGCCTCCCCGCCCGCTGGTTCTGCCCCGAGGCGCGCCCCCGGCCCGGCCCGCGGCCCGGTCGCTCGCGCTCCCGACGCTGAGCTTTGCGCGGCGGCAGGGCTCCAAGGCGGCGTCTCCCGAGCTCGTGAAACAGACCTTCGGGTACTTCGGATCCGTCCGGTACGCCCCCGCCGGACGGCCCCCGCCCTCCGCTGCAAGCCGACCCGCCCCGCAGCCGCGTGGAGATCGCGCCGGCGTCTTCGCGCCCCGCGGCGGTCGCTGCGCCGCCGGCCCTGTCCCGCAAGGACCCGGAGGAGGCCGCGGGCGCCGGCGGCGCCAAGCCCAAGCGCAAGGGCGTCTCGTTCGGGCCCTGTGAGCCACGTCCCCGCCTCTGCTACGGACGGCGTCTCACTTTCCCGCTTCCGCAGCGACCGAGGCCCCCGCGCCGCCGCCCGCGGCCGCCCCCGCCGCCCCCGCGAAAGGTGGCTCGATCGACGACCTCCTGACCTCCCTGGGCCTACCCGCCCTGGGCCCCAAGCCGGGCCCCTCGCGCCCCGGTCCCTCCCCGTCCCCGCCGCCCTCCGCCGCCGGCCGCGCCGCCGCCGCCTCGGCCTCGCCCCGCCGCCCGCCCGCCCCCGCCCGCCGGCTCCGCGCTGGACTTCGACGCGTACGTCCAGTACGAGGAGTACTCCTCCGTGCTCGCGTGCGCGCCGTACCCCCCCGCCCCGCGACGCTGTACCCTCCCGCCGACTTTCCCTACAGAGCCGCAAAGGAGCTCTGCGGGCGCGCCATGAAGCACGTGCGCTCGCCCCGCCGGCCCCGCCGGCCCCGCCGCCCCGCCTCTGACTAACAAGGCTCGCAGAGGCAAGGCCCGCTGATCGCGTACTACGCGGTGGAGGTCGACGCGGCCGGCTACATGACCGACTCGGCAGTGCGGCAGCGCCGCTTCGAGGCCGTGCGCCCGCCAGCCCGCCGCGCCGGCCCCGCCGGCCGTCTGCTCTGCTGCTGCGCGGCCTGAGCGGCCGCCGCCGCCCCCTCCGCCGCAGAGGAAGCGCGAGCTGGAGGCGAAGCGGGCGGCGGAGGAGGCGGCCCGCGATGCCGAGCGGCAGCGGTTCGGACCCCTCCCTCCTCCTTCTTCCCCCGCGACAGCGCCCCGACGAGGCCGCCCGCCCGTCGCGCAGGCGGGACGACGAGGAGCGCGAGCGGATCGAGGCGCTCAGGCGCAAGGCGGTGCGGCCGCTTACTTCCTATCCTGCGCTGAGCGAGCGTGTCCTGAGCGGGCACAGGAGGAGGAGCAGCGGCGGAAGGAGGCGGCGGAGCGCGAGCAGATGGCGCGGGAAGATGCGATCGCGCGGGCGCGGGCGGAGGAGGAGCGGCGGCGGAGGGAGGAGGAGCGGCGGAGGAAGGCGCGCGCGCGCGCCGCTCCCACCTCCCACCACGCGCCCCTCCCGCCTCTGACCCCCTCTTGTGTTGGCAGAAAGAGGAGGAGCGGCTGCAGCGGCTGAAGGAGGAAGAGGAGCGGGCGGCTCGGGCGCTGGCGCTGCGGGTCGCGGAGGAGCAGCGGCGGCGCGAGGAGGAGGCGGCCCGTGTCCAGGCCGAGATCTCCCGCCTCGAAGCGGTGCTTGCAATTGGGATCCAGTCGTCCGGTGTACCCCCACCCGCTCGGACTCAGCTTTGCTCGCAGGAGAAGGCGAAAGTCGCAGAGGAGCTGGAGCGGAGGCGGGCGGGGCGGGGGGGGCGCGGGCGGGGCCGATCCCGCTCCCGCTCCCGCTCCCGCTCCCGCTCGCACCCGCGGTCGGTATGCAGCACCTGCGGCGAGGAGCTCAGCTCCGAATCGTGCGCTTAAGCTTCCCGCCCGGACCCGAACCCGCGCCCGCGCCCCTTTTACTTTCCCCTTGACAGGAGCCGGAGCCGGAGCCCGCAGCAGAAGGCGAAGAAGAAGAAGAAGGGGGGCGGGCACTCTGCCGGGGACGGGCAGGGCCGCTGGGCCATGGCCGTCGCCGACCGGGAGGAGGGGGGCGAAGAAGGGGCGGAGGCGTCGGAGCCGGCGCCGGCGCCCGGCCGCGGGGCGCCGGCCGCGCCCCCGCCGCCCCGGCCGCGCATACGGAGCACCCTCGTCAGGCCGAGCGCCGGCTCAAACGAGCCGGCGAAGGCTTCGGGCGAGGATGCGGGGGCGGGCCGCCAGCGGAGCCGCCGCCGGCTTCGGGGCGCGGAGCAGGAGCAGGAGCAAGGGGCGCCGGCCCCAGGCGAGGGCGAGGGCGAGGCCCGCCCCCGCCTGCGGAGCACCCTCGTCCGCCCGAGCGGGGCGGACAAAGAGCCTCCGAAGCTTTCTTCGGCTCGGGGCGAGGAGGAGGAGGAGAAGGCTTCGGCGGCGGCGCGGGAGGCGGAGCTGCGGGCGCGCGCCCTCCGCCTCCTCCGCTTTGGGGGCGCCCTCCCGCAGGCGCCGGGCGCCCCCAGGCCGCCGCCAGGCTAGCCTCAGCCTGGCCGCCGGCCCGCGGCGCGGCCGTGAACCCCCCGCCCCAACTGCTCGACCTGCGACGTGCCGTTCCCCTGTCAACGTCCTGCAATTTTGTATTTTGTCGACGTCGACTTTGTCAAGCCGCAGATCCTGCAACTGAAAGCTGCAGCTGCAGCTGGCCATGGGGGGCAGTAGGACCGCTTTAATTTAATTTCTTCCGGAGGGGACCCCGCCGGGGTCTTTTGGGTACACAGGCACTCCTCTATCTACGTGACCGAGGAGTGCCACGCGTTAGGGGGCCATTATAGGCTCCCCCCTCTGGCTGCGCCATCGCAGTGCATTCGGCCACGTTGCCACTTTAGCGGGGTCGACGGATTACGGGGGCTCGCCCCGGCGGGCCCTATATGGCTCGAAATCCCACCGAGGGGAGTCGAACCGGGTTGTCCGCACAACCGCACCGTGATTTCAACCGCTAGGCCAAACGCGCCTGCCGCTTTAATTTAATTTGCGAGTGTAATTTCTCGAGCTCCACGTTCTGATCTTACCTTAAGCTTATGCATGAGCGAGGAACACAATTTAAATTCGCACATGCATATGTACATCTGCATGCACAAGAAACGCACTAATTATAAACAGCTATGCGACATGTACAGTTGCAGCTACGCATTACGTATTCCGAACGTTGCAGGAAAACAAGACATCGGTCACTACGTTGAAACAATGTCGACGTCGACGCCTACGTTAATTGTCACTACTAGAATTTATATTATCTGTAGAGCGACTCGGCGAAATACTTATACCAGTACTAGTGCTTTATGTAAAAGCGATTAGAATATTGAAATCAGAAGCGAATTCATTGCTACGTATACAAAACTCGTGAACGTAATAAATGACGTGGAGCCTCCGTATTGAAAGCAGAATTCGAAAAATCTGAGCGCTAACAGACCCACACACACAAGCAAAAAATCATCGTGCATAACGATATCACAAATATAATAACCACGGCCGCAATTGCAATAGATGTGCAATATACTAATGCGGGTTTGAGGTCTCGTGCCCGCCGCTACATTGATATCGCAAGGACGCAATAGCGGAAGCTTGTGTCGAAAATCCGCGCGACTAACATGCTCATGTGAGCACCCTCGCACAAAGCAGAAGTCCGCTATGCGCGCGGGGCCTCCTCGGGCCCCGCGCCCCCCTCCGAGGCCCCCGCCTCCGAGGCCCGCCGGGCGCGCTCCTGAGCCACGGCCCCCGTCCACCGCCGCAGCACCTCGAACAGCTGAGCGGGGGGCGAGAAGACAGTCATCAGATCTTGAGTGCGGTGCTGGGTCCGGGGGGTACGCGCGCACGACGGGGGCCCGGAGGGGCTTCGTGATCAGGTCGTCCATGCCGGCGGCGATCACCGAGTCCCGGTCCCCCGGGAGAATGTTCGCCTGCGGGGTCCGGACGTGAGGGGAGGAAGGGAAATGCGAGGAGGCGCGAGATCAGATCAGGGGGTAGACGCACCGTGCAGGCGATGATGGGGGTGCGTGCGCGGAGGTCGTCGTTCTCGAACGCGCGAATCCGCGAAGTCGCCTCGTACCCGTTGCAGTTCGGCACTGGGGGTACGCGGACGCTCAAAATTGGAGGAGGGGTACGGCAGCCCGAGGAGGGGTACGCACTGTAGAGGTCCATGAGGACGGCGTCGAACTGCGTGTCCAGCGAGGCGGCCGCTTCGGTGAAAGCGTCCACCCCCTCCAGCCCGTCCGCCGCCGACACGCAGTCGTATCTGGAATGGGGGTACGCGATCGGCGCCAGCGGACTGCGCGAAACGGGAACCGCGTACCCCTCTTTCTCGAGGAAGCGCCGGAGCAGCTTGAGGTTGATTGCTGCAGGGGGAGTGTGAGGGGGGTACGTGACTCTACGGCGCACGGCGCACGGTTGTCGTCGACGATGAGCACGCGGCTGCGGCGGCGGCGGAAGGGCGCCGAGTCCGGCGCCGAGGCGCGCCGCGGGGACGGCGAGCGGCCGCCCTGGATCTGGGGCGGAGCCAGCCGCAGGCCGGCGGGGGGTACGATCTCGTCGGCGCTGGCGCTGCGCGCGCGGGAGGGCCCCCCGACGTCCAGCGTCGTGATGACGGGCGGAGAAACATTGAGGGGGGCCGGCCCAGGGGGCCGCGGGAGGGGTACCCCCACCGAGGAGCCCGAGCGGGCGACCGAGATGGAGGGCACGGAGAGCGGCTTCGAGGCCGCGCGGGGCGGCTTCTGGAGGGGGGTAGAGGCCCCGGAGGCCACGGGGGAGGAGGGGGCGTGCGGGGCGCGCCAGGAGTGTACCCCGGGCCCCGCGCCCTCCAGGCCCATGTGGGCGAGCCCGCCGCTGCCGGCCCCGAACGACCGCACAGGCGCCGGCGCCGGCGCCGGCCGCGGGGCCGACGTCGACCCCAAGGCGGATGCGGAGCCCGGGGGCGGCGGGTGGCGGCGGAGCCAGGCGGCGGCGCGGCGCATGGCCGCCTCCAGCTCCCGCTGCGGCCGCTCATCTGAGCGCTCCGGGCGCTCATCTGAATCTGAATGTGAGGCGGGCGCACGTGGCGGAGGGGCTTGGGGACGACGAAGACGCCGGCCCAGTCGCCCGCCCCGTCCCCCGCCGGCCCCTCCACGCTGCCCCCCCGAGCGTAAGCCGACGCCCGGCGGCCCGCCTGCAACGGGCGCGGGGGTGCTCGCTTGAGGGGGCTGAGGGCGCCGCCCGGAGAGCCCGGCGGGGCTTCCCGCGCCGACTCCCGAATCCTGCACGCGCGCGCGCGCGCGCGCGCCTCAGCCACGGAGCGAGGCCAAGTCTGATTCCGAGCGGGGCGCGCCCGCACTGGGCGTGGACCTCCCCGAGGAGGGCCACGTTCACCGCCACCACCACCGGCGCCCCCGCCGCCCCCGCCGCCTCCCGCGCCGCCTGAGAGCGCACCCCCTCTCAGCGGCGTCGGGGATGGGGGTGGGACGGGGAGGGGGTACGGCACCGCGACGGAGGGGAGGACGGAGTCCGGGTCGGCCTCGTTGGGGGCGAGCCCGCAGAGCACCGCCTCCACGCCGTCCTCGTACCGTACCCCTGCGGGCAGGGGGGGAGAGATCGGACGGGGGTACGGCCAACGATTGGACGGAGGGGGGCACCGGGCTCGTGGACGTGGGCGCCGAGGTAGTGGAGGTACTCGGAAGCGGCGGCGCGCGCCCACGGCGCAGCCTCGCACACCGCCACGCAGAGCTGCGGGGGGTACTGGTCAGGGAACAGGGGGTGAAAAGAGCGGCGGGGGGTACGGCGCGCCTCGAGGCGCTGGCGGACGACGGGCGGGGGGCTCTTCTGCACGCGGAGGGGTACAGAGACCGTGAAGACGGACCTGGCGGATCGGATAGTTAGAGGTGACTACAAGAGAATGAACGAAGGAGCCCGAGGGATAAGATAGCAATGCAGTCACCCGCGGCCCTCCTCGCTGGAGACCGATATGGATCCGCCCATGCGCCGGACGAGCCGGTGCGAGATCGCGAGGCCTGCGGGGCGGGGCGGGGCGGGGCGGTGAGGGCGGGAACAGGAGGGGAAAGAAGGAGGGCAGGGCCGGCCGGACCGAGGCCCGTGCCGGGTATTTGCTTCCCCAGCGTCATGTCGAGCCTGAGGAGGGCACCAGGGGCGTGAATCTCGCGCGCCATTGACGAGCAAGCGCGGCACACGAGAGCGCCGTAGCCGGTCTATAGTCAAAGCCGGTCGCGGGGCGCGCTGGGCGCACTGCGAGAAGAATCGGAAGAGCTTGCCCCTGTCCGATGCTTTGATCCCCGTACCCGTGTCCGAGACCTGATGGGGGTACACGAACGCTCAGGGCTCGCGGGGCTGCGTGGAGGCTTTGGCATCGCTCCCGAACCGTGAAGCAGAGCTGGAGCTCGCTGGCGGAGGCGCCGCCGGGCGCCGCCGTTACAGCGACGGAGACCTCTCCGTTGAACGTGCACTTGACCGCTGCGGCGAAAGGGCGTGAGGAGGGGAGGAGGGGTGGAAGGGGGGTACGGTGGGGCGCCCACCGTTGCTCAGAAGATTCAGGAGCACCTGTCGCAGCTGCGGGGTCCGGGGTTCAGACGCCGGGGGGGGTGGGGGGGAAGAGGAGAGGGGGTACCGCACCTTGTCTGAGTCGCCGACGAGGAAGCGGGGTACGCGCGCCGCATCGACGTGCGCGGAGAGCTCGAGACCCTTCGCCTGCGCCTGGCGGGGGGTATGAGGGAACGAAGCTTAAGGTGGCCAAAAATAGCTTCGGAACGAGCGTGCCCCGGGGGCGGAGGCGGCAGCGACGTCCTCGACGAGGGCGTGCACGTCCATTGGGACCTGAGAGAAGATTGAGTTCTATTTTTAGACACGGGGGGAGGAACAAGGGACGGGGGTACGTGCGGACCTCGTGGAGGGCGATGGCGCCGCTCTCGACCCGGGCGTACTGTGTTCCGGCTTACGGGGTACACGGTTTATCGCTCCGGGGAGGGGTACGGCACCTCGAGAATGGCGTTGATGAGGCGCAGGAGGTGCGTGGAGGACGACTCGACGATTCGGAGGTACTCGGCCTGGGGTACACGGCATCGATGCAATTCCGGGTACGGGGTTAGGAGATGGGGGTACGGCGCACGAGCTCGGGGTCGTCGTCGCAGCGCTGAAGCATGAGCTGCACGGAGGACACTATGTGGTGCAGGGGGGCTATAGGGAAGGAATAGTGAGCAGTTAGCTCGGGCAGGACGAGGTGAGTCAGGGGTACGACGCACTCTTGCACTCGTGGGAGATCGAGCCGAGGAGGAGGGATACCGCGCGCTGCTTCTCGCTCAGGTCCTGTGGGGCACGAAGCGTCGGGCGGGCGGGCGGGGGGTACAAGAGCGCGAAGATGAAGCAAAGTGGGACCTGGCCGATGCAGCAGATTCCGCCCGGCACGCGCCCACGCCCCGCGTGGCGCGTCGCCGTCACGAGGAGCTCCACAGGGACCTGGGGTCAGATCTCAGATCTCAGGTCTCAGATCAGAGGCGCATCTGAGGTGAGGGGCTCCTCGCCTGGAGGCCGCCGCTGGGGGTGCCGGAGCCGGCCCCGAGGGTCCGGGGCCGCCCCGTGGAGGCGGCGCTGCTCCGGCGGGACCCGCCCGCGTCGCTCGGCCCTCCACCCCCCCCTCCCCCTCCCGCCCCGCCCAGCAGGGAGCCGAAGGACGAGGGCGGCGTCTCGACGCGGAACGAGGCCCTGCGCGCCGGAGCCGCCCCCGCCGCCCCCGCGCCTCAAAGGGACGATCAGCGGAGTCCTCGGAGCTCAGCAAAGCTCACCCGAAGGGCCCGGCCTCGGAGCCGGCGGCGGCGGGGTCGTCCGCGGCCGAGAAGCTTCGAATCCGGGAGCCGTCCGGGTCCTCCTTCACCAGCGCCGCGAACTCGAACTGCGCGGGAAACGTTAGAGGGAGGGGCGCCTCGGGACGGGGAAGGCCGGGCCGGGCTGGGCTAGCGCAGGTTCAAAACACTAGTAGGCCCGGCCTAAAGAGTGGCGTCGCCTTTTATAAAAGCAGACATAGTTTAATCTGTTTATTATTATGGCTGGGCTCCATCCGGGCCCGGGGCGGGGCGGGCGGGTCCCGGCGCGCCTGGACGGGGGCGATGCGCTTCAGGTTCGGGGCGGGCCCCGAGGCGATCTTGGCGCCGGCGCCGGCGTCCGCGCTCGAGTTCGGGTCGGCGTTCTCCTTGCCCGCCTCCGCCAGCTTCTCCCGGACGAACTCCTGCGCCGAAAGGGGGCTAAGCCGGACGGCAGGAAGGGAGCCAGGCCGGCCGGCCTGGAAGCTGGAAAGCAGGGTAGAACTCTTCCCCCCTCCTAGATCTAATCTAATCCAGTCTAATTTGAGCCGTTAGAGAGCTCTGGGCGCACGCGGGACTCGTCGGCGACGAAGGCGTCGACGAAGGGCCGCCCGAGGACCTCCTCGCGCCCGTACCCCGTGCACTCCTCCATGCACCGGCTCCACAGCACCACCTGGGGGGGGGGGGGGGGGGGGGGGGGGGGGGAGTGAGCGGAGGGGCGGGAGGGAGGAAGAGGAGTAGGGGAGATCCCGAGGCGAGGAGGAGAAGAAGAATTCGAGACACTAATCAAAGGCTGCAAGGCTTTGCATGGATCTAGAGTATCCGAGAGCGGACGGACCCGGCCGGCGTCGTCGAGGAGGAAAATGGGCGCGATCGACTCCTCTAGAAGCTGAGGGGGGAGGGGCGGGGGGGTCAGAGAGGGGGGGGGGAGGGGGGGGGGGGGAGGCGCCTGGGCAAGGTACTCGTTCTCCGCGGAGCGCTCCTGCACCTCCCGGTGCAGCTCCTGCGCAGAGGAGGGGGCGGAGGACGAGGCGTCAGAAGCATATACACAGATCATAAGCAACCGAAGGGGGGGGTTTACACTAGACTACAGAAGAACTACACTGCGAACTCCTAGGAGGCGGATCGGACCTTGAGGAGGTCGGCCTCGCGGCGGACGGTGCCGAGCTCCTCCCGCGCCGCCGCGAGCTCCCGCGAGAGCTCCTCGCACCGCTCCTGCGGGGGGGGGTGAGAGGAGGGGGAGGGGGGGGGGGGGGGGGGGGGGGGCGCGCCCTGGCGCGCTGGAGCTCGGCGCGGGTGCGGCCCAGGTCCTCCTCCAGCGCCGCCCGCCGCTGGTAGAAGCCCTGCCGGCGAAATCAGAAGAAGATGTCAGATTCAGCGATGAGAGATTCAAGAGGGGCGCGCGCGCCTGCAGCTCCTTCATGAGGTCGTCCCGCTGCGTCCGCAGAGAGGCGTTCTCCTCGGCGGCCCTCGAGAGCTGGGAGCGGAGGTCCGCCTCCCGCTCCTCGGGGCTGCCTGAGCGCGAGGGCGAGGCGCCGCGCTGGTGGCGGTGGCGGGGGGAGACCCCCACCAGCTCGAAGGGGGAGAGGGCCGGGCGCAGGGAGGGGGAGGGCGGGTCGGACGGCTCGGGCCCGACGGAGAGGGCGGGGGCCGGCCGAGGTGCGTCCGCCGCCGAGGCCCGGCGGCCGGGGGCGACGGCGGCGGGGGCGAGCAGCAGGGGACCCAGGGGGGTGGGCGAGGTCCGGGGTACGAGGCTCTCCGCCGACACGGGCTTGCGGCGGGTACGGGCGGTGCCGGGGGGGGAGGGGGAGGGACCCCGGCCCCCTGCTAAGGGCAGCGCGGAGGGCGACGAGTCCGGCTCGCCGGCGGAGCGCAGGGGCGGCGAGAGCGGCGTGAGGGGGGACAGGGGGCTCAGGGGCCCGAGCGCCGCCCGCCGCCGCCGCCGCTGCCGCCGCCCGGGCTGAGGCCGCCCAGGGCCGGCGTGGAAGCGGAAACGGAGAGAGGGGCCAGGGTCGGCTCGTCGACGCGGAGGCCGCTGAGGCCTGAGGGCCGCCGGAGCTGCAGGGCGGTGGCGCCCGGCGAGCCGGCGCCCGCGCCCGCGGCCGCGGCGCCGGCCGGCCCCGCGGGGCGGAGCAGCGTCGCGCTGTGGCCGCCGGGGCCTCCGAAGGACGAGAGGGAGGAGGAGGAGGAGAGCGACGGGGCGTTCGAAGGCACGCGGAAGGCGGCGCCCGCCTCGGGCAGCGAGTGGCCGTGGCTGGCGCCGGAGGATCGGGCGCCCGGCGGGGCCATCCCCGAGAGCGGCGGGCTGGTCCCTGACGCCAACGCGGCCCCGGCGAGCGGCGGCAGGCCTGTGCTGCGCGTCCGAGGCGGCGTGTGATCGCCCGGCGCCGACCGCGCGTGCCGCGCCGCCTCGGCGGTGCCGACGTCGACGTCGCCGTCCGAGGACTGCTGCTGCAGATCGCGCCGCAGGAATTCCATCGTGGGAGGTGCTCGGAGGACGACGAGCCGGCGCGCGGCCGGCTCTCTGCTGCAGGACTAGGGCCCGGGCTGTCCGCGCCGCCGCTGGCGCTTCTGACGCCAGTCGGCGTGCAGCCGCACGCCGCCTCAAGTCTCTACAGCGCCGCGTGCTAACGTACAGATGGCCGAGTCTGCCGACTGTTAGCTGGCTGACGTGATGGTCTCCGGCCGGTGTCGCTATGTACGCGTGCTTTGGGCGGTGCACTTGCAGGCGCAGCAGTTGATCGCCGAGGCCTACAACAGCCGCAGTGTCTATAGCCAGCCGCTCGCGCCTTCGCGGGAGCGACAGCTTCTCCGAGCTCGCCAAAGCGAACTGTACCCCAGCCGGCCGTTACCCGTTTCGACTCAATTCAGCACCTATTCACGAACGAGCGGCCGCCAGACATCGTGTGACGCACGCGCGCGCGCGCAGCGCCGCGCACCCGCCAGGGTTAACGCTACGTTAGTAACGTTACCGCCGGCTACCGGTACCGCTACTGGTGAGTCCGTGTCGCTCATGATCAGTAATCTTGACCGTGACTAGGGTACCTGTGCGGTCCAGTGGACGGAAGCTCGGCGAGCGGCGCGTTCGCGATCCGGCGGGGGAGCTCGAGGAGCGTCTCCCGCCGCGGGAGCGTCGACTCGCCGTCGAGCAGCAGAGTCGAGCTCGGACTCTGGCCCGCGGCCGCGGACCGGCGGCCCTCTCGCAGAATCCTAGAGACACGGTGACTATTTCCCAGCAATCAACGCAGAAAAACCGACTCGGGGACAGCGAGCGGCGCTCGCTGGCAGCCGGCGGGCCGGCGCCGGAATACCCAGCCGGGCCGGGCCGGGCGAACGTTGCCCCCAGAGCCGTAGGGCCGGGCGCACGGCCCTCCCCCTCGGGCGGCGGGCCTCACGGAGACGCGACGCCGGCGGCGGGCACGTGCGTCGCCTCGCGGCTCTCCGACGGCGGCGCCGGCGCCGACGACTCCATCTTCACCTGAGCCGGCCGCCTGAGCCCACTTCTTCCCCCCCCGGCTTCGTCCGCACGCACCATCTTGACGGCGGGCTGGGGCTCCGTGGGGTCCTCGTCCGCCTCCTCCATCGTCTTCCGCTGCGCCGAGAGGCGCTCAGGCGCGCCCCCGTCTAACGCCGTGTCCCTCCTAATGGAGGGGGCGCACCGGCTCCTGGGCGGGGTGGGCGTCCGGGGAGCAGGTGCCGTGCAGCCACTGCACCGGCGACGAGTCGTTCGAGATGAGCTCGTGGCTGCCCGGGGGGGGGTACAGTGAGCAGCGGGCCGAGGGGGGAGCGAGCTAGCTGGGGGGAGGCCGCCCCCCCGCACCTCGTCTTGGCGAGCTTCTGCTTGTAGAGGATGACCGGGAAGTCCTGCCGGTCGTAGCTGCGCCCCGGGTGGGGGTACGAGGTCAGCCCGCGCGAGCGATCGGGTCCGCGCGGGGGAACGCTCACCCGAACGGGTTCTCGAGCTCGTGGGCGAACTGCGGGGTACGCGTTCGAATGAGTTGGGGAGGGGGGAGGAGCGGGTGGGGCCGGGGGTAGAGGCACCTGGAGGATGCCCTCGTAGATGAAGATGTTGAAGGTGAGCCACGCGTACCCGAAGAGCAGCTGCGCGCGTACCCCCGGGGCCGGCCGCGTGAGAGGCCGCCTAGAGTGCGATGAGGGGGGTACGGCACCTTGTAGATGTACTTGTTGTCGAAGCCCTTGGCGATGATGCCGCCGGCGTACACAGTCATCAGGAGCAGGTGGATGCTGCGCGGGTCGGCTCGGAGGGGGTACGGGAAAGAAGGGAGGGGGGCGCGTTACCGGGTGAGCATCGTCATGAGGTAGACGTAGCTGCGGGGGGGGGGGGGGTTGGGGGGGGTAGAGGGCGAGCCCGGCCGGGAGAGGGTACAGCTACCGACCCGTAGGGGATCTGGGTGTCGAGGTACATGAAAATGTCGGACGCCGACGAGCGCATGCGGCAAATGTTCTCCTGCATGATACTGGACCCCCGCGTAAGCAGGGGTGCGAGAAGAAGGCGCGGGCGGGGCGGCGGACCGCATGCCGGTCGATCCGCCACTGCGAGGGGCCGACGTCAGGGGGGGTACACAAAAAACGGGTGGGAATGGTTGGAGGGGGTACGTACACGTTGAAGACGAGCCCGCGCTCCATGGCGCGCGTGAGGAGGTCCGAGGCCCAGCTGCGGGGGGTACGCGTCAGAAAGAAAGAAAGGGAGGGAGGGGGGAAGAGAGGAACGAGTCGGAGCAAGGCCACAGGGGGCTATATATAGCGCGCGAGGGCCCCGGGCGGGCGACTCGCCTGTAGACGACGTGGGTCTTGTAGGACGAGTGCGCGAGGATCTCGCGCTCCTTGGCGGTGATCAGGCCTGCGCGTGCCGGGCGGGGGCGCACGATCAGCAGGGCGCGGCGGGTGGAGGGGCGAGCTTCAAAGGCGAGCCGGCGGGCCGGCTAGCGGCGGGGCGGGGCCGACGGGGCGGGGCGGGGCGGGGCGGCGGGGGCGGAACCATGCTCTGGAGCGGCGGGGCGGGGCGCGGGGCGGGGCGGGGCGGGGCTAGCGGGGCGGGGCGGGGGCGGACCCATGCTCTGGATGTACTCGAGGTCGTCCTCCTCGCGCGCCTGCTGGTACACCTGCGGGAGGAAAGGGGGCACGCTTAGGCTCCTTTCTGGCGGGGCTGGGGATGGAGAGGGGGGAGGGGGGCGCGAGGGCGCGAGGGCGCGGGTGGCGTTGCTCAGGGGCGCGCTTAGGCCTCTTTCGGGCGTGGGGGGAGGAGGGGAGCGGGGCGCGGGGGCGCGGGCGGCGAGGCTCAGGCTTCGTCTTAGGCTCGGGCTCGGGGCTCGGGGGCGGGCGCACGAGGGCGTGGGCGGCGTTGAGGTAGCGGACGAGCTCCTCCCGGACCTTCTGCACCAGCTCCGCCTGCGACCGGGAGTAAGAGGTGAGGAGGAGGGCGAGGAAGGCGGAGAGGGGCGCGGGGAAGGGAAGGGCTCTGTCTGGGGCGCTAGGGCAGAGGAGGGGGCGCGCGCCCACCTCCCCTAGGAGGGCTCTCTCGAGGCCGCTAGGGGAGAAGAGGGCGGGGGGGGCGGGGGCGGACCTCCTCGGGCTTGGGGGACTTGATGTAGGCGACGGAGAGCATCGCCATCTCGTTCGTCAGCGACATGATCTTCTGCACGTACGTCCGGCAGTCCCACCACCTGAGGCGAAGGCGGGATCGAGATCGTGCAGAAGAACGCTGGATCGGATCGGGTCGGGTCGGATCAAATCGGACCGCTTGAAGCAGTTGGAGATGAAGGCGCCGAGGAGGAAGGCGACGAGGGAGGAGAAGGAGAGCAGCGACGAGTCCATAAGGAAGGTCGGCGGCAGGCACCAGCCCCACCGCTGCGAGGCGCGGCTCAGAGTTGAGCGGATTTGATCCGACCGACGGGGCGCGCGCGCGCGCGCGCGCTCGCGCACGCACCTCGCCGATGTGGTAGTCCTTGGTGTCCTCGCCGGGGCAGCGGATGAAGCCCAGGCCCGTGGCGAAGGCGCACAGCAGCAGCGCCTTCAGGACGAAGGTCCACCTGCGGGCGAGCGAGCGAACGAAGAAAGGGGCTCCGATGAGCGGGGCGAGGCGCGAGGCCGGGCGGGTGGATGAGATTTGATTTGATCCGCGCACTGGACGATGGTGCCCTGTCCGGAGGCGGAGGGTCGTTGGAGGCGGCGGCGGCCGCCGGGAGCGGCGGCGGCGGGCGGACCTTGATGATGAGAAAGCATCCGTACCAGGCGAAGGCGCGGTCCGTGTCGTAGCTGCCGGTCAGGTCAAGCGGGCTCTTTCGGTGGCCGGCCGTTGCACGCCCCGCGGGTGGCGGCCGCGGCGCACCGGATAATCTGTCCCTCCGAGCTGAGCGTCGTCACGGAGAGATGCTTCTCGATCGCCGTGTCCTGCTGGATCGTCTGCAGGTGTTCGAAAACGCGCGGTCAGTTTCAACGCCGGCGGCAGTCCCGCGGCGCGGCAGCAGATCCGAACGCCTCCGGAGGCCGAGCTAGAGACGCCCGACCGAAAGGAGACACGCGCATCCGAGCGAACCTGCTTCTTCTTAAAGCTCATCGCCCATTGCGAATACTTCTTCTCATCGCCTCCCAGCTTCGGATTGCGGCCCATGGTTGGATGTTGGTGCGAACTGCTTGCTTCGCGGGCGGTTATGCGGAACCGCCTGTACCCGGGCTTTCGGTTGACCACGTACCCCGACGCAAAGGCCAAAAGCATGTCCGCCGAGTTCCAGGGTGCGCGCGCTCTCCCCGTGTCGCCCATCGACCCACGTTAACGCCTTGGGCCTATCAGAAAGCGATCGCGGACGCGCAGAGCCCGAGCTCGAGGTGCAGGCGGCCGCAGCGATGGCCCGCGCGGCGGGAGGCGACGTTGGGCTCGAGCGCGATCTGGGAGAAGGTCCGCAACTCGGCGCACTCGACGCGCCGCTCTCGCCTTGTCCTGCGCATCGATGCACCACTCAATATTGCAAATGCGCCGCGCGCGCGCGGCCGCGGCCGTCGCTAGCGCTAGCGCCTAGATTCTCTTGCGCTGGCGCCGGCAGCGCCTGTAGATCTGGACTTCGTCGCAGGCGCGAAGGCGGCGTGCGTCACGAGCCGCTGCGCCGCGGAGGCGGCAGACGCGGACTCGGGCGGCTGGGGCGGCGGCGGCGCCGAGATGGGTGCGATCAATTTCCGTCTCCAGACTTCGAATTCTAGATCTCCTCGCGATCGCGCTCGGGCTCTTCGCTCGATTTTGAAGCTCAAGGCCGAGACGCAGAGTTCGAGACGAGCGCGGCCGAGGGCGTCTCGCCGACGGCCGCGGACCCGGACTACGAGATCGCGCGAGCCGCGGCCGCCGAGGCCGAGCTCGCGCGGCTCCGGCAGCCCGGCGCCGGCGGCCGCTTCCTCTCCGGATGAGCGCGGCGCCCGGCGCGCTCGCGCGCGCAGGCCTAGGGTCTGGGCGCAAATGTAAATACCTTATAATTAGCTTTCTTGTCGGCTGCAGAATTCAATTTCAATGTGTAGACTAAAGCTCTCGCTCCGCGGCGCCTCGCGCCGCCTTGGCCGTGGCCCGGGGCGTTTCGTCCGATGGGGCGCCCCCTATCGAGGCGCCGTGGCCCCGGCGGGACGCCGACCTTCTTTTGAATGAATCTGATGTGGCTTTCACGGTGGCCAGCTGGCCATGGGGCCTGTGCTTGCGGGCCGGGGGCGGCACGCGCGCGAGCTCGGGCTCGAGCGTCGGCTTTATACAGGTCCCCACGCGGCCCCACTCGAAGGCACCGGAAGACCTCTGCGGGGGCCGCGCCCCACGCAGCGAGGTGCAGCGGCGCCCCGCCCTCCCCGGAGGCCTCCGCCGCCGCCGCGCTGGCCCGCCGCCCCGCCGCCGCCCATCACCGGCGCTGAGCTCGAGCTAGCGCTCGAGCCTGCAGCTAGGCCAGCAGGCTAAGCAGGGTACGGAGGCGGCGGCAGCGCTAGCGAACCCGTCGCATCGGCCTCAGATCTAGAGGCGGCGCCCTCCGAGCTCTGCGCATGCTCTATGGGCCCGCTTGCCCAAGTTGAGTTGGAGGCGCCGTGGGCGGCCCGCCCGTCGCCGGCGCTGAGCTCGAGCCTGCACCTGCAGGCAGGTCCACCGTCCACGCGTACGGTAGGGGTGCGGCTTGACGGCCAAAAACTTGGCTTTAGTCAATTTGCAAGCCAAGCCCGGGGCGCTCGCGGCCAAGCCAATTGCAAGCCAAGCCGCCCAGCCAGCTGCAGCCCGGACAATTGCAAGCGCTTGGCCACTTGGCCGGGTCAAGCGCTTGGCCATGGCCCGGCTTAAAGCTTGAGGCAAGCCGAAGGGGGGGTACCCTTTCACATGCCCTTGCAATTGGCGCCGCAGCGAAATGCTATAGCTAGCGCTAGCTATATAGCGCTCATTTTGCTTTGAATTCGAAAGAAACACATCTAATTTGATCTAAACACAACATGTACAGCCGCTAGCTGAGCTGCCAGGCTGCTAATATAACCGTGAACTAGCTATAGCTATATATAGCACTCAGTGCACGTGACATCGACTTTTTTAGTAAACATGTACAAATTCGAGATCGATAGAGATCGATATATATATATATCACGTACGTGCACACTGTACACTCTTCTCCGTAGCTATAGAGCGATCGATATGCAATCGCGATGATATCGCGATCGATCGCAGTCGACGTCGTTGCTCACTCCACCCGGTCCAGTCGACGTCAGGCACGGTCAGGGCCGGTCAGGCTGACTCAGGCAATGAGCCTGATCATGATCATGAACTTCGGACTCCGGGAATTCGAACGAGTGACTGTTGGCCGCCGGCGGCCCGGCGCCGGCGCCAGTGTACATGTTCGGCAGAATCGGCACTGTTCGCACTGTTCGCGATCGGTCACAAATATACTACTATATATAATATCACGTCACAATTGCAAGTGAAAAAAAAGGCGGTAATTCATGATTTCGCAAAATTTCGGCGAATTCCGGAAAATTCCCAGCGAATCTTCAAGTTCCGGATCTATCCAACGAAAAACAATTCCCGAAACGTCCGGATCCAACTATTCAAGTTTTTTGTTCAATCGCGAGATTTCGGACCATTTGGCAAATCTATCAGGGGAATCTGAGGGGATAGCAAAGCATATCACTGTTATCCGGAAAGTTGATTACATTGAAACGACAATTGCAACTCAGTGAGTCAGCGAAAAAATCTAGAATTCGAAACTTGATCGATCGGTACTGATCATGACGTCGCGAATCGTCGTCGACCGTCTGCGAGGCTCCGAAAGCCTCTCAGACTCGTCCGGATCCAGATTTAGATCAGAGGATCATGATCATTGGATGTTTTGGATCGCGGGGCCCAGCTGCGCATGCAGGGATCGGACCGGATCGATATCCGGATCCGGATTCCGGAGTCCGGACCCGGGGTCCGGACTCCGGAGTCCGGACTCCCCGGTGAGTCCCACAGACTCTGGCACCGAGTCCCCGCCGACTCCCCGGACAGGGCCTGCTGCAGCCTGCAGCAGCCTAGCCGCGTAGTAGCCTGCATGCGGCGCGCGCGGTGCGCATGCGCATGCTCAGCGGCAGCCACGGTTTCCTAGTAACAGTAGTGATCATGAGCGGTGTGTGAGCGGCACTGAGCGCTACCATAGACTCTCTGAGAACACATAACTTCGGAACACATAAATACCGCGCCCACTTAATTACCGCGGTACCAAATAACCGCGCCGGAAGTTTGTTAAAACGCGGTAATTTGGTACCGCGGTAATTCTCTCCTGAGAAGTCGCCCCATACAGTACCCCCTACATTCACCGCCCCATACAAGCCTCAAAAGTTTTAACCCGCGGTAATTTGGTACCGCGGTATTTTGCTCTATGGCGGGCCGGGTTTGAAAACGCGGTAATTTATATGCCGCGGTAATTATAATTTAGTGCCCGACGGTAGATGCAGGCTGCAGCTGCAGTGCAGACTCTGAGACTGCCAGCAGTGCTGCACGCGCAGCCTGAGCCGGCGCCCGGCCTGGATCGGATATGGTACCGGAGTATCGATATCATGCTGCATCATCCTGCATGCATGCAAGCACTGGCACAGCTTGGTGATCCGATCATCGCATCATGTTCATCATCGGAATTAAATCTGCCGCATGGCACATGCGCAGTGCTTGGCCGCGGGCGGGGGCGCTTACTATGATGATCAGTCACTGGGACTCACGTGCACTGCGCATGCAGTCTGCACTGCAGCTGCTAGCGCTAGGCTGAGTCTTGAGGTTCACTGAGTCAGATTCGTCGGGCATTTCGTCCCACCGTAGTACTAGGCTGTAAACTTTTGAAAAGAGCTACGCTTGCACTAGTACTTCAGCTCAAGAGCTCTCGCAGCGGCCGCCTCATGCGCAGCGCGAACCTCAACTTGGCAAGCTTTTAAGATGGTCCGGCCGTAATCAGGGAATTCGAATGTATGATCCCTTAGCTTCGATTCCCTCGGGCCTGCGTCTGCCGCACGCGCGGCCGGCGCCCCCGCGGACGCAAACGACCCGAATTCGAAGCCGGAGGCGGTCCATCCATCTTTGCGCGTCGATATCCATAGACGTCGAAGTGGAAGCGATCGACTTCGGTGGCCATAGGCGGCAGCTGCAGACGGCGCGCAGAGCCTCTGTGCCTTGCAATTACCTTTGTCGCGCCGACACCGGCCGCGGCGTTGTCAAGCTTGACGGTCCGGCAAGGACCGCCCGCACCTCGACTCCTTCCGTACGAGGCAATATTGGCACCAGTATACGTACGGCGCCTGTGCATGTGGACAGATGCCTTGACCGCTCCATATGCATGCATATGGCCACCATACACGTTGACATGTATACGTGCATCGCGGGGGCCGGCCGCGCGTGCAAGTGGCGGAGCTCGCGATCGGGGTGCCAAGCTTCGAGCCGGACTGCTATCGCGAGGCCGCTCTGTTCCTGCCGGCTTCAAATCCTCATTGCTGACGATAATGAGGTGCTTTGGTTCATCGCAAATCTGAGCCCGGCAGCTAAATTAAAGACTCCATAGACGCCTTCATGATCACCTCTTTCAAATCGAATTGAGACTCTCGCGATCGTGCACAGATGAACAGGGCCATCGCCCAGCGCGCATTCGGCGCCGCGTGCCCCAAGGGATCCGTTCGATCCGTGAGCAACGGCAGGGTGCGCGCTCGTGCCGGCCCGCATCGACGTCGACGGTCCTCAAATTTGAATTTAATGATCAATGAGAAGCTCAAGCTCTAGCCCGGGGGGCCGGCCCAGCCTAGCAGCGCGCGCGTCGCCTCCGATTTCATTTTCTTATTTTCCGTTTTTCCTCTTCCTCCTTCGCGTGTACAGGAGGCGGTGAAGGCCTTCTGCGAGCTGCTCGCGGCCGGAGCCCGTCCCTTCGATGTCTGCGTGCTCGACTGCGAGATGCCGGTTCTGACGGGGCTCGAGGTGCCTTCCCAACCCCTTTTCATGTTTCCTGTGCTTCATTTGTCTGCTCCGGATCGGTTTCGCGATGCCAATGACACCCTGCCCGGTCCGCATTATCACGATCAGGCCGCCGAGGCGATACGCCGTGCGGAGGCGGGCAGGCCGAGCTCGAGCGGGGGCGGTGCGCCCTCGAGCTCGAGCTGCCGATCGGCGCTCGTGCTCTGGACCTCTCTGGACGTGCGCGCGCGGCCCCTGCGGGAGCAGTGCAGCGCTGCGGGCTTCGACCGCGCCTTCTCCAAGCAGGAGGGGCTCGGCGCCGTCGTCGCGAAGACGCTCTCCCTCCTGCCCCACGACCCCTCGTGCCCCTTCTTCGGCCTGCAGCCCATGGCCAGCGATCGCGACGCGGAGTGATCATGAGATGGCGATTTTCTCGCGACCGGCTCCGGGCTTATAATTATACTAGGGGCCCGGCCGCGTTTGGCGCGCCGGGGGTGCAAGGGGGGAATCGGGAGCCAATGAAAGAGTAGTAGGTGCACGAACATGCACGGGGCAGATGTAGATCGACCCCGGCCCAGCGCGCGCGGCAGGTTGAAGTAGAAAAGATAGAGACAGATTATATATGATTGAAAAGAATAGGAAAGGGATGATAAGCAGACGCTGGGATCTAACCGAATAAAGAAAAGCCTGAATGAAAGGCCAGATTGAGCGCACTGTATATGAAAGATTGTTCTGGAGCGAAAAAACTCTGCGCATCAACTGTGTGAACAGCTGGCTAAAAGATGATGGTGCTGTCTGCAGAGGGCTCGCCGTAAACATAGGCGATCCAGGCCTTCCTACGCGCGGGGCCGGGCCGAGGCGACACTCGAGGGTGCGGACCGCCCGGCGCGAAGGGACAGCCGCCGGGGCGCCAACGACGTTGGCGCAGCGCTAGCGATGCGGCTGCGAGCAGAGGCTGGATCGCGAGGAAAACTTTGAAAGCTACGCGGTACGGGACACTCCGGCCCACGGGCCCGGGGCTGCGCGGGCGTCGATACACGTGCTGCGGTGCAAGCTTGATGCAGTGAAAAGTAGTCCAGGCGGCACGGGTACGTATATACCGTGCGGCGTACGCGGCGCACTGCGAGGAAGTGGAAATCTAGAGGAGATCGAGCAAGATCTAGACAGCTAGGGAGAAGTGGTTCCGTGCGGCGTACGCGGCGCAGTGCGAGGAAGTGGAAATCTAGATGAGATCGAGCAAGACAGCTAGGGAGAACTCCAACGAGTCCATGCAGAACCGCGCAACGAGCTAGCCGAAATCTAGAGGAGACAGCTAGCTATAGGGAGAACTGGTTCCATGCAGAATCGCGCAAGGAATTCGAAGACCGGAATGAGAGACTCTGCTGAGAGAAGTTGCCAAGTTGGTTTCCAGGCGTCAAGTCGAGGAAAACTGGTCTTCGCCCTCGAAAACCTCTTTTTGCATGGACGGCCGCAGCGACAAACACGTGTCGCTGCAACCGAATTTCCACTCATTTTTTTCCCGCGTTGCAAACTGGACCTCGAAAACGGCCTCATATATAGAAGAATTTTGGCTGAAGCAAGGGAACGGGTAGCAAGGGGGCCCCTTCCCCCCTTGCAATTTAGGTCAGATTTCGAAAGTACTACCTATAGTTTATATAGATTAAGCTAGCGCGAAAGAGCTTTCTTTCTTTTCTAGCTGACCTCGAACTCTCGATCCGATGATCTGCCAGCACATGCATATCATAGTATGTATACGTACATGCATATAAATATTTCGAAGTTCGACGTCGACGTCGCACCTTGTAATTGCTTATTCCTCTTCAACCACTGCCAGGCCGCGGCCGAGCCGTCGCTTGCAATTGTACATGTGTTGCCTCTTCCACAGCCGGCGCCTCGATCTAGTTCACAGACACATGTACGTATACCACGGGTATACAGCCATTAGCTTCATCTCCTTCTTCCGTTACTGTTGCTACGTATACCTCGTCTCTAGATCTTCAGGCTTGTCTCTGGCTCAACGGCTGTTAGTTCTAGTGCATACACCTGCTGCGTCCTTTATATAATTAGCTCTGCTGCTACTTCTTCTCCTACTCGTTCTCCTTATCTTTTGCGTTCTCGTGATCGTGTCTTCTATAATTTAATTTGTGATTGCTTTATTGAAAAAGCTAAAAAGTGACTGCTCAGTCAGCTAGAACACGCAGGAAGTCTGCGAGCCGGGCGGGGAGTTCTTTGAAGGCGGACGGGGGTCGACGTTGGCTCGATCGCGAGAGCCCGAGCTTCGCCCCGGCGCCCGCTGCAGCGCTGGCGCAGCGCCGGCTCGCGTCGGCGTCTGCTCGCTCGCGCTCGAGCTGGCGCCGGCGCTCGCCCCGCGAAGGCCCACGCCCAGGGACGAAAGGCGCGCCTCCAGCTCGGCCACGCGCCGCCGCGCCGCCGCCGCGTGCGCCCGCGCGCGGCTGCTTCTCCGCCAGCCCGGCCTCCCCGATCGCGACATCCTCGCCCCAGCGCTAGCTCTGCGCGCCCGGCACCGGACCCGGGAGTGCGCTCGAGCTCGAGACCTACATGACGGAGCAGGCGCGGGTCGTCGACGTCGCTGGGTGGGGCGGCCGGCCCCTGGCCCGAACCGAAGGCGGAGGGGGCGGCCTCGGGCTCGCAATCGGAGGAGCGTCGCTGGCGCTGCCGCGCGTGCCCGGCCCCGCCTCCGCCGCCGCCGCCGCCGCCGCCTCCGCCGCGGCCACCTCGCGCTCGAGCTGCGCGATCCGGGCCTCGAGCTGCGCGCGGGCCCGAGGTCACCGGGGGCCCATCCTGGCCGCGAAATCGCGAGCGAAAGCCGCGAAAAAAAAAGCGAAGCTTAAAATTTCGAGGGGCCTTTCCGCACCGCCGCGAGCTCGAGCTCGCCGTCGCAGGCCGCTGTCGCCGCTCGTGCGCCGCCGGCGCCGCCCTCTCCCGGCCCCTGCCGCACCCCATCGACGTTTGATCGCGCCCGGCGCCCGCCACGCGCGCCGCACCGCACGCGGGAGGCTGTGCCCGGTCGCGATCGGCGCTGCCGGCCCCGCGCCGGCGGGCTCGCTAGCGCTAGCGCTGGGCCGCCCCACCGCCGCGCCCGCGCCCGCGCCCGCGCCCGAGGGGACGGCGACCGACTCCAGCAGGCGATCCAGGCTCTGCCCAGGCCGGAGATCAAATCGGAGCGAGATAAGAGGGGGGGACCGGACCGGGAAGAAAGAGGGGCCGGGGTCGCGGGGGAAGGGCAGCGCCGGCCGCCGCGCGAGGCTGTACTCTAGTGCCGCGGGGATCTGCGCGCGCGAGTCTAGATCTGCAATTGCAAGGTAGCATGCGGCGCAGCCGCGAGCCTCTATAGCTATGCTGCGTTTTCTCTAGTTGCCTCTCTGCCTCTAGATCTCTTGTTGTGTTGTGAGCTAATGCAAGAGCTATAGGTGTCCGACGGTCCGCGGCCCGGGTTCGTCCGCTATCGATGGCCGCGGCCCGCCCCATCGCGAGTGGAGTGGAGTGGGATCCGTGCACCTGAAGGTCGGAGAGGAGGAGGGGGCGGACGGGGACGCCCAGCGCCCGGGCGCGCTGCGCACGCGCGGATCCGGAGGCGACGAGTCGGGCCATGGCCAGAAGGCGAGGATCTAGATTTAGATTGCGCAAGGTAGGGCCGTTCTAGATCCGGGCGCGCTGCGCGCGCGCGGATCCGGAGGCGAGTCGGGCCGGGCCAGAAGGCGAGGATCTAGATCTAGATCTAGACCGGGCCAGAAGGCGAAGATCTAGATTTAGATTGCGCAAGGTAGGGCCGTTCTAGATCCGGGCGCGCTGCGCGCGCGCGGACCCGGAGGCGAGTCGGGCCGGGCCAGAAGGCGAGGATCTAGATTTAGATTGCGCAAGGTAGGTTTACGTAGCGACGGCTGACCTCGGCGCGGGCGCGGAGGGCGGGAGCCGGCGCGCCGTCCCGCTGCTGGACCCGGACGAGGGGCACGAGGGCGGCGCACCGCGGCGAGGCGAGCGCCGCCCCCGCCTCCTCGGAGGATGCCTCGAGGGGCCCCCCGGGGGACTGCAGCTGCGCGCATCGCATCCGAGTCGACGGAAGAGGAGGAGGCCTATTTATAGCTTAGGGGGGGGGGGGGTCGGGGGCGGACGGGGAGGTCGAGCCAGCAGGGGATGCGGCGGAAGGCGAGGGCGGAGAGGAGCGCCCCGGCCGCCCCGGCGTCCTGCCGTCGGGATCGAAGGAACGAGTCGGGATCGAAGGAACGAGTCGGGATCGAAGGAATCGGAACGCGGAGCGGGGAGGAAATCAGGAGGCACCTCGGGGAGGGCAGAGACCAAGAGGAACGGCTGCAGAGCCTCAGAGCCTTAGAGACGACGCGGTCGCAAGAGAGTGGAGGGAGAGAGATCGGAACGGACGGCGGGGCCGGAGGGGTCGCAGCGGGCCTCGGGGCGCGCGAGCAGCGCCCGGGCGGCCGCCTCGCCGCCTTCGGTCTGCCCCTGCACGCCGCTCCGGTTTAAGAAAAGCCAACCAGGGGGGTACATGTACAAAAGAAAGAAAGGCGCACGGGACCCTCGAGGGCGGCGCGGAGGCCCGCGGCGAACCGCGCGTACCCCTCCTCGAACGCCGCGTCCCTGAAGGGGGGGGGGGGTCGGTCTGAGCGGAAGGGGTACGTTTATAGATTTTAGATCGGGGAATTCGGAGGCGGGGCACGTTGAGAAGTCGGCGAACGAAGAGCCGAGGAGAAGGCTCTGCGCATGCGGGGGTACACCAAAGTTCAGCTCTGATATCGCCCGTTCCAGAATTCGAAGGGTTGAGATTCCGGGGGGCGCGCGCACGGCGGCGTGGTAGGGGAGGTCGCAGGGGGCGCGCCAGACGGGGAAGAGGGGCCGGCCAAGGTCCCGCGCTCGCGACAGCTCCAGCATGCACCTGCCCGCGGCCGCCGGCGCCCGCGCGGCGCGGCGCTAAGAGAGGACGAGGGCAAGGGCGAAGGCGAACAGTGGATCTAATTAATCAAAACTATAATAAAGCATATAATAACGGTGCTAAGAGAGGACGAGAGCGAGGACGAAGGCGAACATGAGATCTAATCAAAGCTTTAACCAAGCATAAGTTAACAATGAAAGTCGAAGAAACTTTAGCATCACAGCGAATTAATTAAAGCCCACGGCCATTAATATTGACCAGTCGGAGGCGACGGAGTGGGGGGAAGCGACGAAGAGGACGGCGCGCGCCGCCCGGATGCCCGCCCCTGCGATTTCGTGGAATTCGAATTCGAGGCGGATTAGATGGAGATTGGAACGGAAAATAGAGAGGGCGCTGGCACCGATCTTCTCCCTCCACTCCGTGCCGGCCTCGATGCCTGTGGGGCAGTGGAGTGCGCGTCGACTTACTTCCGCGTCGTCCTTTTTGCCTTATATATATATATATAAAATTTGCGCAAGGCAAAAAGATGACGTGCACCTGTCGGAGCCATCTCGTCGAGCTTCGCAGCGGAGAAGGCGTGAGAAAGTTCCTGCGGGGGCGACAAATTCGAGGCGAGACGCACCCAGCACTGCGCGAAAGCAACTTGGACCTCAGAGAACAGATTTAAGACCCCAAAGCGGGCAATTAAAGTAGATCTGGAGGGTTCCGCACCGTGATGCCGTCGGCCTGGAGGCGGTCGCGGAGGCGGAGGGCGAAGGCCGCCACCTCCGGCGGCCTGTGCCCGTAGCCTGCGGCGGCGGCCAAGTACATAATTGGTCACTAGTACTCATGATCAGGCTCGCCGAGAGAAGCTAAGGGGCGCTATAGCGTTGACTATAAGCCTAAGGGGGCGGCCGAGCTCGAGCGCACTGATGAAGACGTCTCGGATGGCGGCTGTGCGCTTCAGCTCCGCCCCTGTCGGCGAGGAAGCTTGAGCTCAAGGCATGCGCAGCTCAGAGAAGGGGCGCGGGGCGGAGGCGGGCGCGGCGGCGATAGCTAAGAACGAAATAAGAGGTAAAGATCCAATTGCGAAGAGAGAAACCAATTGCAAAGCTGGGACTCAACAAAGCTAAACCCGTTTCTAAATCTATTGAATTTGGGCGCTCTTCCTCTTCAGCAGAACGGCGGGGCGGAGTGCGCGGCGGATCCGGCGGCGCACGGAAGGCGGCGTCGCGTGTGGCGTCCAGGACGCACCGGCGGGCGCCGCCCGCGGCGCCGGCCGCCGGGCCCGGGCCCCGACGCGCGCGCCCACGTCGGCGCCTGAGCGTTGGCGTCGGAGAAGGCGGAACGCAAGGGGAAGGGGGAGGGGAGGGCGCGCCGCGCTGGATGAGGGCGACGCAGAGGTCGAGGGCGGGGGGCCGGCGAGCACGGCGTGGTACAGGGGCGTGTACCCCTCACCGTCGCGCCCGCTGGGCCGCCGTGCGCGCGTCAGAGAAAAGCGGTGACGTGAGCTGGGATGCGGAGCGGCGCATGCGCACTCGACGGGCTCGGCGGTGCGGGCGAGGCGGAGGGCGTTGCGGCGGAGGCCGCCGGCGATGGCGGCGGCGATGGCGGCGGCGGGCGAGGCCGCCGCGGCGGACTCTCTGCTGTCGGGCTCGAGCTCGAGGCGGGCCTCGGCCCGCAGGAGCCGCTCGGCCTGCGCCAGCGCGGCGCCAGGGGCAGCGCCGCCGCCGCCGCCGCCGCCGCCGGTGACGGCCCGGAGCCTCCTCGCCGCGTCAGCCGCGTCGGCCGCGGCGGCCCGCAACGGGGCCAGGTCGGCCTCCCGAAACCGGCCGGAGCACATGAGCAGGAGGTCCAGCCAGGCGCTGCGCGTGCGCGCGCAGTTCAACGCGTCAAGAAGTGCGACGGAAATTAAAGCGCGATCTCGAGCTCGATCGCGAGGGCAGTCAGGGGCGCGCGCGCCTTTCCTCCGAGGGCCACTGCAGTGCGGGCCCGGCGTCGCGCTCGCTGTCCTCGTCTCGAATGGCGACGACCGCAGCCGCGAGGAACCTGTGCGGATGTTATAATTAAAATATGCAAGGCAGTTGGCGATCGAAATCGAGGCCGCGAAACACGCACGCCCCGGACCGACCGACGAGGGACCCGCCCGGCCCCCGCTCGAGCACAGGTGCGGCGCCGGCGGGCGGCGCGCCTTCGCATTCGGCGTCCGACCGCACCTCCTCCTCCAGCGCGGCGCGGCGGGCGCCCGAGCCGCCCCTGCCGCGGACTTGGGCGGCGGCGGCGGCCAGCTCGCCTGGCCCCGCGAAGCGGCCGGCGCCGCGCCGGAGGAGCGAGCGGAGGCCGGCGACGGCGCCCGAGCCGGCGGCGACGACGGCCGCCGCGCGGCCACTGGCGTCCCGCGCCGAGGGGTCGGCCCCGCGGAGGAGGAGGGCCTCCGCCGGGTTCGACTCCTCCGAGCAGAACGGCAGGCAGGCGAGGAGCGGCGTCGCGCCCGCCCCGTCCCGCCCCTCGATGTCCGCCCCGCGCTCGAGCAGCAGCGCCGCGCCCTCCGGCAGCGCCGCGCCCTCACCCCTCCACCGCAGCGACTCGTGCAGCGGCCTCTGCCCTCCGTCCCCCGCCTCGTTCGGGTCGCCCCCGGCGTCCAGGATCGCCCGCAGCGCGTCGACGCGGTAGCTGCTGGCGGTGGCGGTGCACGCGAGCGGATATTTCGCGCGGGCGGCGGGATCCAGCCACGAGAGGCGCGGGTCGAGGCCCTGCTCGAAGGCGAAGCTGCGCGAAATTAAAGTGAGCGGCCGGGCCGCGGCCGGCGCCGGCGCCGGGGTGGCCCGATCGCCCGTGCCAGCGCACCGGAGGAACGCTGCGTTGCACTTCTGGGCGGCGCGTAGCATCGCCCGCGCGGTGGCCTCGCTCCGCGGGAGCTTCGCGCCGACCTCGCGGAGCAGCCTCGCGGCGCGCTCGGCCTCGGGCTGCCCCCCGTCGAGCTCGGCGAGGGCGCCGAGGGGGCTCCGCCCCGCCAGGCCCGCGGCCGCGAGGTCGGCGCCGCCGGCGAGAAGCAGCCGGAGGACCTCAAAGGAGTCGTCCTTGCTCAGCTCTCCGTTCCTGCTCGGACGCATTTGCATCGATATCGAGCATTGAAGGCTATGAAATATTTAATCGAGCTCGCCTGTCCCAGGCGGCGAGGGCGGCGAGGACGGGCGTGTTGCCGTCCCCGTCGCGGGCGTCGGGGCCCGCCCCGGCCTCCAGCAGGCGCCGCAGCGACCGCAGGTCTCGCCTCGCCGCCGCCGCGTGCAGGCACGAGCTGAACTCCGCCGCCCCACCGAACCTCGCACACAAGCCGAAGTCAGTCGGAGCGCCGCGCGCGCGCCG
The DNA here is from genome assembly GCA_004431415.1 of Cyanophora paradoxa. Taxonomy (NCBI): domain Eukaryota; class Glaucocystophyceae; order Cyanophorales; family Cyanophoraceae; genus Cyanophora; species Cyanophora paradoxa. The sequence goes on from QPMI01000047.1 coordinate 57,619, forward strand.
GGTGGCGCGGCCGGCCGTGCGGCGCACTGGGATGCAGCGTCGAAGATGGCGCGCGGGTTCCCGGCGTTGGCGCCCAAGTCGAGGAGGGCATCCAGCGCGGCCCCGTCCCGCGCGCCCGTCATCGCGAGCCCCAGCGCGCTGCTCCGCCGCTCGCCGGGGGCGCGCGGCCGCTCGACCTGCGCCCCGTGCCGGGACAGCAGCCGGACGACGCGGGCGTAGCCGCCCTGCGCGGCGCGCTCGAGGGCCGAGAAGCCGGCCACCGACACGAGCTGCGGCAAGGGGTCCACCTCGTCCCCCCCGCCCCCGCCCCGCCCCCGCGACGCCGCAGTCGGCGTCCTCTTCGTCTTTCGCCGGCTCGGCCTCCACGGGGTCCGGGTCGGCGCCGGCGCGCAGCAGAGCCCGAACGACCTCGTAGCGCCCGGCGGCGGCGGCGAGCAGCAGCGGCGTGGCGAGCGCGCCGCCGACGTCCACGCGGGCGTCGACGGGGGCCCCCCGCTCCAGGAGGAAGGCGGCGCAGGCGGCCGCCCCCGCGGCCGCCGCCTCCGCGAGGCAGGCACCAAGTCCGCCAGCGTCCAGCGGCGCCCGATCGAGCAACAGCCTGCGCGAAAACAGTGTTCGGACGCAAAGAAAAAAGCGAGGATGTTGAAATTAATGTCGATGGTATGATATATATATTTTACGCACTCGAGGAGGTCGCGACGGTCGAGGGCGGCCGCGATCTCGTACGGGCTGGGCACGGGCCCGCGCCGCCGCGGCCAGAGCACGGTGCCCCGCTCCATCAGCTCTCTGCAATTCGAAGATGAATTTCTTAAACAATCAAAGAATAAAGGCCCTACTAGGAAAATCAAAGAAATTAAAGACGCACCGGACGAGGGCGGCGTCGCCGTTCTGGACGGCGAAGTGCAGCGGGCCGACGCCGACCGTCCCCGGGGCGGACCCGAAGGCGGGGTCGGAGCCCAGCTCCAGGAGGGTGCGCGCCGCGTCCGCTTTTCCGCAGCGGACGGCCTCCTCGAGGGCCCTCCAGCGCCGCTGCAGAGGGGTTTAATTTAGTGGAGGACGCAGCTGCAGGGTCGGAGGAATGGAAGCGCCTCGCAGCGCAGGCGCCGCCCGCCGGCGGGCCGCTCCCGCCGCGTTTCGAGCGGCGACGGAAACGCCGCCTCGAGGCTTGCCCCGTGAGACGCCAGAAGCCTGCGGAGGGGTCACGGGCCCGGCGCGGGCCCGCTCGGACGTTATTCGAAGTCTTCAGAAAGCAATCACGATCAAAGCAGGCGATTCTATACGTTAAGAGGCAAGAAAATATCAAAAGGAAGAGGCAATTCGAGTGAAGAGGCGGGAGACGCGCGCCTTATTACTTCGCAGTGGCCCGCGGCGGCGGCGATGAAGAGGGCGCCGGGCCCGGGCCCGGGGCCGGTCCCGGGCTCTAGATCTCGGTCCCTTCCCCTCGGCACCGCGGCGCGCTCGTTCGGGTCCGCCCCGCGCTCGAGCAGCCACCGCGCCGACTCAACGTCGCCGCGCGCGGCCGCGAGGCAGAGGGGCCCCCCCGCGAACGGAGGCGGCGGGCGCTGCGCGTGCGCGTGCGGGCGGCCGCGGCCGCGGCCGACTTCGTCGTACGCGTCGGGCGGCAGCGCCGGCACGGCCCACTTCGGGTCCACCTGCACGCCGCGCTCCTCCAAAAGGCTGCGAGAAGTTTTTAATCCGTGTACCGGTTTTCCTCGAGCTTTAAATTTGCTGCCGGGCGCGAAGCGAAGCTTATATAATTAAGCGAAGCGCACCGGACGACGCGGAGGCTGGAGGCGACCGTCGCGATGCGGGCGAGGGGCGCGGCCGGCGCCGCGGCCGGCCCGCGGTCGCCCCGCCCCCGCCGCGCGCACCCGCGCCCGCGGGCCGCTCAGCGTGCACGTCGCAGCCCGCCTCAATCAGTGCTCTGGCCCGAGAAAATTAAACGGACCTCATTCAGGCGCGAGAAAATCTAGAAATCGGCGCAAGATTCATATTTAGAACGCACTCGAGGGCCTCAAGCCGACCCGAGTCGGCGGCGACGACGGCGGGCGTTCGACCACCCCTGTCCCGAGCTTCCAGAGCCGCCCCTCGCCCCGCCAGAAACCTAATCATAAGATGAGCCGACTTCAAAATTATTGAAGGCTCCGGATCCACGGAATCGAAAGGGATAAAAGGCCGAACCGCACGACGTCGGCGCAGCCGCCCACGGCCGCGCAGCAGAGAAGGGGCGGAAATCGGGGCTCTGAGGAGTAGCTGTAGGCGCCCCGGGCCGCCGGCGCCGCGGGGGGCTCGATCGGGGCGCCGAACTCCAGCACGAGGGCCCTACGTATACGCCGCGCGCCTCAGACATTTAGAGCGCCTCAAAACAAATGGAGGGCGGCGCGGCGCGGCGCCGGCGCCGGCCGCCCACCGGACGACCTCGCCGCGCCCCGCGCGGGCGGCCGCGCAGAGCGCGTCGTGCGTCCCGACCTGCGCCCCCGCCTCCGCCAGCGCCCTGCAATCGCGAGGCGCCTCATGATCATGATCAGGTGCAGCTCGCAATATTCATGGATCTGACGGCGGCTTGTGGGCCGGCGCGCGCGCCTCAGGGCGTCCAAGTTGCCAGCGGCGGCAGCCAGCGGGACGGCGCGCGAGAGGTCGCCCGGTTCCGGCTGCTCCAGCTCCAGCGCCGCCCTGCTTTAATTTTGAGCGCGATTAAATATCCTTCGAATTAATATTCGGCGAAAAGACGGCCGGGGCACGCACCTTAGAGCGTCGGCGTTGCCGCTGCCCGCGAAAACCTCCACGAGCCCCCCGACGGACAGCTGCTTCTCGCCCGCGCGCTGCGAAAGCTCAAAGGCGGTCCTGCGCGCGCAGTCATGATCAGCGGCGGGGCGCAGCTTGTGCGCGAGTGGGATATAAGCCAAGAATATTAATAAAATTATATGTCACCTCACGATCTCGGGGCGGACGCGGCCGGAGGCGACCGCGAGGGCCCTCTGCAGGCTGTCCTTCTTCTTCCTGCCCCCGCGCTCCACGAGCACTCTGGGCGGGGGCCACCAGGACTCAGAATGCGAAGCTGAGCGAGATCTGAAGCGACAGACAGACTCGACTAGGCTCAGAGCGCACCGGAGGCACTCGGCGCTGCCGCTCGCGACGGCGAAGTGCAGCGGCGTGCAGATGCTCGCGCGCTCCGTCCCCGCCTTCTGCCGCACGCTCGCGCCAGCGTCGAGGAGGATGCTGGGCCGCGGCCGAGCCCGGGGCGCTCGTCTGAGCGACACGCGTACGAAGAGGCGCGCGCTGCACGCGTACGCGCGCGCACCGAAGGACGTCACCCCGGCCCGCTTCAGCGGCGAAGTGCGCTGGCTCCCAGTTGACGTGCCGCAGCGCCCGCAGACGCGCCGCCACGTCGAAGCCGAGCGCGGCGGCCGGCCGCTCGTACGCCTCCAACTCGGCATCCACGCCCGGCATCCAGGGGATGGGCGGCTCCACCGGCGCGCTCGTCACAAGCCGCACATCCACCCCGCGCGCCAGAAGCGCTCTGCGATCGCGAGCGGATCCGGAGCGGCCATTTGCATGCCGGGCCGATCAGTCCGCGCGCGTTTCCAGGACGAGCGCGCGCGGCGCATGCTTATGGCGATCCTGATCACCTCACGCCTTCCGCGTCGCCGTCGCGCGCGAGGCGGTGCAGCGCGGCGAAGCCCTCCGCGTCGGCGGGCAGGTCGCGCGGGTCGAAATCCTCCCCGGCCCCGATCGCAGCGTCAACATCGACGACTCCCGCGGCACCCGCCGACGCTGGCCGCATCGCTTCGAATTCGGTCGACCTCCGGCCGCAGCCGCCGCAGCTGCGTGCGCGGAGCGCCTCTCCCCCGCCTGGGCCTTCAGGCCCTCGCCGATCTGGCCGCTATACCGACCAGCGCTAGATGATCTCGAACATGATCAGCAGCTCCATGATCGGAGCGCCTCCCGCGCACCTCGCGGCGGGCTGGCGCCGGCGCCGGCTCAATCGCGAGCTCGAGGGGTATCGAACTGTTTCGACGAGGCGACCACTGCTGACGGCGGCGGCCGCGGGCAATTGCAAGGAGGCGTAGCTGCAGATCATGATCATGAGCAACTTTGGCAAGGAGGAGCTCGACGTCGACCTGACGGCTTGGCGCTAGCGCTGGCCAGGCACGCGCGGGCCGCGGGCGCCCTCTGACAGCGATCGAGCGATCTGGCTAAAGTTCAAGCTTGTCGTCGAACTGGAGCCCGTTGCGACCGTCAGCCCAGCTGCAGGCGCACGCGCCGGCGCCAGCGCCGCCGATGTTGACATCTACGCGCGGGACGCTGCGGGCAGGACGCCCCTCATCGCTGCGGCGGCGGCGGGCAACGCGGAGGCCACGCGCCGGCTCCTGTCGCGGGGGGCGAGCTGCCGCGCTGCCCTGACCGCATGCGACGCGAGCGGACGCTCAGCTCTCCACCACGCGATCCTCGCCGGCCGCGGCCATGAGGACGTCGCCAGGTGCGACCGGCATCACATGTCCAGCTGCAGCTGAGATGGATCCGCTGACTCGCGCGCACACACGCGCGCGTGCGATTGCAGGCTGCTGCGCGCCAGCGGAGCGCGCGCAGGCGAGCTGGTGCACTCGCCGACCGACGCGCTGCACCGCGCCGCCGAGCGCGGCGACACCGCGGCCGCCGAGGTGGAGCGCCTGCTCGCGGCGGGACTGGACCCGTCCTCCGCGGACCCGCGCAAGGCCCGCTGGCGCGGCGAGGACGGCGCCGACGTCGACGCGCCCTCGTTCGGCTCCGCCGTCTGCGCCGCCGCGCGCGCCGGCGCCGCCGCCCTCGTCATGCGGCTGCTGGAGCGAGAGGAGGCGCGGGCCTGGGAGCAGCTGCCGTCGTCGTCGGAGGGGCGGGCCGGCGCCGGCGGCGAGGGCGAGGGCGTCAAGGTGCGTATCGCGGGGCACCTGGCGCGCAACGGCGAGCGCTTCTCGGACGCCCTCCTCTTCGCCGCGGCGGAGGGCGGGAACGCCGCACTGCTGCGCTGGCTCCTGGACCGCTACGCCGGCGACTGGGACGACTCGCGCCCCGTCATGATCAGCCGCGCCTCCGCCGACTCGGGGGCGGACGAGGCGGTGAACGATCGCATGGCCTCCCGCTTTCCCATGGTCCGCGAGCTTTAAACTGCGCATGCTCTTGTTCGAAGTTTCGTTCTATATTCTAACGCCGGACAGCTCTCGATGCGGACGACTCCGCTGCACGGGGCCGCCTTTGCGGGGCGCCTCGATATCGTGCGGTGCCCGCTTTTCAGTGTTCTACCGCCCGCCCCCCCCCCCCCCCCCTCCCCCCCGCCCCCCCCACCCCTCCATCTTGTCACCGAGCGGGTACCCCCAGGTACCTCGTGGAGGAGAGGCACGTGGACCCGGACCCCCAGCATGCCGTGCTGGGTACCCCCTCCAGTGCGCTTGTACCCCCCGCCCACCCCCCTCCCCCTCCCCTGCCCACCCCGGCCTCAGGTGCGCGGCGCGGCACGGGTGGGAGGGCGTGGTGCAGTACCTCTGCGCGAGGGGCGCCGGCGCCAAGGAGCCCTACGGGGCCGACGACCCGTGCGAGGGCCGCCCCCTCTTCGAGGCGGCGCGGCTCCTCCAGCGAGGCACGGACTCGGCGTGGCCGCCGCTGCTCGACGCCGTCGGAAACGGGCACGTCGGCGCGGCCCGGCTGCTCGCCGCCCGCGGCGCCAGCCTGCGCGCCAGGGGCCGGCCTCGGGCCTTCGAATTCGAGACGGGCGGGGACCCCCCCGAGGCCCTCCTCACGCCCCTCGAGGTGCCCTGTACCCCTCTAGACTTTCTCCCTTCCGCGCCTCCGATTTCTCGATGTACACAGGTCGCTGCGGCGCGGGGCCAGAACGGCTCCATAGAGTGAGTCCCTCCGCTGTCCCCGCGCGCGGTGCCCTGGCCTGGTCTGATATCGATGTACCCCGCCAGGTGGCTGCTGGAGCAGGGGGCCCCCTTGGCCCCCGTCGGGGCGTCGGCGCTGTACCTAGCGGCGCGGGGCGGCCACGAGGCGACCTGCCGCCTCCTCGTCGCCCGCGGCGCCCCCGTCAACGGCAGGTGCGGCCAGAACAGCCGCACCCCGCTCCACGGCATTGCCGCGGGGTACAGCAGGCCCTGCGTCCTGTGCGCGCGATCCCGTACCTTTACCTCCTTCGAAACCACGGCTGATCTGATATATATCGATCCATCTCCCCAGCGCTCTGCTGGAGCTCGGCGCGAATCCGGAGGCGCGGGACAGGGCGGGCGCCACGGCGCTGCACGCGGCGCTGGCGGAGGGCTGGCGCCGGCGGGCCGGGCCGTCGCGCGGCTTCGACTGGAACAGGGGGGAGCCGGACCCGGACGCGCTCGAGGCCGAGTCGGAGAGGCTGAGGCGGGAAAGCGGGGACCCGGAGGGGTGGGCGGCGCGGGCGGCTCTGGAGGCGCTTGAGGAGCGGGACCGGGTCGACGCGGTCCGGGCGCTGCTGGAGGGGGCGGCGGGGCGGCGGGCCAGCGCGGCGGCGGCGGAGGCCTCCGGGGAGGGCGGGGCGCCTCTGCACCTGGCCGCGTGGGGCGCGGCCCCCGCAGAGGTCTTCGGGTGCCTTCTCTTCATGCTTAAGCTTGCCTCTAGATCTGCTCACGTTGGATTGCTTCGCCTGCGCAGACTGCTGATGGCGGCGGGGGCGGACGTGAACGCGGAGACGGCGGGCGGGTGGACGCCCCTCGCCCTCGCCGCCGGCCGCTGCGCCGCGCCGGTCCTCTCGCTGCTCCTCTCCCATGGGGCCGACCCCGCGCGGTGCCCTCGGAATCCCTCCAGGCGCCTGCCGGAGACGCCCTTCGCGCCCGGACCGCCCCTCTGCGAGGCGGCGCACCGCCCGGCGGCCCTCCGAGCGCTCCTCGGGGCCGGGGCCGACCCGAATGCAGCCGACGCCGACGGCGCCACGCCGCTCCTGCGCGCCCTCCTGCGGCGCGCCCCCGACGCCTGCCTGGAGATCCTGCTGGAGGCCGGGTCCGACCCCGGCCGCCCCTGCGCCCGCTTCGGCGCGCCCCTGGTCGTCGCGTGCGGCTACGAGTCCCGCGGGAGCTCGAGCGTCTGCTGCCCGCCTCGCTCGCCGGCCATCGTGCGGCGCCTGCTGCAAGGCGGCCGGGCGGATCCGAACGCGAAGGACACGGAGGGGGCCACGCCGCTCGTTCGCGCGCTGCGCCACGGCAGCGGCGCCGACGGCGAGGCCATCGTGTATGCCCTCGCCTCCACCTTGACCGCTGCGCTCAGAACACGATCCCCGCCGCAGGCACGCTCTGCTGGACGCAGGGGCGTCGCTCAACGTCGAGTCTCCTTGGGGCACGCCGCTGCACGTCGCCTGCTACTACAGTGCGCAGAAACGCGAACGTAACATTTCTTCGCATTTCCGAAATTGAATTTTCCGCAGGCGATTTCCTCGGCGACGATCGCGACGATCGCGACGGCGACGGGCGGAGGCCGCAACGGGAGCCGCTCTCGCCTTCGGTGGCGGGTCGATTGCTGTCGATGGGGGCCGACCCTAACGCGCTCGCGGCGGCGGGGCGCCTCGGGGTCTGCAGCCCGCTCCACGCCGCTGTCCAAGTGAGCCGCATTAGATCTGCTCAGCGTGATCATGAGGTGAACTTCGCTGAAATTCGCGTGTGCAGGTCGGGCCGGCCTCGAGGGCGGAGGAGCTGGTCCGGATACTGCTGCGGGCCGGCGCGAACCCAAACGCCGCGACGCTGGCAAACCCGGGCGAGGCGGGGGAGCAGCAGGAGGGCACCGGCGAGACGCCGATCGCGCGGGCCCCGACCCCGTGCGGCCCCCGCTCGAATCTAGAATTTAAATTTTAAAGGAGATGATTTTAGATTAAACACATGAGATCTTCAGAGACAGTAAATAAATGTGCAGATAAGCGTATAGAAATTAAACGAAGCTGAGGCGGCGCAGGGAAATCGCGCGCCTGCTCCTGGAGGCGGGGGCGGCCCTGGACCCGGCCTCCGTCCCCGGCGCCGGCGCCGTCTCGCCCCTCCTCACGGCGCCCGCCGGCCCCGTCCTGAGGCGCGCGGGCCCCAGCCCCCCCCCCCCCCCCCCCCCCCCCCCGTCCCTCTGATTTAAGCGTGCAGGATGCTGCTCGAGGAAGAGGCTGCGCGGCTCGGGCCGCCGGGGCCGCCCGCCCCGCCGCCACGCGGGCCCCCCGGCCCCAGTACGGGCGGCACGGCCCGCTGGTCGAGGCGCGCCCTGCCCTGCAGCCAGGCCTCCCGCCGTTTTCTCGGGGCCGCTGATCATGAGCCGTTATTTCGCAGAGGATGGACGGCATTGCGGCGGGGTGCGCAGATTGCAATTTTAACTGAACTTGTCTGCTGCTCGTCATTAATTGCAATTGCTGCATCCCGCAGCTTCGCGGCGGCCGCGCGGCGCGCAGAGGACGCCGAAACAGCCGCGTGCGCTAGCCCCTTCGTAAACAGAGCGCATAATTAGCATCGCCTGACGTCGACGTCGCGATCGCGCGCGCGCGCCAGGCTGGCGCTCGACCTGCTCCTCCTCTGCGAGGGCCCCATCCCCGCCGCCGACCTCGAGGCCCGAAGCGCCGCGGCGGCCGCCCGGCCCGCCCTCGCCTCCGCACGGCGCCTCCTCGCCCTCGAGGGCCGCCTCATGCAGCCGCCCGACGTCGACCCCGACCCGCGTCCCGGGGCGGAGGAGGACGGGGGGGCGAGCAGCTGCAGCCCCGGGCCCCTGCTGGAGGCCTGCGGCGCCGGCTTCCGCCTCACTGCCCTCCGCCTCGCCCGCTCCGCGGAGGACCCCCAGTCCGCCCCTCTCGGATCGAGCGCTTAAATTTCTTCTGAGCGAGGCGCAGGGAGGCGCTGCCGCACGCGGTGCGGGGGGGGCCCCGCGTCCTCGGCGCCTGCCTCGCCCTCATCGCCCGCGGTCCGCGTCCGGGATCCGCCACGCCGCCTCAAGCTCAAGCCCGACCGCGGGCTCAGGGGCGGACCCGACGCGGGAGGAGGAGCCCTGCGCCGGCGCCGGCTCCGCGCGCGATCGCGATCGGGATCGCCGCGTGATCGTCCAGGCGAGCGAGCCCGTCCCTCCAATTCGAATTCGAATGCATCCGTGTGAACTAAATTAAACCCGCCCCGCCCCGGCCGGCAGCTGCACCCGGACGTCTCCTTCCAGGCCGCCCTCAAGCGCGCCGCCGGCGCCCGCGACCTCTACATCTGGTAGCCCCCCTCCCCTTCCCCCCCTCCCTCCCCCTCCCAAATCGAAGATTTAGAGAGCAGCGCGGACAGCGCTGCGAAGCGAAGCAAGCTTTTAAGGCTGCGCCGAGGCGTTAACATTAGCGGCTCTGCAATATGGGGCGCGCTACTACGACGTCTCGCATAATTCTAGATCTAGATATGCTACGACGTCTAGATCTTACATAATAATGCATCTGCACCCTCTCCGGCTTCAATTTGTCCCTGATCGGTGGCTCGCGCGCTCTGCGACTCTCGCGGGCTCCAGCTACGGGGAGGGCGACGAGGCCTTCGCGGGGCGGCTCGCGCGGGGCCTCGAGGAGGCGCACGTCACCTGCCGCGTGCGCGCGACGAGCTCCCTCCCTTTCCCCCTTCCTTGCGAGACGTCCGGCCCCGCGGCGCGCGCGTGCATGTGCGCAGGTCGCCGAGCCCCATCGCGATCGCGAGCCCGGGCTCGAGCGGGGACCCGACGTCGAGGTGAGAGCGCGGCTCCGGCTCCATCCGCCCCTCTTTCTACAAAGCAACGTTGCACTGCGCTGCGCGTTGCGCAGGAAGCGGGCCCCGATCACGACCCGGAGCCGCTGCGGCGGGCGCAGGCGCTCGTCTTCGTCGCGGCGCCCGCCGCGTGCTCCTCCCCCCGCTGCCGCGCCGCCCTCGCCGCCGCCCGCGCCCTCCGCCGCCCCGTCTTCCCCCTCTGGCGCCAGGCGCGGCCCGCCCCTTTCTCCTAATTATATAAGCTTCCTCTGGTGTGCTCTATAAGCTTTTAATAAGTCCGCCCCTTTCTCCTAGTTATATAAGCTTCGAAATTCCTCTGGTGTGCTCTGACTGCAACTCGCGCCACGCAGCAATGCCCCCTCGACGACGAGCTGCAGGCCCGCGCGCTGCTCTTCTCTGCCGCACGAGGCAGCGCCCTCCGAATCCGTCGACTCATCGCCCTCTGTTTGCAGGGGTACCTCCTGAAAAGCCAGTTCGCGTGCGCGCGCAGATTCTTTCTTTGGCTTCCTCTCTCTTTCCTGACCTCTCCCGCCCCCGCCCATCCGTCTCGCAGGGACTTCACGACGTGCCCGCCCTTCAGCTTCTTTGACCTGCTCTCCCTCCGGAATTGCTGAGTTCCCGACCCGTCGACGCCGCAGGGACGAGCTGCTGGAGAGGGGCCTCGCGGCCTTCGCGCACACCATCTCCCACCACCTCTCCGGCGCCTCCACGGGCGCAGCGGGGGCCGCGGGGGCCGCCGAGGCGGCGGCGGTGGCGGCGGCTGCGGCCGTCCTCGCGCTGCCGGGGGCCCGGTGCGACCCGGAGGGGTCTTCGCCCTTTCTCTTCGTGTGGTTCCACAAGGCGGACGCTGCGTTCGCGGGGCAGCTCGCCCGCGGCCTCGCCCACCGCCGCGCCCCCTGCTGGCTCGAGCACCCCGTGCGCAGTCCATCAACGTGTATTATAATTAGAGCTTCGAATTCAAGATTAATTAGAAATCTAGAGCTTCGATGCCACGATATCGATGAAGCTGCTGAATCGGTGGTGATCGAAGTATATACGATGAAGAGATATCAAAGCTATATGCACTAGAGCTTTATGTGCAGGGTTGCTGATTTATCTGACCGCAGGGCGTGGCGAGCTCGAGCTCGGGGTCGCCCTCCAGCGGGGACGGCGACGAGGGCGCGAGAGCCGTCGTCAAGGTCGGACCTAGGCCTCCGCGCGCCTTATAATTAGCTAGCGGATCGGACGCGCGCTGGCGCTGACCGCCCGCTCGCTCGCGCCCGACCAGTGCGCAGCCTTCGTGCCGATCCTCTCGCCGGCTGCCGCAGGGGACCCGTCTCTCAGGGACCGCCTGCAGGCAAGGCCTAGGGCGCTTTCGAATTTCGAAACTAAGCTTAAAAGAGAAGCTTGCTTGAATTCAAACCAATTAGCGATCCCACGGATATGATACGAGCTTAACGAATTTTTTCGAATGCTATTGACAGCTTGCGGAGCTGAACCAGCGGCTCGTCCGGCCTATCTTCCTCGCCGACTCGTGGGTACATATATATTCGCAGCGGTCGAAGTCTTGTGGGGGTACTGATCGTTTTTCGGCGCAGGCGTCCGAGCTCGAGGATCTCCTCGCGGGGGAGCGTTCCTTCGTGTTTTTCGCGGAGGGGAACGTCGCCCTGCTCGCCGTGAGCTTGGGCTGTACCCCCCCCCCGCGAAAACGCCCTCGGCGTGAGACTAACGTACCCCCAGACCGTGGACGAGCTCGCGGCGTCCGTCCCGCGCCTGCGGCCGCCGCGCGCGAGCGGGCTCCCGGGTCCGGCCGCGGTGCCGGGGGCGCAGAGCCGGGGCGAGGATGTTGGCGAGGCCGGGCTGGCGGAGAGGCAGCTGCGGGCGCGCGTGGCGGCGGCGCGGCGGCGCGTGGCCGAGCTTGAAGCCCGCCTTTCGTCCCTGGCCATGGGCTCGAGCGCGAGCGAGCAGACGCCGACGCGAGCCAGCGCTGCGCCAGCGCTGCAGCGGGCGCCGGGGCGAAGCTCGGGCTCTCGCGATCGAGCCAACGTCGTCCCCCGCCCGCCCTCAAAGACCCCCCCGCCCGGCTCGCAGACTTGCTGCGTGTTCTAGCTTTCTGCGTGGTCACTGAGCAGTCACTTTAGCTCACAGGGCAGCGACGTTTATCCGACGATGATCTGTACACGTAGCAAGAGCGATCTTTACACCTATCTGCAAGGCTTATAATCAAGTATCTGCAGCTTGTATTTACTAAGCAATATCAATTATAAGGTGCGACGTCGAACTTAAAAAATAATGCATATGCTGGCAGATCGAAAGTTCGAGGTACGGTCGGCTAATTATATAAAAAGAAAGAAATTTAAAGTTCTGTCGCGCTATATAACTTCATCTAACTCAGAGGCTCTCTCGAGGTCGGCTAAAAAAAAAAGAAAGTTCTTTCGCGCTCACTAAATCTACATCTCTACTTTTGAAATCTGAGCTAAGCCCGGAGCCGGTTACGAGAGAGTCGCCATCTCATGATCACTCCGCGTCGCGATCGCTGGCCATGGGCTGCAGGCCAATTGCAAGGAAGGGGCACGAGGGGTCGTGGGGCAGGAGGGAGAGCGTCTTCGCGACGACGGCGCCGAGCCCCTCCTGCTTGGACAAGGCGCGGTCGAATCCCGCGGCGCTGCACTGCTCCCGCAGGGGCCGCGCGCGCACGTCCAGAGAGGTCCAGAGCACGAGGGCCGATCGGCAGCTCGAGGGCGCACCGCCCCCGCTCGAGCTCGGCCTGCCCGCCTCCGCACGGCGTATCGCCTCGGCGGCCTGGTCATGATCATGCGGACCGGGCAGGGTGTCAGTGATATCGCGATTTCGATCGGGAGCAGACAATTTAAGCGCAGGAAACATGAGAAGGGGTTGGGAAGGCACCTCGAGCCCCGTCAGAACTGGCATCTCGCAGTCGAGCACGCAGACATCGAAGGGACGGGCTCCGGCCGCGAGCAGCTCGCAGAAGGCCTTCACCGCCTCCTGTACACGCGAAGGAGGAAGAGGGAAAACGGAAAATAAGAAAATGAAATCGAAGGCGACGCGCGCGCTGCTAGGCTGGGCCGGCCCCGGCCCCAGGCTAGAGCTAGCGCCTGAGCTTCTCATAGATCATTAAATTCAAATTTGGGGACCGTCGACGTCGATGCGGGCCGGCACAAGCGCGCACCCTGCCATTGTTCACGGATCGAACGGATCCCTTGGGGCACGCGGCGCCGAATGCGCGCTGGGCGATGGCCCTGTTCATCTGTGCACGAGAGTCTTAATTCGATTTGAAAGAGGTGATCATGAAGGCGTCTATGGAGTCTTTAATTGAGCTGCCGGGCTCGGATTCGTGATAAATAAAGCACCTCATTATCGTCAGCAATAAGGATTTGAAGCCGGCAGGAGCAGAGCGGCCTCGCGATTGCAATCCGGCTCGATGCTTGGCACCCCAATCGCGATCGCGAGCTCCGCCACTTGCACGCGCGGTCAGCATCGGCCCCCGCGATGCACGTATACATGTCAACGTGTATGGTGGCCATATGCATGCATATGAAGCGGTCAAGGCATCTGTCCACATGCACAGGCGCCGTACTGCAGCTGGTGCCACTATCGCCTCGTACGCGTACGGAAGAATTTGAAGTCGAGGTGCGGGCGGTCCTTGCCGGACCGTCAAGCTTGACAACGCCGCGGGCGGTACCGGTGCGACAAAGGTAATTGCAGGGCACAGAGGCTCTGCGCGCCGTCTGCAGCCGCCGGCTATGGCCAACGAAGTCGCGATCGATCGCTTCCACTTCGACGTCCAGGGATATCGACGCGCAGAGATGGACGGACCGCCGCCGGTTTCGAGTCGTTTGCGTCCGCGGCGGCGCCGGCGGACGCAGGCCCGAGGGACCCGAAGCTAAGGGATCGTACATTCCATGCTTACGGTCATTTTGCCAAGTTGCCAGGGTTGAGGCCCGCGCTGGAGCGCCGGCGGCCGCTCCGAGAGCTCTAGATACTGAGATCTTGAGCTGAAGTACTGGCGCAGCAGCTAGCACTGCAGGCTGCAGCCCCGGGCCCAAGCCTAGTAGGACGAGATTCCCGATCGCAAAGAATTTGAAGCTCAAAATCTACGGTCATCTACCAGCTGCAGCTGCAGCCTGCAGGCAGCAGACTCAGTGACTGCAGCAGACTCTGAGATGCTGGCCAGATGCTGGGCCAGCCTGGCACTATATATATATACTGTAGAATCTGTTAATTTAGTACAGGAAAATAATTAGTACTTCGCCAAAACTGCCACTTTAGCGGCTGGTAAATCTTTAGTAGGTCGGTCTTCGCAGGGCTTTTAAAATTTGTATGGCGGAGACGGGGCTACCCCTACAAAATCTCGGCTTTAGCAGGCGGGAAATATTTAGTAGATCGTCCAAAAACTTTTCATTTAGTACTATAAATATGCAGCCTACTAAATATTTCTAGCTCTCCAGTACCGTGTAACAGAATATTAGTTCGCGCATAATATTAGTTCGGTACCAAATTAGTGCGTTTTTTGCCGTGAAAACGCACTAATTTGAGACCGCACCAATAAAAGGACACTAAGAAAATGCCGTAGGGGTACGGTTTGTACCCCTCGCCCCAGACACTGGAAACGAAAAAACGCACTAATTTGAGACCGAACTAATTCCTTTGGTCGGGGTCGGGGTCTAAAAACGAACTAATATCGTGCGAATTAATATTGTGTTACACGGTATAGTACGAGGCTGGCATCCTGCAGCTGCAGCCTGCAGCCTGCCGCAGTGCAGGCTCAGCCAGCTGCAAACTGAGCGTTAATGAGGCAGTGCGGCCTGTGAGGCTGTGCATGCATATATGCCATGATCGACGGACACAGTCACTGATGAGTCACTGACTCAGTGAGTGTGTGGCACTGCAGCTGTGTGCACTGTGCAGCGGGCCCGCCGGCGGGCCGCCGGCGCCGCGGGCCAGCGGCGCCGGCAGCGGTACTAGTACCCGGGTCCGACGGTCACCGGGTCCCGGGACCGTACTACGCATATACTACTAGGCTAGTACGGTGAAGCTCCGGTCCGGAGTCTCCGGATCGATATCCGGTCCATAATCCGGATCATCGATATACCGTAGTACCGGTATCCGTGATCATCATAGTATCGGCCCTACAGTCCTACTATCCGATGATCGGAATCATCGGATCTGTATGATACTGTATCATATAAGGTCCGGCGACTCCGGCCCGGCGCGGCGGCCAGGCCAGAAAAGCGGCTCAAAAGCCTGGCCAGCTGGAAACAGCGGCGCGTGGCCAGTGGGGAGGGGCGCAACCGGGCCGCAAATTTGGCCCGCAAGTTCCGCAACCCCCTCCCTGCCTGGCCGCCGTGTGGCCGGACCTATCCGAGCAAGTTTTTTTATCATCACTGACGACTCACTGACGAGTCAGTGACGAACACGTCACTGAGTCAGTCAAGTTTCTAGATCATTTTTGTTGGCGTTTCCGGCCCCTGAATTTCGAATCGGGCCCTGAATCCCTGATAGATTTCCCAAATGGTCCGGAATCTCGCGATTGAATAAAAAACTTGAACACTGAGCTGTGAATAGCCTGTGATAGCAGTTGCAATTGGATCCCGACTCCCGACTCCCGGGTCCCGACTCCCGAGTCCCGACTCCCGAGTCCCGAGTCCCGACTCCCGAGTCCGGATCCCGGACTCCGGAGGGCGAATCGATATCATCCGATGATCGGCGATTCGCCGGGAAGTTCAACGGTTCGCCCCACTCCACGGGCAAGCGGGGCCCCAGCGGATTACTACCGGCACCTATACTAGTAGTACCGTAGTACTGTAAACGTACGGCACTTTATTTCGCCAAACCCGAAAATCCTTGCGAAAATTAATCCATCAGCGTCTTGATTAATAATTCGCCACCCGGGGGGCCCGCCCCGCGACTTCGCCATACACGATACCTGCTTGATAAGGATACAACTTCATACAAGGCTTAATTCGCCACCGTCAAATCATTGAATATTCGCCAGCGCGAGCTCGAGGGTCTGGCGAATGTAGTCGAAATTAAGCGCTGGCGAATATTCGTACGTTTAGAATACTAGAGTAAACGTTAAGGTTATACCGCACCGACATGTCGACGTCGGAGCTCGAGCTTCGACATTCGGTTCGATCGACATGTCGAATGTCGGCACGATATCGATCATCGATGTCGGCGAGGGCGACCGACATGTACAATATTAATGTACATGCATTCTGTACGTCACAACTCCGGCTTTTATAGCCGTACGTAGTTTTAAATTGCCGTAACTTAGTAAATTGCCCAGAGGCCGAATTCGCCAATATAAAGCATCGGAAATGTGAAACGTTGCTGCGGGCAGTAAAATGGGCCGATTAGGGCGAACGTCTGGATTCGGCAATTTATCGCCAAGGCAATTAATATTCCGGTTTTCAAAGTTTGGGAGAATTCGGCAATATTATGCCGCAATATTACTCCAGGGCGATATCGATTTAAACCGTCCCTGTACCGGTTTATTCCTTCGAACGTGTGAACCAATGAGCGACGGAGCCAGCTCAGCCAGTGAGAACTTGTGCATGACATGATGTGACTCATCATCATTGATGAGTAAGAATTGCCATTGTGACTCTTGTGAGTCCTGAGTCTTGAGCTTGTGAGTCCGACGGTCAGTCTTTTGAGCCTCGGAGTCACTGAGTCAGTCACGCCGAAGTTCGGCCGAACTAGCTATAGTTTTGACCGAACAGTCACGCCGAACTAGTTCCGCCGCACTCGTACTTCCGCGAGCACCGCGACTTCCGTCGCAAAGAATTGAATTCCGTACCTGCCATGAACCTTCCGAAGTTCCTCCGATCAAACTAGAGAAATTGTTTTATTCAACTGTCATTTTTTTAACGGTCATTTTTTTAGGTCTGGACTCCGGATCCGGATTCCGGAGTCCGGAGTCGGGGTCCGGAGACTCGGGAGTAATACGGAGTCGGGAGTCGGGAGTCGGGACTCGCCGAGTCGGCCCGGCGGGACTCGCGATCGGGAGTTCGGACTCCGGGACTCGGGTGTCCGGACCGTCCGGTACTACGGTAGTGCCGTGCACGTGGACGTGGGCCGCCCCCGTGGCGCGCCGCGCGCGTGCATGCGGCGTACGCGTGCGTACGTAGACTGTTAAACGTGCAATATCCAGCGCGGCTAGACTTCGGCAAACCCCGAAAAATGCGACGAAATTGTGGACAATTTGTGGTTCGATTTTCATCACGTGCACTATCATATTTTCGGCAACACATGTGTACAGTCAGTCCGCCTAGGCGGCGGTACATTGATCCCTCTTCTGTCATACATCTGCACATGTACGATTCTGCTATGCCGAAAAGCGCCGAATATTTAGTTCTGCCGGAGATTTCATGTTTTACAGTACGCCGACGTAACGTAACGTAACGCCGTTCGTATACCCAGTACCGGCCGCCGCGCGGTGGTCCTGGTGACCGGTATACGTACGTATATATACTGTACGTGCTGTACATGTACATGTGGGCTTGTACATGTGGCGTGCACGTCCGACGTCGACGGTCTTCGAATTCGAATTCGAATTCGACATCGACAACCTTCGCAATTGAGGGCAAGGGACCATCGGACGTGGCATTAATGTTCTCTTTCCGAAGTTCAGATCCGGGATCCTCGCGATCGCGGCCGACCGCGAGCGCTGCGCATGCCGGCTGCCGCAGTGCGTGGCTCATCTACCGGAGTAACCGGACTAGTTAGTACCGCCGGGCCGGTAGATCTCGGCATCCTCTCAAAGTCTGTCAGAGCGAGCTCGAGCCTCGGTTTAATGTCCACCTCATGATCATGATCAGCTTTTGCACGCGATCGTGAGCTCAATTGCAAGCGCCATCGGCGCGGGCCCTCAACTTGCCATTGGCCTCAAGCTATTCATCCCGGAGTCCGTCACGGCGTACGAGTAGCCTAGCAGCGATCGCCGCGGCCCGCGGCCGGCTGCGAGCTCGAGGTCTCCGTCGTCGATAGCCTGGATCGATATCGGAGGCCATCGATATATATCGCTGCCCGGCGCCGGCGCCGGCGCCGCCTCGAGCTCCGGACTCCGGGACTCGGAAACCCGTCCTCCTTCCGAAGTCGACATCCGCGGCCGAACCCGGGGTGCTCTGGGGCCGATCTAGAAGGTCACGCGTATACGTACGATGGCCCCCGCCCGGGTCCCGCAGGTGCTCATGCGCGCCGCGGCATCTCAGATCTAGATCTGAATACGTATATATCTGTACGTATACATGTCGCCATTAATATTGCAATTGCCGCGGGCCCCGCGCCGCGGGCCGCGCGCGCCGTAAGCTCAATTGCAAGACTCTGAGAGGCGGTGATCATGAGTCGCGATCGACGTCGACGTCGACGCTGCGCATGCGCATCATGGCATGCGCTCGATCTCGCGATCGCCGGCGCCGGCGCCCCGGCGCCTCAGCTGCGTATGCCATGATGCCGCCGTGGCCGGGCGCCAGTCCGCAGCGCCGCCCGAATTCGAATTCGAAGCTGGAACTCGGAGGGGGGTAGAGGGAATCAAAGACATCCAGAGTTGCGGCTCGTCCGATCCGCGGTGCTCGCTTTCCTGGCGATGGATCCGCGCTTCATGAGCGAGGATCCACCGTCCCTCGCCCATAGCTACTGCGCTGATATCGACCATGACGTCGACGCGTCCAGCTTCAGTCATCCGCAGGTCCGCTGCCGTGGCTCGCGTGCACGAAGGACTCCGCCGTACGTACGCTCGCTTCTAATCAGCCCGCCGCCTGCGCGCAGGCCTCCGCGAGCCCGAGCCCGAGCCCGAAGCTCCCCCACGCGTGTCAGCGCTGCGGGAAGGCCTTCGCCAACCTGTTCGGGCTCGGCCGGCACAACGGCTGGTGCCCGCGGACGCCGGCGAACGGCAAAGAGGCCCCCGCAGCGGCGTCGACCTCGGCCGGCCGCGGGAAGAAGAATTCGAAGCGCAAACGCAAGCGCGCCCCGCGCAGCGCGCCCGAGGGGATCGATTCCGAGCCTGCGGACGGCGCCGCGAGCTCGCCGCGAGCGAGCTCGGAGCACGCGGTAGTGGAGGAAGAGTCGGAGGAGGAGCGGGAGGACGAGTTCGACCTTCCTGCGGTCCGCAAGCGCGCGCACGCGCGCGCGCTCCACCTTGGGCCCGTCGCGCTCGGCTCGGTCTGACGGGCCGGCGCGTCGACAGAGGTCGGCGCGGAAAGCGCCGGTGGCTTCGACGCGGGCCGCGCCCACCGCCGCCGCCTCCCGCAGGAGCAGTGTCGGGAAAGCGGGGTGCGCGTGCGCGCGCGTCCCTCGCCCGCGCCGGGAATCCGACCCAAGCGCGCAGCCCGCGGCCGGCGCCGCCGTCGAGCGCGGCGGGCGGGCGGCGCGCGGCGCGGAGGCGGGCGCGGGGCGCGGCAGGCGGCGGCGATCCCGATTGAGATCACGAGCGTCGAGCCGGTCGTCCTTCTCGAGGAGGAAGACGGCAGCAGCGAGGAGGATCCGGAGCCGCGCGGCGCGAAGGGGCGGAGGGCGGAGGGCGGCCCCGCGCCTCATGATCAGGCGGACGCACCCCAGCCCGAGCGGCGGTACCCCTCGGTGAGCCGCGGCCCGGCCCCTCGGATCCGGAGGGCTCGGCGCGGCTCTGATCATGAGGGGCGCCCCCCCTCGCAGGGCGACGCGCCGTTCTTCCTCCCGTACCGCTTTTTTAAGCTCGTGCGCCCCCACTCCCCCCCCCCTCCCCCCTCCCCCCCCCCCCCCGCCCCCCGCCTCGCCAGCTCCGGGCCCGAGGCTACGCACAGGGCGGCGCGAAGGGGCTCGGGAGGGCCGTCGTCCCTTGGGGAAACTACGAGGTTCGCCTGCCCCCGCCCGGCCCTGCCCGTCCCGGCTCCTCGGCTGACAGCGACGGCCGCCTGCAGCTCGAGACGCCGCCGGCGGACGAGCAGGCGGGCCGCGCCCCCGGCCCGCCTGCGCCCGCCTCTCCCGCGGCGGCTGACCGCGCGGCATGCGCAGGCGACGGCTCGCAACTGGGACCGCGTCGTGATCGCGTGCTACGGCCCCGAGAAGGCGCGGCACACGACCAACTTCGATATTTCGAGTCCGGCCGCCGATCGCAATCCGCCGCCGCCTCCGCGCCGCCTCACCTGAGCCGCACGCGGCCGCAGCGTACGAGGCCGAAGTCTTCTACAGGCGGCTCTTCCTCGAGCAGCCCCCGCCGCCCTTCGGGTTCCACGGGAGCCGCGCGGTGCGCGGGCCGCGCACGTTTAGAAGCGGCGCGGCGCTCAGGGGGCCCCCTCAGATGGACAAGGACGTGCTGGTGCTGGGATTCCTGCGGGAGGCCGGCGCGCTGGAGACGGGCGCCTCGGCCGGCGGCGGCGGGCGACCCCAGGTAAAAAATGAGAGAGGGCCCACCACGGTGGCCCACCCCTCTCCGCCACCCCATCCCCTCACCCCCCTCTCTCACTGCACCAGCCCTAGCGTCCTCACCACTCTCCCTCCGACCCCGCTCTGTCGTTATGTCTACCCCGCCGATCCAGCTACGTCTGCCGGCCTTTTCCCTAGGTCAAAGCCTAGCAATAGCTTGCGACTATTCAAGACAGAGCTGACAACTAGAAGAGACGTAGAGGAGCGCGGCCCCCCCTTGAGCGCGGTCTGCAGAGCAACAGGGCAGCATAGGCTAGGCGGTATTAATGTGTACATCGGATCTAACTATCGAAATGCGTTCAGCTTTACAAGTTATCTATTCGTGACTACTGTGAGAAAGGCGCAGCGCGGGCAAGGTCTATCTAGGCGTTAACTACGGATATTAGACCCCCGGTTGCTTGCGCGCGGTCTGCTGCGGCCTCAGGAGAGAATAACTTCATTCTTTTTACCTTCACTGTAATCCCTAGCTTGCTGGACTGAATTGGGTGCTGTAAAGATAAAGAAGTATTAAAAGAATAGATATTACCTATGGGCATTGCCTAGAAGTATTAAAAGAATAGATATTACCTATGGGCATTGCCCAGAAGTATTAAAAGAATAGATATTACCTTTGGGCATTGCCTAGAAGTATTAAAAGAATAGATATTACCTATGGGCATTGCCCAGAAGTATTAAAAGAATAGATATTACCTATGGGCATTGCCCAGAAGTATTAAAAGAATAGATATTACCTATGGGCATTGCCCAGAAGTATTAAAAGAATAGATATTACCTTTGGGCATTGCCCAGAAGTATTAAAAGAATAGATATTACCTTTGGGCATTGCCTAGAAGTATTAAAAGAATAGATATTACCTGGGCATTGCCTAGAAGTATTAAAAGAATAGATATTACCTTTGGGCATTGCCTTTAAGTTAATTAATATATATTGATACTTCTGGACATGGCTGGTTCCGAAAATGGCTCAGCATTTAAAAGCACTTAAAGATTTCTCAATTGATTACTAATGATGACGTGCCTGACAGTGATAAGGATAGCCAGATCAATAAGGCCTAGAGATTGCTCTTGAACTTTTGTCCGAAGTCACTATGCGAACTTGGACGTGAATTTGTGTCCAAAGTCACTAGGCGACCTTGGACGTGAACTTTTGTCCAAAGTCACGAACTTCAGAACGGTGCCCGAATCGGCTAGCAAGTAGTCTAGTAGTCTCCTGTGGTGTAATTGAGGCTATACTAGCGCTTTGATCATGACACGCATGCGTGGGGATGCGCCTGCATGCTTGGGGATTTTGGACGTGAACTTTTGTCCAAAGTCACGAACTTCAGAACGCCGCCCGAATTGGCTAGCAACTAGCCTAGTCGTCTCTTATAGTGTAATTGAGGCTATATTAGCGGCTAGATTGAGCGAGACATGCGTGGTGGTGCGCCTGCATGCTTGAGGATTTTGGACGTGAACTTTTGTCCAAAGTCACGAACGTCATGCCTTCTAAGACTGCTTACTGTAGTGTTATAAGCGCTACTAGAATTCGAATTTAAATGCATTTGCGTATACATCGCCGCCGCAAGAGCGCCAACTCAGCTATCAGTTTTCCAAGCAGCACCAGCTGCGATCTACCACACAATGTGCCTCAGTGACATGTTATAAAGGAATCGCACCGCCCTATAGGAACGAGCGGTTGGTTGCGCGCTTTCTCTGAAAATCTTTTGGAGCGCTATTGTTAAATGGAGCGACGGTTTGAGATCGCGCGGCTCAAAGAGCAGATAGCAGGCCAGGCCGAGGTTTTGTACAATCGCAGGTTTATTCATGGACAATTTAGAAACAAACTGCAGCGCATCAGTGCGAGTGGCTCACGCACGCGACTGCCGACACTACAAAAATACGCATCACTTTTGAACGAGCTGTCAACAGTACCGAGGCCGCCGAGACCAGTTGCAGCTGCACGGCTAGAGCTTGCTATTGCTGAGGGGATTGTAGCAGGATTTTCAGAGCTGCCCGATCCGAGCGTGAGCGAGTTCAGCGAAACTGAAATTGCAGAGGAGGACGGCACAGTGACGACACGTACAGCGCTGAACGGGACATACGCTGACTGGGAGTACCGGCCCTCACGTGGAACAGGCCGAGTCACGTCGATGCAGGCGCAGCTCGAAAATAATGCGAGGTTCAGAGCAGGCGCAGTGGCATTTGCGAGCGTGCAGCAAGAATTAGCAAGTCAGGATCGAATGGGCATAGCTTTGCAGGTCTCAGGAGTCGGACTCTATCGCAAGCCTAACGAGGACTCAGCGCTTGCAGTAGTGATTGAGCACAGGAAATTTTACCGCATACTCCCAGGGTCAGACGTTGTTGAGGCGATCCGCTCACAGCTGGAGGAGCTAGATACTATTGCGCAGGAAAAGAGCCGTGATTCTTCCGCCTTCGAGACGTGGATTAAGCTACGCTTTACCGCGATTAGATACTTCAGGCGTATGGGCGGCCGCGGACGCGGGTTTGTACTTCCGAGCTGGCTTGCACTGAAGCAGGCCTTGATCAATATCAATGCACCGAACAACGAGTGCTTTAAATATGCTGTCCTCGCAGCGCGCAATCCGCTGGCCCCAGGGGTGGATTCGAGGCATGCAGGAAGCTATCGGCAGCACGAGGCATCGCTAGATTGTACGATGCTCACGTATCCGACGCCACTCGATTCGAAAATGTTCAGCAAATTTGAGTGTGCGAATAATGTTAAGCTCTGCGTCTACACGACTGCGCTAGACAAGCAAGACGTCATTCCAATCCACATAAGCGCAGCAACGGATGCTATACCCATACTGTACGTGCCAGCAGGCGACGGGAATGATGTGGGACATTATTTGTGGATAAAGAACATATCGCGCCTGTTTGGAAAGCATGGGTCGAATGCGAAGCACTATTGCCTGGCATGCCAGTGCGGCTTTGGCTCAGACGAGGCCTTTCAAAATCATCTTAAATACGACCGGTGCCTTGATCGAGAGGAGCACGCAAGGGACGTGCTTCCGAAAAAGGGTGAGCACATTATAAAATTCAACAGTTTCGAAAAGACGATTCGCCAAAGACTTGTTGGGTATGCGGACTCGGAAACTATGACTGTACCTGTTTTGCAGACCGAGAGTGAATCAAAGACGAAGCAGCTAGGTGTTCACGCGATATCTTCGATCGGGTGCTTAGTTATCCTAAACAAGGGACAAAATCAAGGAACGAATGAAACTGTAGAAAGCGTTGAAAATTCAGAGACGAGGCAACAGGAGCAGTTTTGGTTCTCGCATATGGGCTCGCAAACTGAGGAGTCTGCAGAGGCATTTGTTACTTGGCTAGATGAAAAAGAGCCGCAGTTTAAGGGAATCTTGGAGGAGAAAGCGACGATGCAGATTACGCAGGAACAAGAGCGCTCCTTTCAAGCAGCAGAAACGTGCTATATGTGTGGAAGCGAGTTCAAAGAAGTCAAAGATAAAAATCGAGATCACTGCCACGACTCCGGGCAGTATCTTGGAGCGGCCTGCAAGGCCTGTAACAGGCGACGAGCAAAAGCTGCCGCCGTGCCAATATTCTTTCACAATGGCCGAGGATTTGACTTTCACCTATTAGTGAGGGCTTTGGCAGCAGGCTATAACCGGCGGAAAGTCGCAGAAAATGCATTCAGAGCCGAGGTTGAGCGCAAGTTTCAAGCCAAATACGCAGGGCGTGAGCTGAGCGCAGATCATGAGAAAAATGCAAGGAAGCGGCTTGAGCGCACACTACGTCCTCGTGAGTTACTGTCAACGAAGTTTGACCAGGTGTTTCAGAACAGCGAGCGCATTTCACAGTTCACATACGGCATTTACGTTTTCCGTGACTCTGCTCAGCACCTGCAGGGCAGTCTCGATAGCCTTGCGGCTGCAGTACCTGATGAGAAAAAGAAAATCACGCGTGCACTGCATGAGGGCGAGACACGGTTCAAACTAATGACGCGCAAGGGTGTCTATCCATACAAGTACATTACTGGCTGGGATCGTCTTGCAGAGACATCACTACCAGGGCGCCGCCAATTTTACAATGAGCTAAAGCAGTCGAAGTGCTCTCGGGATGATTATGCCCACGCTCAGTCGGTCTGGCGTGAGCTTGGTTGCAGGACAATGGCTGATTATACATTGGAGTACATGAAGACAGACATAGCTCTTCTAGCAGACGTCTTTGAAAACTACCGGGACACCTGTATGGAGACGTACAAGCTGGATCCCAGCTACTTTATGAGCATTCCAGGTTTCTCGTGGCAGGCGGCTTTGAAACACACCGGCCAGCAACTGGAGCTGTTCCACGAAGGGCAGGAGGATATGCACCGCTTTATTGAGAAAGGGATCCGTGGAGGAATCTCTATGATATCAAAAAGATATGCTCGAGCTAATAATGCCTGGATTGATAAGTACATCGTGGGTCACAGAAAAAAGCAGGGCTGGTTACTGTACCTCGATGCGAACAACCTTTATGGGCTTTCTATGAAACAAAAACTACCGACAGGGGACTTCAAATGGGAGGACGTCAGTGGTATTACTGATCCTAAACTGTATATCACAGACCTTGATGTTCATGGTTCAAGGGGTTTTTCTCTGGAGGTTGACATGCATTGTCCTGAAGAGCTGCATGATTATTTTAGCGATTACCCGCTAGCTCCTGAGCGCATGTGCATATCAAAAGAGCACCTGTCGGCAAAACAACAAGAATCGATTGAAAACGAAAAGCTTAGTGGAATCGAGAGAACGCCAAAGCTAGTTCCAAACTTGCTGCCGAAGAATAATTACGTAGTGCATGCACGAGTGCTGCAGTTTTATGTGTCGATGGGGATGGTTGTTACCAAAATACACAGAATGCTTTCGTACGAGCAAAGTGCATGGCTTGAGAGCTACATTGATTTGAATACTATGAAGCGAAAGCAGGCGGAATTCCCGTATGAAAAAGATCTCTACAAGCTACTAAATAATGCGGTGTTTGGGAAAACGATGGAGAATGTGCGCAAGCACTGCAATTCCGAGCTTGTGACATCAGGAGAACGACTGGCAAAAATCAACACAGAGCCAAATCGCTTGAGACAGGTCGCTGTCTATGCCGAGAACTTGGTGTACGTAAATAAGCGAAAGAGCGAATACACACTCAACAAACCGATCTACTGTGGATTCGCAATCCTTGATTTGTCAAAGCTGCACATGTATCGGTTTTACTACCAGGTGCTCAAACCGCTCTGGGGCCAGCGGCTTAAGCTACTTGGAACAGATACAGACAGTCTCATAATTGAGATTGAGACCGAAAATTTATACGAGGACCTTCGCAAAATCAAATGCGAGCTAGATGTTAGTGAATACCCTCCAAACCACCCATTCTTTGAAGGGATGCCAGAAAACGAAGTGCAGCGATTGCGATCACTGAACAAGGTCCCAGGTCTTTTCAAGGATGAGTGTTGCGGTATGCAGATGTTGGAGTGGATTGCAAACCGGCCTAAGTCGTACTACATGAGCACCGAGATATCAGAGACACACAAATGCAAGGGCGTTAACAAGACGTTCAGCAGCTCGCTGACACGAGAGCGATACTACGACTGCATCTTTGGGGGCAAATCATGCAACGTAGAGGGGATTCTCGGCTTCAGATCGAAGCAACACCAGATCTGGCTACAGCAGACGTCAAAGCAAGCCCTGCACCCGCTTGATACCAAGCGATTCCTGTGCGAGGATGGTGTGAACACCAGGGCGATAGGTCACTATAAAAATCTTTCAAATAACTAATGGCGCCCTCATTTAAAATTACTGCTCCACCAGGGGCATATCAAGTCGACATACTTTTCATAGGACGTTTTCGACTATTTGCAGCGATTGAGATTGCAACTCGATTCGCAGTTGTCAGAAAGCTTGAAGATGCTAAACAGATTCCGAAATTCATCGCTCAGCTGCCGGGGATCTGGGGTTTTTCGGGCGACAATGGCTTTAATACGGCTGCTGTGCGGGCAATGGCCGAAGAGAATTCATTTTCGATGCACACTGACGTCGCTAAGGATGATCACATATCGAAAGGCGACAAGCTAGCAATCATCGATCGATTCGCACGGACATTGCGAGCCCTGATTCAGGCAGACACAGAGGAACGAGGGTCGCCGAATTTTCTCTCCCGGCTGCCTGCTTTGATCAAGGCATACAATCAAACAAAACACAGCTCTTTTGGCAGAGAGTATTCACCAGCCTGGATGCGAGATCACCCGCAGGTCGCTGCCCAGCTGCACCAGGTGCGTCAACGACAGAACGACATTGAGAGAGACGCGTTGAATCTACCAAAGCCAGGGACTGAGGTGCAGATACTGGAGCCTAAGAGCAGCATTTTTGCGAAGGGAGCTACGAAACCGAGCAAGGAGACGTACACAGTCGTGGGGCAGGACAGGAACCGAATAAGGGTCGCAACCAAAGAGGGACAGATATTAAGCCGTAGAATCAAGCCTTCAGAAATTCGAGCCCCGAGACAGCTTCCGAATCAGTCAAAAATAGAACGAGCTGCGGCCAAAGCAAAGCAAGAGCGACAGCTACGGCGCGAGGGTCTCATTGAAACGAAAAAGTATAGCGGACAGAGTCGGCAAGCTCGTGAGCTCAAGAAACTAGAGGTTGCAGGGGAGCCTTCGCTGCGGTTAGGCAGTAAGGTCGCTGGAAACTATGCCCGCCGCAATTAGCGACCTAATTTCAGTGCGCCTTCGCTCTCGGTATTTTCGGTCGTTGTCAAGTTTTCGTTCAGGGTGTGCAAGGTTATATTGACGGGAGACAGCAATCTGCCGCTGCCGGTAATCTGGATTTTCATGGTATCGCTTTCGCTGCAGCTCTGCACGTCTTTTGCGTCTCTCTGCAAGTATCTCTGGCGTAACCTCAGTACGTATGTGCGCGGGCTTCTCAAAATTCTTGCGAGGCCTGCCTCGTGGACGGGAAGCAGTCGTGAATTCAGCACTGTCCATTTGATGAGTGGTGCTGTGATTGTTATATAGGAAAGAAATTCGAGAAACGTTTATGGCGCGTTCAAATCGAAAAATTAAATCGCAGCGGTTTATATAAAGCAAAATGGTCGCAGACAAGCAGCGACGCTGCGCCTCAGGAACAATTCGATTTGGGAAGTACCGCGGTGAAACTCATCTTAAAGTAGTTTTTAGCGACCCAAAGTATGCGGAATGGTTGTTATCTTGGCCGCATCTTCGTGAGTACGACAAACGTGAATTGCAGCACGCTTTTGAGATTTGTCAATTAGAAGAACCAGCGATGGTTCAGGGAAGGATTGATCGAGCAAAACAGCAAAGGAGACCTACTGTGGAGGATCTTCCGGATTTGCCTGATTTTGACTTGTCTTAAAGAGATCTCTATCTCAGATTGTAAAGTCGCAGACAAGCAGCTCGGCTGCGCCAAATGGAGGTCACAATTCCAGATGTTCCCGAAGGCGCTGTTGCTATCCCGCTTGGTGGAATCCGCAATCATCGTCGAGTAATTATCGCCTATGCACTTGTTAGTCAGGATGATGCTCAACGTGTTCTTGGATTTCGGTGGAGATTAAATAACTATGGATATGCTTTCACAACGATCAATGGTGAGACCGTGTATTTGCATCGATTTATCAGCGGCAATCTTGAGAATGGATTAACTGTTGATCACATAAATCTAAACAAGCTTGACAATCGCCGCGAAAATTTGCGTTTGGCAACCAAGCGCCAGCAGCAGCTGAACCAAAACCGGCGGGTCACAAACACATCAGGTTTCACTGGTGTTTACTTCGATAAGTGGTGTGGTAAATGGCAAGCACATTATCGGATAAATGGGCATCGGAAGCACATCGGTCTGTTTCAAACAGCAGAAGAAGCTGCTAAA
The DNA here is from genome assembly GCA_004431415.1 of Cyanophora paradoxa. Taxonomy (NCBI): domain Eukaryota; class Glaucocystophyceae; order Cyanophorales; family Cyanophoraceae; genus Cyanophora; species Cyanophora paradoxa. Next base: position 85,612 of record QPMI01000047.1, read on the forward strand.
GCCAGAGACACCTATGCCCTTGATCACACTTCCGAATCTGATCGTCCATTCCTGCGTATGAATTTCACAAACGAATCCTCCGTCCACCCATCGCTCCCTTCAGTTGTGAACTCGTAGAATTCGCTTCAGACACATAAGGCGTAGCGGGCTTTACAGCTGCATCATCGAAAGCTTGTGAAGCCTTCTCTTTTTCGTTTTTCAGATACCGCAAATCCGGCACGTCCATGGGTCTGTGCTTAAACATTTCGCTGCGCAACATGTCGCGGATCTTTGCTCTCTCTTTCTTCTCTTTTACATACGATTCGATATTCGACGACCTTGCTTCTAAATCTCGCAATTTAGCAGCTAACTCGTCAAACTGGCTTTTGCTTATAGCTGGTGTTCTTATTTTTGGCCCTGAATAGCGTGGTTCAGAGGCCATGGCTTGGATAATTCTAGCAGCATCATCATCGATATCGGACTGCATTTCGTTTACAGTTTTAGCCTGGGCGTGACGGTCATCGGTTGCACTGGCATTAGCAGCTGCGGAGGCGATCGTTTTAGCTACGGGTGCATTTAGGCGGGGGTCACTAGCTAGCTCACCGCTAGGATTAGCAACAGCTGCGCCTTCAGTCGACCCACTTTCAACTAGTGGTTCAACAACATTGACCTTGCGTCTTTCACGATATCCCTTCTTAGGAATTCCGCGACTCATCTTATTTTCTTAAGCTAAGATTTTAAAACGCTTCTTTTTAGAGACAACAGGCGAAGAATCTTCGGTCTTAGGCTCTTCTTGTCTTAGCCATTTTGTAAAACGAAAACTCTTATCTTCAACTGCCTTATCAACATACCAGGCCGTATCGTACTTAGTTCCATCTAGGACTAGGCACTGATAATCGTGCGCCCAGGTTTCAAACAAGGCAATAAATTCGTCTTTTGGAAGATGGCTAAACTCTCTGTAGATGGCCTCCAGCTCCGTGTGATTAGAGTAACTGAAGAAAAAACAATAGTCGGAGTTCGATCTTATAGATTGACTAAGAGCTGTTAGTTTTTGCGACATTAAAATCGTTGAAATGTTAAAATGGCGCCCCTGATTGAAAAGACGATTAACAACCTTGCTGTTTCGAAGATCAACAGTTTCAGATGCAGCAACGAGGTCATCCAATACAAGCAATATCTGTGGCGCTTTCTTTTTGTTTTCGATCAGCTTGCGCTGTGAGTCAATTATCTCTGCAACGATAGAGGGCTGAAAATCGTCGTAAAGCTCATTAGTTATTGCCGAATATTCGCCATTGAATTTTGTGGCCGTAAACACGACGACTCGATTAATCTTTGGATAGAGCAGCCGCAGCAGATGCTTGGTGCAGTAGAAAGACTTGCCGCTATTAGATTTCGATATAAACAGGGCCTTAAATGGGACCCTCATGTCTCCCGGCTGGAACTGTGCGAGCTCTTGAGACTGATCCATCAAAAAATTAACTACTGAAATTCGCAGGCAAACACAACCGCGACACTTTGACTAGAGATTAACTTTCCGAAGTCCCGCAGCATCAACAATTAGGACAGTGTGCAGGAGTGCTCGTACCTGAACGTAGATCTTGTTGTTTGCATCATACGCTGCAGGGTTCATAATATTCAGGAAGCAGCTGCTGCTGTTGGTGAGATCCACGAAACCAGTTTGAGCAGCATTTCGGATCGATTTATCTCCACTAATGCAAAATGGCAATCCAGTTAGCACGTATCTGTTAAGAGGTGCGTCGAGATTTGAGCATTTGAAGACATCAGCGATGAGTTCTGCACCTTGCAAGAGCGGGACAGGCTCGTTAGAATAAAGCCGCTGGCCATTCAATTCGCAGGAAATAGTTATGTCACGAGCATTGGCCTCGGTTTTAAGGACACTGTGTTTTCCATCAGTTTGGTTCATATTTGTCTGCTTGCGAATGCTAACAAAAAGGCCATAGCAGAGCCCACTGATTTGAGACAGATTAATCCGGGTGGGCGCACCAGCACCTGCATAGGTAATTGAATCAGCATCAACCCAGCCGACCTCTGTAGCGGGAATCGCAATTCCAGACGATTTGACCTTTTCAATAACCTGTGCAAAAGTAGCCTCATCCACGTTGATGCAGTACGCAATAATCTTCGGGTTGCTCAGCTGTGGTTCCGCGGGGGTAACCGAGAGAAGATTTGGAGTGAGGTTTTCGCCGAGGTGGGCGACAATGGCGGGTGCAGCTCCGACAGCCCCAAGGCCATCATCAGCAGAGGCATCTGCACCGGCATCGTATGTCTTTGCAAAGCGAGCGCCAAAGCTGGTCTCGACGAATCCCTGGGCACGATCACGGAACCAGACCTCAACTGCAATTTCGCCAGAAAGGGCGCCAATTGGCAGCACTGAGCCTTCCCAAGGGCACGGAATTTTCACAGTAAACACGCCTCCAGTGCGGTTGCTTCCAGCAGGAGGCGTTCCGTGGAGCCAGCCGCCTGATCGATACTTCTTTTTGAGCTGGGCCTCGTCGTTGAACAGGAGGGCGCTATGCACAAGCCAGTCCTCCGGAACAATGTAGCTGTAGGAAGCGTACTTGATCTCAATTCGCTTTACAAGTGCACCGACTGAACGCAAATAGCCGGAGCGAACAAGGTCAGTGTCACCAGTAAATGCAGTCAGCTCTGGAAGGGTGAACTGCAGTTCGAGCCCTTGCAGAAAATTGTACCGAGGCAGGAAGTATGTGACTCGCTTTCCGAAACAGTCGCCATAGTCATTGCTCGGGTTTACGACGACCCTTACCGGTTTGGTTTGGCTTGTCATCCCCAGCATGAGCTCGTTATTCATAAAGAAATCCTTTGCCTCCTGGGGCGTCGTGAGGAGCTCTTTAAGACCGAGTCGCTGCAAATTCTGCGTAACGTCCATGGATTTGTATAACTGCTATGAAAGAAAATAATTTGCATCAATGTGTCAGCTCAATTTGAAGCGCTGACCCACGGGTACGTCTTGGATCGCTTTCGCAGCTGAAGCTTGGCAAGCTCGTAAAGTGGATCACCATTAGGTTCATCTGTGCCGTAGCGAATCTCGAAAATCATTGAGACAGGAGCTCCATTTAAATCAGCGATTCGCTGCATATAATCATAAATTTCAACAGTAAGAGATGAAAGGTCACGTTTTGAATAGTAATACTTATAGAGCGAGTGCGACTCTGTAGAATCATAATAAACTGTCTCTCCAGGGCGTACCGTGCTTGGAACTGACAGTTTTGCAAAGAATCCAGGGATTGATGTGTTTGGCATACTAATTAGGTCCCCTATCTCAGGCACCCGAAGAAGCACATGATCATCAGGAGTTGTATCAGGCTCATATGTACCCTTAATAAACTGTGTAGTCAAAGTCATTGTTTCAGAAGGAATCGGCAAGATTGATGGGAGCCCGAGAAGCTTTGCAGTGCGCTGTGCTCTGGCTACTGCTTGATAATCTCGTTTTTCCTTTCCTCCGATTTTTTGCGGCACAATGAGCGCAATGTAAAATTCAAATTCTGCTGTGAACGTTATTAATTTGGCCACTGAATCATATGTGCAGCTGAGCCCAGAGCCACTCAATAAGACATTGATATTAGCGGCAATCTCGCCAGCAGTATAGTTCCCCGGTGGGATAACTACGTTTTGCCAAGGTCCAAAGCCAGCTTCAGGCGGATCAGGGCCTTCATTTTGAGGATCATACTTGCACCAGTAAATATATGTTCGAAACACAAGGTCCTCGGTAGGGTCAAGCTTGTCCACTGTTTTCATTGTGTTGGGGATCTCAGCCGAGACCAGGCGCACTGCCTTTACATCCTGATATATCTTTGGCAACGTTACTTTAAACTTTGAAGTGGATGTAAGCTCGTCCGCCAGGTGGCTTGCAACGCAGACGTAGTCCGTAGGCATCTTTTTTAATATCAGTTAGAGAATAAAAATGCGGCTCAGCTTTGACAGCAGAGACAGAAGGCCAATGGATTTAGAGGCAAACTTTGTGCTCGAGATAAACGAACCTATAATCAACCCTGTTGCTGTACGACTTACCCAGTGCGAATTTGCAAACAGCCTTTACACCAGCATTAAAGATGAGTATCTTTCTATCACCTTTCCCTACCTTGGAACAGAAAATGTGGAGGTTTTTGAGCCAGGCATAATTACTACTGCAAATTATGGAGAGACAGATCTTTACAACTTTGGTCTCTCGTTTAATATTAGGCTAGAAGGGATCTCAATCGCATATTTCAAATTGTTTCGAGACCCAGAGACGCTGAAAATGTCTGCGTATTGCAACCGTTCCTGCACACTGACCTGCCAGTTCAAAGCCTTATCGAATCTGCTCGGGCTGAACCGAAATGAGCCCCTCCAGCTGTCTCCTATTGTGCTTGAAGGGCCGCAAAGACCAGCAACTGCAGCTGAGCGGTATCTAGAGGTTGCTGGCATTCCAGTGACACCTGCTCACCCTGAGTATGGCGTGGATTTCACCGGAAGAATGCAGAGTATAGCACTTGGTTACGCCGTCGAATTTCCAAAGATAATCGACATGAACAGCGACCAGTACCTCTTCCTTGTCTGCGAAGAGCTACGGCCGTTTGCTTCGAAGCTTCGCCGTGGGGCTAAATCAATGTGTAATTACGGGCTCGCTCGAATCCAGATGAGCCAGGATGTCGGAAAGTTTGTATATATAAATCAGGAAAATGACGGCGAGTGGATTGCCATCGAAGAGCGCCTGGTGCTGACCTCTTTGCGACTGCGCATTGTCGACAGAGATGGTGATGACGTCTCTCTGAATGGCCTGCCTTGGTCTGGTGAACTGCAATTTTTAGTTTAGGTAACGTCCCCGGAAATCAAGCCGGAACGCATTTACATTTATAAATTCGTTTGTTATAATTTGCACATAGTTATACACCTGTGGGGTGATTAAATGCGAGTCACTATGCATTAGATCGAAGCCTGTCATAGTTGGGTTCGCAGCAAGCACATTTGCTAGGACCATGTTTTCAAATAGTGACCCGTCTCGTAAATATCCTAAATTGGTCAGAATGCTGAAATTAAATAGGACTCCGGCAGCAAAGGCTGGCCCATACATAATGATTTGATGTAGCTCAAAAGGCTTAGGAAACTCGACTTTGATCCAGGGATTAGGTAAAGTGCCCCCCTGGAACCCTGTCGAGTTAGGTCGCACGTGAGAGGGTGGGTGCAATTCGTCAAAGTCGTTGCTTGTGATATTCGCATCTGGAATTATAAACCAGTTGACATCGAATGGCGGCTCAACTGTTAATGTGGACGATATGATAAATCTCTCATCATTCAGGAGGTCGTAATTTGCCAATAGAAAGCTGCAGAGTGCATTTAGTTTTGCACTTATCTCAGTTTGTTTCAGCCATAAATCAGTCGTGGAAATCAAATAAGAAATATTCGAAGGCGAGGCATCATCAAGCTTGCTCATGACTGCAGCTGGCAGCGGAACACTTAAACGCCAGTATCTAGTGAGATTCCTATCTGCATCAACTGGAAGCAGCTCCTGCATTTGAAAGTGCGATTCCAGCTCGCTACCTGACATTAGCATAGAAATGATTGGGCTGCCTGAGAGGGATAGGATCCAGCCCAGAGCGCCCCAGCCTGACGTCTCCGAATTCGAAAAGCCTGCAGTCAATTGCTCACTGGCTTGGACCTCACCACAGCTAATGCTCACAAGAACAATTGGATCTTCTGCATCGTAAATTTTACTGGCGTGGCTGAGTGCAGCAACTGAGGGATTATTCAAACAGGCTATCGCCCCGTCAACAAGGTTTTTGTCCCCTAGAACCTTCGGTGGAAAGAATGTAGGCGCTGCAGAAGATGCTCTCACTGCATCACGAATCAGCGTGCTTGAATATGGCCCATCCTTCGTAAAAACTACTGGCTGCATCCGAACTGTATCAAACGCTGTAATTAATACGTCTTTTGTCGATTCTGCAATTGTGTAGTCCAGGGCAACGTCTGTAAGCACCGACTCCAGAGGATTTGCATCATAGCGGCTTCCTGAGAGCAAGCTTGTCAGTGATCTTGGATTTGCAAATATTGTTGGCAGGTTCGTTTGATATAGACTCAAGATATCACCTGCAGAATATCGGTAAGCAAGAACAGAGCCTGGAGTTGATGGGATCGCCAATCCGGCCGCTATTATTGCCCCTGTTGAGGTGCCTGCAAAGAAATCAAACAGTTGTGGAATCGCTTTGCCAGTGATTGCCTCAATCCGTTGCAGAATTCTGGTTATAATTATGCCACGAGCACCTCCACCTGATAACGAGAGAATCACCTTCATTTTTAAAAGGAGGCCTATATAAAAATGTCCTACATCTTGAAGAAGCCAGTGCCACTTCGTAAAGCTCCAGATACCGTGGATGATCGGCTTATAAATATCCGTGTATTCGGGAGCATTTTGGCTGACTACAATTCTGACAAGGATATACACCAGACCGCTTTTAATCGTCCAGCTGCGTTAATTCTGCGCAATTCACACGTCGGTGCCCCAAATATCGCACAGAGATTTTGTCTGGGTCCAGCTGAGAATTATGTGGCTGAAATAGTCGGATCAAGGGCATTGCCACGACACCTACACATTGCCTCCTCAGGCACAGTTTCTAAGTATGATTCTGGTAGATTAATATTTAGGCTTCAAAATGATAGAGGGATCCATTTATCAGCTCTACGTCTAATTGATGAATCCAATGCCATCACGAACAAGACAGCTGCTCAAATTACAGGGCGAATCCTCCTTGGTGAAGACGCAGGGATATCAGTGCTATCATCGCAAATCCAACCATTTCCCTGGGATTTACTTTATACAGCTGCACGAGAAACAAATATTTTATACGGATTTGATGTTAATCAAATTGATACAGAGCCTGCTACCAGGTTAGATATTCCTGGATGCACCTTGGGCTCTATTCTCATAGAGGCCGACAGACACCTGCTCCCGGCATTGCATGATAGATATGACCTAGGGCTTCGCACCAGGCAGTGGCGAAATATTCATGGAACAAGTATTTACCAAGACGGCAAAAAAGTAATCACTGAACCGGAGATAATAAACATTTTCAACTACTACTTTGGACCTATTGTCCCTATACCACCTATACCACCTCTTCCAGGGCTACCAAAGCCGCCAACCCCGGATGGACCAGGTCGAGAGCGAGTTGCCGATGAGACAATCCCATTTGGTCAAAATATTATATCATGGGAGGCTGTCAGGAATCGTCCAGTGATAGAACCCTATAAGCATCCACATGAGGAATACCTGCCGCCTGATATTGAAGTTTTCCCACTCGAAATGTACACAGAGCCTGAAGAGCAGTTACTTCCTGATGGCTTAGATGTTCAAGAACTCGAGTACGAGCAGCCTGTGATTCCCCATGAGCAGCTGCTTCCAGACGGCTTTTATCCTATTTGCTTCCCCTTGGAGTTCACCGTAGACTGGGAATCAATTACGAACAAACCTGAGACTTTTCCGCCGGAGGAACACAGACATGATTGGGACGAGATTGATAATAAACCAGATAGATTTCCACCCACAGACCATAGGCATGATTGGGGCGATATCGATGGAATACCAGAGCAGTTTCCACCAGAAGACCATAGGCATAATTGGGACGAAATCGATTTACAGCCTACCTTTGCATCAACAGGTAATGTTTTAACTGATGGGACAAATGGTGTGAGTCTCTACCAAAATATTAACATCGAACAAAGATTACTTTTAAGTGAATATTACCTGAATCGAAAAGGAATTGATGCAGGCACCACAATGGAAGGCGAAATATATATTAGACCTCCCAGAAGAATTGAATTGATCGCAGCAGGTGGAGGTGTAGAAGTTAAAGAGAATAAACCAGGAATCTATCTAACCAGTTATTACGCTGATGATATCCCGATGACTATGGGTTTGCCACCTCTCCCATCTGATCCAGTCAATTATGCAAACCATAACGCCACTATACAAATTAATGTAACAAATGTTAGCGATTTGGACGGATCAAAACCAAAACTTATATTCAGTCGTGAACAACTCGCAGCAGAAACCCTTTTAGGAAATCGTGACGATTATAAACAGTGTGAGGTAGCATGGATAAAAACAAATTATAATGGTGGGGTTCCTGAGGGTCTTTTAGAAATCAATCAAAGAGCAGCAGCGAAAAACATTCACAACGAAAATATTTCAAGAGTGGTAACAGAAGATTATTTTAGATGGGAGAATATCCCAGATCAACCCGAAACATTCCCACCAGAAGACCATAGGCACGATTGGGGAGATCTTGATAACGTACCTTTATCATTTATACCAGATTTACACAGGCACGATTGGGGAGATCTTGATAACGTACCTTTATCATTTCCACCAGATTTACACAGGCACGATTGGGGAGATCTCGATAACGTACCTTTAACATTTCCACCAGATTTACACAGGCACGATTGGGGAGATCTCGATAATGTGCCTTTAACGTTTCCACCAGCTTTACATCGTCACGATTGGGGCGATCTCGATAATGTGCCTTTAGCGTTTCCACCCAGCGCCCATAGGCACGATTGGGGAGAAATTGATAACGTCCCTCTGACGTTTACACCATCGACACACAGGCACGATTGGGACGAAATAGATCAACAGCCTACTTTTGCATCAGCAGGAAATGTTATGAATGATGGGACAAATGGTGTGAGTCTCTACCAAAACATTAACATCGCAGAAAGATTACTATTAAGTGCATATTACGTGAATCGAAAAGGAATAGATGCAGGCACAACTATGGAAGGTGAATTATATATTCGTCCACCTACAAGAACACAGGTAGTTGCAGCAGGCGGAAATTTTGGTTTAATGGACACTCAACCAGGTATTTATTTAACAAGTTATTACGATAACGAAATAACTCTTACATCGACTTTACCAGCTCTTCCATCTGATCCAGCAGCATATGATGATAAAGACGCCGCCATACAGATAAACGTAACAGATGTAAGCGCTACTGATGCATCAAGGCCCAAACTTATATTTACCCGTTCAAAATTCAATTATGTCCCTCTTGCCGGACGACCCACAGATGATCACGGAAGATGTGAGATGGCGTGGATTAAAACGTTATCAGGTGGCGCCTTAGAAGTCAATCAGAGAATGGCGGCGAAAAACTTACACAATACAACCCTTTCAGGTGTGGTAACAGATGATTACCTAACCAATAAAGGATATCTCACGTCCGCTGATTTAAGCAGTTATGCAACTGATGCAGAATTAGCGGCGGCACTTGTGAATTACTTACCTCTTACAGGTGGGACTGTTAATGGAACCGTGAATGCTACCACTTTACAAATTGGCGGAACCACAATACCGAAAGGTTTCGAATTCGATCAATTAGATAGTGTTTCGACAGATAGAAGCGCGAATAATTGGACTGTTAATTGGACAGGACAACGAACAGGACAAACAGGATGTTACACAAACCCACTAAATGATGAAGATTGCAGCGGTTGTTTTATGCGTTGGACAGTTCCAGAAGGTATGAAATCGTTTTACATTCAACTTTTGCTATGGGATAATTGTAGATATTTCGATATTTACGGACAAACCGTTAATAACCATCAACATTTCCTAAGACGTGTTCATAACTATCAAGCTCTTCAAAATACAGCAGTTCAAGATGGAACATATCCCGCTATCGCGTTTACTTCTGTAAATTGTGAATTTTACAGTAAAGTTTATGTTCAAGGGCGAAAAGGTCGCATTTATCTTACGGGTGTGTTTGGGTGGAGTCGCCAAAGAGCAACCGATAATGATGTAGGATTAGTGCATTATGATAATATCGCTTTTAATCCTGTTGGCAAATATTCCGATTTTGATGTAGTGAGTGGTTGGAATAGCACAGGTGTAGCATTTGTCGGAAGTTGGCAGACCGATTGGAAACCTACAACAGATAACCCAGTAGCAGGATTTTATAGCAGCACAACAGACGATGCAACCAGTAGTGACTACGCGCAAGTTGTAGTGCCAACGGGAATGAAAACTTGTCACATCCAATATTTATGTTGGACGAATGCAAGATACTTTGATATTCAGGGATTCCGCAACAGTCGATGGAATCATATTATGAGAGTGAATACTTACCAAAATGTATCAAACACAGCCGATTCATTATGGCATGACAGTTTATTATGGACTTCCGTATTTTGTGGGAATTTTACACATATTAGAGTTGTGGCAAGAAAAGGACGTGTTCATATTGGATATTTTGCATGGACGAAAGAAGTAGGAAGAACAGCACCAGCAAATGGAATGATAAGTTGGGATAATATTTACAGTCGTCCGGCATTAATTACAGCCGCAGACCTTCCAGGAACGGCAACATGGGCAATTGATACATGGTTAAAATCAGCAGACAACTACTCGCGGTTTTATTTCGCAAATGCAAATGCAACATACATTAGAGGTAGACCTAATAACGATAATGCGTGTGTTGTATTCAGAAACTCAGCAGATTCTACAATTTTACAATCATATGAAAATGGCAACCTTGCGGTTACTAATACTTTGATTGCTCCGACCATAAGTGCAACAACCATAGATGTTGCAACATTAAAAAGAAATGGTTATGAAATTCCGAAATTCTACGGTTTTGATGACACAGTAGCAGGTGGTGCTTATCATTCATCGGGCGGAACTTGGTCGGTTGGGTATGGAACAGCTTGGGATCCAGGATATAATTATGGTAGTCATGTGTATAATAGTGAAAGTCAAGATGAAGTGTCTACAACAACTTGGATTCAGTATACAATTCCCACCGCATTAGTGAATGGAACAGCATACCTTACACATTTACCATGGTATAATTGCCGTTACTTTGAGATTTGGGGAGTCCGTAGTAATGGGGCAATAGTATTTATTACAAGAGTAAATAACTATCAGCCACATGATGGTAACGCAGACGGTCACCACAACGGGTTAAACAATGTCCCAATTTTCCTTGCCGGTCGATTTACTCACCTCCGTATTTATCCCAGAGTTGGAAGAGTTCACATTATGGGTATTGGTTTTACGCACGATCGAGCAAATAGTAGTTCACATGGTGGTTCTACCGGTTTTATTCATTGGAATAATGTTTATAGTAAACCTACTATTCCTACATCCTATCTTTCATTAACAGATGTCACTAATTCTATTGGAAACATTACAGGGTTTGATACTTGGAGTGGGACAGGTAGTGGCGGTCTATCATTTAGTGGGTCTTGGGGAACAGGCTGGACGGCTTCTTATTCTAATCCTGTGGACGGATTTTATAGCTCTATCGAAAATGAAACCACAAGTGGTGATTGGGCGCAAATTGAAGTTCCAGCAAACATGAAAACATGTCATGTTCAATATTTGTGTTGGACAAATACAAGATATTTCGATATTGGAGGTTATCGATCGGGTCGATGGTTCCACATTATGCGTATAAACTGTTACCAGACGGTCTCTAATTATGGAACCACTGATTATCATGATGGGTTGGCGTGGGCTTCCTTTGCTTGTGATTATTTCACACATGTTCGATTCGTTGCAAGAAAAGGACGGTGCTATATCGGTATGGTAGGGTGGACGAAAGAAAAAGGAAGAACCTCACCCGCAAATGGTATGATTAGTTGGGATAATATTTTTAGTAAGCCGCTGTCGGCAACTTGGTTTTCGGGAAATTGGATTCCATCCGGCGATAATTATGATAGAATGTATTTCGCAACAGGTTCTACTACATACCTCAGAGGATATGGTGATATACCAATTCAGTTTAGAAATGAAAGCGACGCCACGATAGCTTATTTCTATCACAGTGGGTGGGCACAGATTACGGGTTATCTGTCAGAAGGAAGCGATAAAAGATACAAAACAGATATTAAGAAGATAACAGGCGCTCTTCCAGCATTAGAAAGATTAGAAGGAGTTTCATTTAAAAGAATTGCTGATAACAAAAAGAAATTATGTTTAGGATTAATAGCACAAGATGTTCAGAAAGTGCTACCTGAGGTGGTTTCAGAAGGAGTAGATGGGTTTTTAGGAATTCAATACACAGGGTTAGTCCCTGTTCTCATTGAAGCCGTTAAAGAATTATCCCAGAAATGCAAGAGTCTACAAGATCAAATAGACCAAATTAAAAATGTCTCAGTATGATAAATGGCGACCTATCCGCTTGGTGGATCTTCTACTACTTCTGAGCCTGTTGCTCTTGCTTTTGATACTATTAAACTTGTAGCCGCACTACAAAATGTCGAAAAAACGATACAGCAAACTAACAAACTGTCCCCAGTTGTTCATGAATATAAAAACCTCTTGGTTAATGTCCTCGCGCAATCGGCTTATGGTGATCCTGTCAGCAAGTATAATGAGCTTGAGTCCAGCCTGAAAAATATGATGTCGATACTTCAAAACCTGTCAGCTTCCTATCAAGCCCTGGGATCGAATATGATTACTCCGGCCTAATGTTGGCTGCAATCTTTTTTTTCTTGCGTTTCTATTAAATGACCGAGTACAATCGGGTCCAGCTACCTATCTACTCCCTGGGCTCCCCAGCCATCCATATGAGGCAGCACGAAGTTAGCGATGCCATCGCTGGATTGGAGTCCACTGAGCGTCCAAATTCAACTAATGCATTTGATCAGCGATCTGTGATTCGGTGTAAAGAATTGCGCGCAGATAAAAACTCTGGGGTTGTAAAAACAACACGATTATTAGTTACTAATGCGAATTTCTCCCAGCCCATAACAGGGGGAGTTGATTCGTACAGTGTTGACCTCCGAAGCATAAACTATGATCAAAACACTGCTGCCCTCACTGTGCGCTCCGGTGGAGCAGCTATCACCGGAGCCTGCAGAGTCAGTGGAGGGCTATCATCATCAATTGCCATCAATGATGTGCCGGACTTTTCAGTAGAGAATGTTGAAAATCGTAAACGAGTTCGTATGTATGTACCTTGCTGTGACCTTCCCTATGCACAGGCACTAGTAGAAGTTGAGATAACCATAGCTAATTCAAGCACACCAAATGGTCTCGATGGTGAGAGGTTGCTTTCAAACAGAGAAATACCGAAGGCACTTCAATCACTCTGTCAGGATCAAAATGATCAGATAGGGCATGTGTATACGTTCTTTGTGCAAGGTCTTGGGCATGCTGGACGGGGATACGTAGTTCGTAATATCAATACAAGGCATCTTTTCGATTTATACGCTACTGCTATAGGCAGATACTCTATCCTAATCATCGGCTATCGCTCCGATGTGGCTGCATCAGTGGCCACCAGAGGATTAAACCCTGATCCGGCACTGAATAATATGTATGACGAGATCAGTCCTGAAAATCCTATAGCTTGATAAAGAGCGCTTATGCTTCAGCTGGAAAATTTAGACGGATAAATGAACGATCTGTCTCACTGGTGTGTGCTAGAGCAAAAGCATCACGGGCTCTGGCAGCAGCTTCCGCAGTAGAGAAATAGCCAATGTGTTTAAAGCGTCCATTTATACTGAAACGTGCTCGCCATTTGTCATTAGACTTATTAAAGCACACTCCTACATATCCGCTTGAATTATTTTTTCGAAGCAATTGATTCAATGTTTGCTGATAGTTTGTAGCCAGGCGAAGATTTTCACGTCTGTTATCAAGTTTATTGCAGTTGATGTGATCAATAGAAAACCCTGGATTGACTGAACCTACAATTAACTGATGCATTTTCATTGTTGTCCTCTTTCCGTTTACATAGATGTGACATTTAGCATAACCACTAGTGTCAAGCGACCAGCGTTTCTCATTAATTAGTTCAGCATCAGCTGCTAATATGAAAGAATGTGCTACTATTCCATTCCGTCCATAGATAGGAATAGCAATCGCTCCATTGGGAATTTCGATCTCCATCTGTCTAGCCTTCCTTGTTCCTTGCTTTTTTATGCATTCATTTTCTTTAAGTCATAACAATAATGGCTGAAGCTGTTGAAAGAATAGTAGTTCCATCGTTGACCCTCGCCGCTCCAGCCAACCACGTCCTGCAGCATGCAGTTTCAGATGATGTGCCCGGCCTAGAGTCCACAGAGCAGCAGCCAACTTTAAACACCTTCCGGGAGAATCACATATTACGTTTAGGCGAGGTTCGATGCGACAAAAATAATGGGACAATAAAAACAACAAGTCTCCTTGTAACCAATGCAAACTTTAATTCAAATTATGGGGATCCTGATAGCTATGACGATGCTAATAAGGTCAGTACTTTTACCTTTGAATCAAGAACAGGTGCCGTCACCTGCAGATTTGGAGGTGCTTATATTGGGGATGGCCTTAGAGTGGGCGGAGCTGCTTGTGCCCCTATATTTGTTAATGATCAACCAAATCCTGAGAATATGAATGAGAGAATTCGAACCTATGTGCCTTCTATGAATTCGCCTTACATTATTAAACTTTTCACGCTAAACATAAATGAGCAAACATCAATCGTAGATAACGTTCAGCCACTCGGAAACCATTTCAAGAGTGTTGTTGATATTCCTCCGGATATCTACTTCCTTTGTAGGAGAAATGATGCTCTCCGGCCAAACATAGCTGTTTTAATTAATCCTATTGACAATTTTGGTGTCGCTTTCCATTCTACTCCAGTGGGGGTTGAAGATTACCAGTTTATTGTGAGGGCAACGCTTATGGGTGCCTACAAAGTTATTCTATTTGCCGAAAGAACAGATGTGATTGCAAATGGTGTTAAGTACGGTGAGACCTTCAATTCGAATCGTTATTTCCCAATTGGTGGGGCTGATCCTAATCCTTAGAGATCTTCATTCTTTTATGTGCAACAAGTACTATGAATGGATTTGATAAGGAGATGTCTTGACATGTTTCACCTTCACATCACAAGCAATCTCAAGAGCAGCTGCTGCGAAACAACTATTGATCTAAATATCTCAGAAACCGACGGCACTGATGGAACTCCGAACACTTCTCGGTCAGTGTCGCCCTGTGAACAATCTCGAACAGACTCCCCTGTGCCCTGGCTAGTTCCTACTGATAGACGGAGCTCGTGGCCTGGGACCCATGGGCATGCGATCCCTAGAACTCCAATGCAAAATTTGGCTCTGCTCCCGTTCAATTTCAGGAATGCCCAAAGACACGATTCACCAAGGCATAGGAGAACTTCTACAGAAAAAACATTGATCATCGTGGAAGAAGATGATTGAGGCCGCAGCAGACCGCGCGCAAGCAACCGGGGGTCTAATATCCGTAGTTAACGCCTAGATAGACCTTGCCCGCGCTGCGCCTTTCTCACAGTAGTCACGAATAGATAACTTGTAAAGCTGAACGCATTTCGATAGTTAGATCCGATGTACACATTAATACCGCCTAGCCTATGCTGCCCTGTTGCTCTGCAGACCGCGCTCAAGGGGGGGCCGCGCTCCTCTACGTCTCTTCTAGTTGTCAGCTCTGTCTTGAATAGTCACAAGCTATTGCTAGGCTTTGACCTAGGGAAAAGGCCGGCAGACGTAGCTGGATCGGCGGGGTAGACATAACGACAGAGCGGGGTCGGAGGGAGAGTGGTGAGGACGCTAGGGCTGGTGCAGTGAGAGAGGGGGGTGAGGGGATGGGGTGGCGGAGAGGGGTGGGCCACCGTGGTGGGCCCTCTCTCATTTTTTCCAGGTCCGATCCGCTTTGCCACCTGCCGCCTGCACATGCGGCGCGCGGCTCGAGCGCCCTGCGCCGCAGGGCTCAGGAGCGTCCACGGAAGGGGCGCCGTCGGCGGGGGCGGGGGCCAAGCGGCAGCGGAGGCCGAGCCAGAAGCGCGTGGCGGGCGACGGCGAGGGGGAGGAGGAGAAGCGGGGGGAGGCAGCGTCCGAGGGGGCGGACCGGCGCGCCGGGCCCGCGCCGGGGCCCGACATCTCGCGCCTGAAGGTCCGCCGAAGCTCCCCCCGTGCGCCCGCGCGCATGCGCCCCGAACCCTTTCCCTCTTTTCTTCGCCGCAGCCGTACTCGGCCTTCCTCACGCGGCGGGCGGCGGGCGCCTACCGCGCCTGCGTCCGCTGGTTCGACTACAGGGTACCCCCGGCCCCGGCCCCCTTCTCCCCGGCCCCGGGCCCGCCGCCGCCGCGCGCGCCGAGGGGCGGGCGTGCACGTGGGACCCCGGCCCGTGGCTAATCAAATGCATTTAAAGAAGATGAAGCCATTGTTAGGGATCCCTAACTGTGAAATCTATTCAAGGTGTACACGCCGCCGGCGGGCGCGGGGGCGACGGCGCGCAACTGGGACCGCGTCGTGCTCGCCTGCTACGGCCCCGAGGTGCCGCCCCGCCCCGTCGGACCGGGCCAAGCCCGCGCCTCGGAGGCTAAGGGACCGGGGGTCCTCCAGGCCAGCCAGGGCCGCCTCAACTTCCCCGCGAAAAGTGCGCACCGCCGGCGGTCGGCGCCTAGGCCTGCAGCTGTCGCCGCCGTTTTCTGACCCCTCCGCAGCCTACAAGAACGAGGAGGCGGGCTCCGACCCGCCCCTGGCCCCCCCTCGGCGCCCCACCCCGCCCTGACAGACGCCGCGCAGTTCTACCGGCTGCTCTTCAGGTCGCCGCGGCCGCCGCCCGTCGGCGTCTGGGCGCAGCAGCCGGCGCCCGGGCGGCTCATTACCTTCCTGACGAACCACGGCGCCTTCGAGAAGTGCGTGGCGCGGCCTCAGCATTCGTAGGCTCTGCCCCACGCCCCGAGCCGCCCCGCAGGGACACCGGCACCCGCCCCGAGGAGGAGGGCGGCGGCGACTCGGGTGCCTCGAGCTCCTCGGAGTTCGAGCCGCAGCCGCCGCCGCCCCGCGCGCCGCCGCCGTGCGAGCTGATGGGCCGCCCCTCCGCGCGCTTCGCCGTCGTCGGGTGGCGCCCCCCGGGCTCCTCCGCCGTCTGCGCCACGGTCCGCAGGCCACGGCCACGGCCGCGCCCTCCTGAGCGCGCGCCCTCCTGATGGGGAGCGCGCGCAGCTCGAGACCCCGCGCTCCAGCAACGAGGAGGCGCGCGCGCAAGCTCTCCTACCCCTCCTCAACAAAGCCCGGCCCTCTAGATCTGATCTTCAATCCTGCACAGGCGGTCCGGCGGAACTGGGACCGGATCGCGATCGCGTGGTACGGGCCGGAGGCCGCCCGCGGGGCGACCAACTTCGACGTCGCCCGTCCGCCCCTTTAAATTTGATCCGCCCCTTTAAATTTGATCCGCCCCTACGCTCCGCCGGCGCCCCGGCCCCGGCCCCGGCCCGTGCGCGGTCTTAGTCCGGGGCAGAGTACGCGTGGGAACCCTTCTACAAGGCCCTTTTCTTCAGCGTCTTTCCCCCCAAGGCGCGCCCGCTCCCGCGCCCCCCGCCGGCCCGGCGAAGCCGATGGCCACGGCGCGCAGGTGGGGGCGCACGAGACGGGGCGCGACGGCTGCCGGGCGGCGGGGCGCCTCTCGCAGTTCCTCTTCGAGCTCGGCGCCCTGGAGCGGTGCGCCGGCGCCGAAGAAGCGGCGCTGGGAAGCGGCCGCCGGTCGACCGCGAGCTGTGGGCATGCGCAGGGACGAGGCGCCGCCGGCGTCGCAGGCCCCGCGGCCCGGGCCCGGGCCGCCCAGCGCCTGCGACTCTTCCTCTGCCAGCGCGACTTCGTTGGGTGCCGCTAGGAGCCCTCGCGACGGTCCCGCGCCGCCCGACGCCCCCGGCCCGCAGCGCCAGCTGCAGGTGACGCCGGAGGGCGCTGCGAGGACCCCTGAGCCCCACTCCCATTGACCTGCATTTATTGGCCCCATGGCCATTAATATTCCCCCCCTACCCCCCTATAACCCCCCCACCCCCACCCCCCCGGGGCCACTCCTTCTAATCCTTCCGGAGCTTGTTTACGTCGCCGCCGGCCCGCGCCGCCGGCTGCGAGCGACTTGCAATTGCGATTGAGGCCAGGCTTGTAACCGCTTGTCGCCGCGGCCGCGGGCCGATCGCGAGTTGTCGCAACTTAAGCTTGTCGGGTCGCAGCCCCATGCCATCCGATCATTGCCACGCGGGGGGCCCGCGGGCCGGCGCCGCGGCGCCGCGGCGGGGGCCGGGCGCGGTGCCCGCTCCCGCGGCCGATCGCGAGGCCCGCCGCCCGGGTGATCGCCGATCCGACGTCGCGATCGGATCGCGAATTCGCGATTTCAAGTTTCGAACACAACGCGTGCGCGCGCCGCGCGCGAAGTCAGGGCTCAGGAATCAAGAATCAAGATTCAAGATCCGGCCCATGGGGAACCAGTGCCACCCCCCGCGGGCCGGGCCGTGACCGACGCCCACCGCGGCCGTGCACGTGGCACGTGGTGGCAGACTGGCAGACAGTGGCATTGCCACGTGCACGTCGGCCCACGTGCACGGTGCCACGGTGGCACGATCCACGAGCCTCGGAGTAACGGGCCTAACGGCGCGGCGCGGGGAACTTGCACTGAGTGGCCCCATGGCCAGTGGCAGTGAGTGCCGCAGTGCGCATGCGGGCGGCGGGCCTGCCGCCGGCCCAGTGCCCCGGCGGGCCCGGCGGCCGGCTGCCGCAGTGCTCCCAGCTGCAGGCCTAGGCTGTCCCAGCCTGGCAGGCTAGTGCGCTAGCAACGTTAACTGCGGTCATTATCACGATCATCGGATCATCAGATCGCGATCGGTGCCACGATGTGCGATCATATAGCCAGCAGTCTGCGTTCCAGCCGGCGCAGCCGCTGAAGAAAGCCGGGGCGCGGGGCGGCGCGGTGGCCGCCGCATTCGCAAGCTTGAGCGAGTCAGCGGCAAGCTTTAGCGAGGAAGCGAGCAGGCCGGGCTCTGATCATGATCATAAGACCAAAACCATTCGCGAGCCTTCGAACGTTAACGTATGATCGGCCCTCAGTCGGTGTCGCGCGTACGCGTCGGCGCCATGCATAAGCGTACGCATGCGCATATGCATACGTATACGTGTATACGTATACGGACGATCGTCGTATACGTACACGTGCTCATATGCATTTTGGCAATGTTCGGCCTTGCAATCGTCGTCCATGGCCAGTACAGCGATTGCACCGCCTACACAAACTGCCGGGACTGCACAACCGCCGCAGGTTCGATCCGATCCGCCGGCCATGGGCGCGCGCGCGACGTCGACATGCATATGTACATGTACCGTATACGTAGCACATCCCGATCTGATCATCCCTGATCTGATCATGAACGTGCATGCGCAGATATCGATTTAGAATGCTTTTACTGCAGGTCCCGCTCCTCCAGCTCGAAGTTCCACTGCTTCAACATCGACGAGGACGACGTAACCGATTGCTCGGATCCGAATGTGAAGTCGAACATCTTCTTCTTTCCATCGGAGCGCCCCAGAACAGACTCTGCTGGATCCTGGAGCCCGAGCTCGGGCACCGGGAGCTCGAGCTCGAGCTCGGGCACCGGATCCTCCAACTCGGGCCCGGCCGCGGGTCCTGCAGCTGATTCCTCGAAGTCGGATTCGAAGCCGTTCATCTCCGCGGACACGGCGTGCACGTGGTTCAAATCGACCGGCGGCATCGTCTTCATGGCCATCGCTGCGCTCGGCCTCTTGGTCGTCTTCATCGTCATCGCTTGCTGGTGCGCTCACCCGGGTTGCAATGGATCCGGAGTACTAAAGCTTAAGCTTGTGAGCTCGAGCTTGCGATTGCGATGGATAAACGTTAAACGCTGCAATTGCAATTGGAAACGTGGACTCGACTCGGCGAGCTCAACCAGCCCGCGGTTCGCAGGTGTGCTAAAAGAGGATCGTCCGCATACGCTGCCAAGGCAGCAGCAGCGCGTCAGTCCTCCCAGGATTACGAGGCTCCCGGGCAGAGCCTAATCGCGCTAGTCGCGAGTGTGTTCTCGTCGGACGTCGAAGCCATCGCCCCGGTCAGAGAAACCCCCATGGCCATTGCAACCCTTGCGGAATCGACTTCTGCCAGCATTTCATACTGTCCCGAACCCAGTCGCGCGCTCTTCATGCTCTCGTACGTCTGGGGAGAGGTACTCCCAACCCCTTCCCTCCCTCTCGCCTTTAAGTTGCCGGTTCTCATGATCATGCATACTTAAGCTTATACTCTCGAATTCCTCAGTGCCTTACTCCCGACAAAAATGAAATGATGCCCGGTTATCAAAGCATCATCCGCACGGCATGCGCCGTCGCAAAGGAATCTGGCTACCCCGGGGGCGGGCCGTGGGCGGACTTCATCTGTATCGACCAGAAAGCTTCCCCCGAGGTGAAAATGAAGCAGGTCATCGCAGGCTGGGACGGGTACGTGAGTTTGAGCCAGATCAATGTCGACGTCTGCGTCGATTTAGTATATATATTATGTCTGACTGCGATTCTGACCGGTACCGAGTGCAGGTACTCCGATTGTTTGAGCCTGCTTATGTATATGTGCACCCCCGAGAGAGCAAAAAGGCTGCGGCATTACCTGTACGGGACGGGCATGGCCGAGCTCAACATGCGGCTTGCTTCTGCAGCGCAGGAGCAAGAAGAATACAAGCAAAGGCGCACATCCTTCGAGGTCATGGGGCAGTTTGGCGACGAGCAGCATTGGATGCAAGCGGATAGATTCGAGAAGGCCGCCAGGAGGGCATTCGTGTTTGAGTTCGTACCGAAGCGAGTGTGGATCATTTCAGAACTTGCGTTAATGTGCATCAATGACAAGATCGTTCAGAACCTTGACACATATAAAAACAAATATTATTATCCCTCGCGTTCCGCTCAGGATAATAATATTTGTTTTTATATGTGTGTTACTATAAGTTATATAAAGATATTAGCATTTTTATCATAGTGTATATCGATATGTGATATGTATTCTATCGGTAGTTCGTAAATGAATCAATAAAAATAATATAAGTATCGTGGAATCTTTGTAAAATATGTATATATAATATGTAATCGCGATATAGCCGATATGTGTTTACGATGCGCGATGTGTATCTAAAACAACTACAATGTGCTGCTTGGGACGCGCCTCATATAGTCATGTGTATCACCTACGTAGCTTCGATAGGGTGGGGCGGGTGGGGTGAGGTGGGGCATTTTTTTGAATTCCCTAAAATGTTTCACTCCCAAAAATTCTTGGTCAAAAAAGACCCCACCCAACCCCACTTACCCCTTCCTGTATTATTCTCTTTATCTATGATTGATTTCAATGTAATTTAAATATAAATATGTATGATTGAGTATGTTAAATTAATACTGGGTGGGGTGTGAGGGTGGGGTGTGAGTGGTATCGGTATGGTAGTCCAATCTAAGATGGCACACATAAAATCATGATGTGTTATTTTTACTTCCGGTTTGATACTTATCGGACTTCGATAACTTCGATAGGGTGGGGCGGGTGGGGTGAGGTGGGGCATTTTTTTGAATTCCCTAAAATAATTCCCCCTCAAAAATTCTTGGTCAAAAAAGACCCCACCCAACCCCACTTACCCCACCCTGTATCTTTTATTATATTTATGATTGATTTCAATGTAATTAATGTATAAAGTATAGAGATTATGTATGTTAAATTAATACCGGGTGGGGTGTGAGGGTGGGGTGTGAAAGTGGTATCAGCCAACCATTTAATAATTACGATATTGAACCGACGTGATACCGACGAGATATGATATATTCAGATCGTATTAGAACGGCGCGATCACTAAGAAAAACAAGTATCATGTGCTGTATATTTCGCGATCCCTGAATCGCGAATCGATAGGGTGGGGTGAGAAAGTGGGGCACCACCCTCACTGTATACACTGTGATATGATCGCAATCCCGATGTAGCCTACTATGATATCGTGCGGACTTCGATAGGGTGGGGTAAGTGGGGTGAGGTGGGGCATTTTTTTGAATCCCTTAAATTTTTGGGGGTCAAATATTTTTGGGCAAAAAAGACCCCACCCAACCCCACCCTCCCCACCCTGTATTACTTATCGATACACCTCACTTATTTCAATGTATAAACTCTATTAAATTAGATAGTAAATATGTATAGAAATAACGAGATTGTAGTATAGGGTGGGGTGTAGGGTGGGGGCAAAATGCAAACTGAATCAGTGCGATATAATTTAGTGAACACAAAGTGGATATGACATTCCCGTACCCCCGAAAAGAGCGCGGGAGCACGGGAACAGCGCAGCAACGCGTTCTACGGCTAGCGTAGGACGATAGTTGCGTTGGTAAGTGCTTCCCGACCCTCGGACCGAGGCGTCCCAGCAATCTGCTCGTAAGAGCCTGCTCTGCTGCGCAATGCGCAAGCCCATCGCTGCTGCCCAGGACCCCCTGTCCGCAGTTCGTAAACACGCCTGTCCTCCCCAGGACGCGGAAGACCGAGGCCGCGCTCAGGCCGTCACTTTCACACGGCGCCCGTCTAACGGACGCGTGCACGCGCAGATCTGTAGGCGAACGGCCATATGGCTGACGCTAACGGTGACCTACACAACGCGGATCCGATGGATCCGCGCCAAGGTGGAGAAGGGGACGACCCGGCGGCGCCCGCAGACGGCGGAGGCGAAGAACCCTTCGACGAAGATCTCATCGACTTCGATGGAGCCGCAGAAGAAGAAGATCTGCCTACGGGCCTCGTCAAGCAAGTCCCACGGATCCCGCCCAACCCGCAGGCCGGCGACGGCTCGCCGGCCGCGGAACGCCATCGGCAAATCGGACTGGAGGAGCTCCGTCCCCCAGCACAGTCCGTTGCAGTCTACTTCACTCCGTTGCAGCTCGTCCCGGTCAAGTACGCGAACCAGACGCTCAGCCCCAACGGGCCGGGAGCACCGGGAGCTCGAGCTCGAGCTCGGGCACCGGATCCTCCAACTCGGGCCCGGCCGCGGGTCCTGCAGCTGATTCCTCGAAGTCGGATTCGAAGCCGTTCATCTCCGCGGACACGGCGTGCACGTGGTTCAAATCGACCGGCGGCATCGTCTTCATGGCCATCGCTGCGCTCGGCCTCTTGGTCGTCTTCATCGTCATCGCTTGCTGGTGCGCTCACCCGGGTTGCAATGGATCCGGAGTACTAAAGCTTAAGCTTGTGAGCTCGAGCTTGCGATTGCGATGGATAAACGTTAAACGCTGCAATTGCAATTGGAAACGTGGACTCGACTCGGCGAGCTCAACCAGCCCGCGGTTCGCAGGTGTGCTAAAAGAGGATCGTCCGCATACGCTGCCAAGGCAGCAGCAGCGCGTCAGTCCTCCCAGGATTACGAGGCTCCCGGGCAGAGCCTAATCGCGCTAGTCGCGAGTGTGTTCTCGTCGGACGTCGAAGCCATCGCCCCGGTCAGAGAAACCCCCATGGCCATTGCAACCCTTGCGGAATCGACTTCTGCCAGCATTTCATACTGTCCCGAACCCAGTCGCGCGCTCTTCATGCTCTCGTACGTCTGGGGAGAGGTACTCCCAACCCCTTCCCTCCCTCTCGCCTTTAAGTTGCCGGTTCTCATGATCATGCATACTTAAGCTTATACTCTCGAATTCCTCAGTGCCTTACTCCCGACAAAAATGAAATGATGCCGGTTATCAAAGCATCATCCGCACGGCATGCGCCGTCGCAAAGGAATCTGGCTACCCGGGGGCGGGCCGTGGGCGGACTTCATCTGTATCGACCAGAAAGCTTCCCCGAGGTGAAAATGAAGCAGGTCATCGCAGGCTGGGACGGGTACGTGAGTTTGAGCCAGATCAATGTCGACGTCTGCGTCGATTTAGTATATATATTATGTCTGACTGCGATTCTGACCGGTACCGAGTGCAGGTACTCCGATTGTTTGAGCCTGCTTATGTATATGTGCACCCCCGAGAGAGCAAAAAGGCTGCGGCATTACCTGTACGGGACGGGCATGGCCGAGCTCAACATGCGGCTTGCTTCTGCAGCGCAGGAGCAAGAAGAATACAAGCAAAGGCGCACATCCTTCGAGGTCATGGGGCAGTTTGGCGACGAGCAGCATTGGATGCAAGCGGATAGATTCGAGAAGGCCGCCAGGAGGGCATTCGTGTTTGAGTTCGTACCGAAGCGAGTGTGGATCATTTCAGAACTTGCGTTAATGTGCATCAATGACAAGATCGTTCAGAACCTTGACACATATAAAAACAAATATTATTATCCTCGCGTTCCGCTCAGGATAATAATATTTGTTTTTATATGTGTGTTACTATAAGTTATATAAAGATATTAGCATTTTTATCATAGTGTATATCGATATGTGATATGTATTCTATCGGTAGTTCGTAAATGAATCAATAAAAATAATATAAGTATCGTGGAATCTTTGTAAAATATGTATATATAATATGTAATCGCGATATAGCCGATATGTGTTTACGATGCGCGATGTGTATCTAAAACAACTACAATGTGCTGCTTGGGACGCGCCTCATATAGTCATGTGTATCACCTACGTAGCTTCGATAGGGTGGGGCGGGTGGGGTGAGGTGGGGCATTTTTTTGAATTCCCTAAAATGTTTCACTCCCAAAAATTCTTGGTCAAAAAGACCCCACCCAACCCCACTTACCCCTTCCTGTATTATTCTCTTTATCTATGATTGATTTCAATGTAATTTAAATATAAATATGTATGATTGAGTATGTTAAATTAATACTGGGTGGGGTGTGAGGGTGGGTGTGAGTGGTATCGGTATGGTAGTCCAATCTAAGATGGCACACATAAAATCATGATGTGTTATTTTTACTTCCGGTTTGATACTTATCGGACTTCGATAACTTCGATAGGGTGGGGCGGGTGGGGTGAGGTGGGGCATTTTTTTGAATTCCCTAAAATAATTCCCCCTCAAAAATTCTTGGTCAAAAAAGACCCCACCCAACCCCACTTACCCCACCCTGTATCTTTTATTATATTTATGATTGATTTCAATGTAATTAATGTATAAAGTATAGAGATTATGTATGTTAAATTAATACCGGGTGGGGTGTGAGGGTGGGGTGTGAAAGTGGTATCAGCCAACCATTTAATAATTACGATATTGAACCGACGTGATACCGACGAGATATGATATATTCAGATCGTATTAGAACGGCGCGATCACTAAGAAAAACAAGTATCATGTGCTGTATATTTCGCGATCCCTGAATCGCGAATCGATAGGGTGGGGTGAGAAAGTGGGGCACCACCCTCACTGTATACACTGTGATATGATCGCAATCCCGATGTAGCCTACTATGATATCGTGCGGACTTCGATAGGGTGGGGTAAGTGGGGTGAGGTGGGGCATTTTTTTGAATCCCTTAAATTTTTGGGGGGTCAAATATTTTTGGGCAAAAAAGACCCCACCCAACCCCACCCTCCCCACCCTGTATTACTTATCGATACACCTCACTTATTTCAATGTATAAACTCTATTAAATTAGATAGTAAATATGTATAGAAATAACGAGATTGTAGTATAGGGTGGGGTGTAGGGTGGGGGCAAAATGCAAACTGAATCAGTGCGATATAATTTAGTGAACACAAAGTGGATATGACATTCCCGTACCCCCGAAAAGAGCGCGGGAGCACGGGAACAGCGCAGCAACGCGTTCTACGGCTAGCGTAGGACGATAGTTGCGTTGGTAAGTGCTTCCCGACCCTCGGACCGAGGCGTCCCAGCAATCTGCTCGTAAGAGCCTGCTCTGCTGCGCAATGCGCAAGCCCATCGCTGCTGCCCAGGACCCCCTGTCCGCAGTTCGTAAACACGCCTGTCCTCCCCAGGACGCGGAAGACCGAGGCCGCGCTCAGGCCGTCACTTTCACACGGCGCCCGTCTAACGGACGCGTGCACGCGCAGATCTGTAGGCGAACGGCCATATGGCTGACGCTAACGGTGACCTACACAACGCGGATCCGATGGATCCGCGCCAAGGTGGAGAAGGGGACGACCCGGCGGCGCCCGCAGACGGCGGAGGCGAAGAACCCTTCGACGAAGATCTCATCGACTTCGATGGAGCCGCAGAAGAAGAAGATCTGCCTACGGGCCTCGTCAAGCAAGTCCCACGGATCCCGCCCAACCCGCAGGCCGGCGACGGCTCGCCGGCCGCGGAACGCCATCGGCAAATCGGACTGGAGGAGCTCCGTCCCCCAGCACAGTCCGTTGCAGTCTACTTCACTCCGTTGCAGCTCGTCCCGGTCAAGTACGCGAACCAGACGCTCAGCCCCAACGGGCCGAGCGTGGCCCCGATTGGCGAACGACGAGCCATGATCCTTGACGTGAGTACACGCTTATGCCCACATCATATGCACGTTTGCGCCCAGCTGACGGAGGGGACGCAGGAAATCTCCAAACGGAACATCGCGCACGGCGGAGTCCGCGAAGACTACCCGTACAAGGGCTGCATCGGAGTCATGGCGCCAGAAGACGTCATGAAGAACATCAATTACGCCGCGGCTAGCCGGGTGAGTGTTCCCAGTGAGCAGGGTCAATCACGACCACCCGATTTGATCCCGGTGGTCGCAGTGGGCAAAGGCGACCGTCGCCAAACTGCGAGTGACCACGGGCACCGCACAACTAGTAGCGAAGAACACCTACTACATTGGCCCGCCAGTTCAGGTGCGCGGCGGACCCAAACTGAAGAGACGCTCTCCGGACGTCGACTGATTGGGCGCAGCTGAACCCGCAAGCACGGATCTTCATTGATGACAAGGCGAATGCGCCGATGCTGGTGATGGACGGCGCGCCGGTTTTCGGAAGCACGATCCCGTTCCGCCCCGACGGCAACTTCTCCGAGCGCACGAACGACGCCGTCCGTTACGTCATCCGCGAGCTCCTGCGCATCGTCGAACGTGAAGTATCGACGGATAAGAACTACGTCCCGCTGCCGAGCGAGAAGGTTCCCAGACCTGGACCGGACCATGACCGCCGCCACCAGCAACTGACCATGGCTCCTGGAGCGCAGGTTGATGCGCAGTGCCTCGGATTCAAGGTCCTTGGCTTTGCGGGAACACCGAGCGCGGTGCGGGACAAGATGCTGATGCTCGAACCACCACGGATCGTCGTCACCATCCACAACGCCAAACTGGCTGAGAAGTGCGTGCGGCCCGCCTCGCGAGCGGAAGTGAGCGAGTACTTACGCTGTGACAGGCTGCTGGAGCTCAGCAAGGCTCGCAAACTCCAGTTCCAGACATGCCCCATCACCATGAGCCCCGTCGACGCTGCGCCGCCGCTCCACAAGTGTGCACAGTTCACCCTGGCCGTACACCAAGATACGGCAGCGCTACCGGTACGTGTAATGCAAACTGGCGCAAGAAGCACTCCTTTATCAAAAGGACTGATGGTTTTCACAGCTCTCGGAGATCATCAAGAGCGTGGCGCAGGACGACCGAGAAGTGGCGCTGATCTACAACTTCTGCACGTACGACGTCGGCAAAACGACGCCGCCAGCCGAGGTCCTCCAGGTCCTTGTCCACGAAGACAAGGCCGCGGCCTGGGAGGCGGCGATGAGCCCGGCAGCAGCAGGAACGGGTCACCCGAAGTACGAGACGCTCAAGTATTCGGTGAGCATTGGCGACCCGGCGCGCGAGGGCACGCTCTGGCGGGTGCGGCCGCCGGAGGACCTCGCGGCGCGCCGGCGCTTCCGCAAGAACCTGGTGGGATGCAAGCGCCACCGCCTCCTCGCCCATTTTGCGCATCGGAACGCAGATTGCCCAGGCCGGGGCTGGCAGCCTACGGTCGTGCAGCCGGACCCGGCGTCGGCGCAGCCAGCCGCAGCCGCGGCGGCAGAGAACGATCCCCTCGCCGCGGCGGCGGCGGGGGCAGGCAGCGCGGCACCGGGCTCCAACCCGGCGGGGCGAGGCGGCTGCGGGGGTGGCCGCGGGCAGAACCGCGGGCCCCGCCCGGGGGCAGGCGGGGCTGGTGCTGGGCGCGGCGCGGGCGGCAAGCGCACAACGGAGGCACCGGACCCCCGGGACGCCTTCTTCTCCAAGCGCCCGCGGGCCCTCGCCCGTTCAACCCGCCGGTGCCGGCCTGGGGCCCCCCACCCGGACGGCGACGGCGGCGGATCTAGCCTCGGTGATCGCCGGGGTCCCGGTGCAGGACGGGGCCTGGCCGCCCTGGTCCCGGAAGCTGCCTCGGCGGCGGAGGGACCGCCGGGGCGCGGGCGAGCGACCCGGGGCCGTGGCCGTGGCCGCGGCGGGGGCTCGCACAGCGAACAGCGCCAGCAGGCTGGGCAGGAGCCGGGTTTCCATTTCTCCCCCCCAGTTCAGGGGGGTCTCCCGGGCTTCACAATGCCAACTTCCTCGCTGCAGCTCGCGCAGCAGATGCAGGTTAATCAGGCGATGGCGATGTTTCTTGGCGCCTCCCTAGCCGCCCAGCAGCAAGGGCGCAGCTAAGCTGTAGGACTAGTACAGTTCAGTACAAGTACCTGTACTGACCAAGTGCAGCCGGGGGCACGATAGCGCGCCACTGCGTCGGGGAGGGGGGGGCCAGGGTGGGGTGGGATAGGAAGCAGGAGGGGCGGAAGAAGTGGAACCGGAGTGCCCAGCCATGGTGGAGGCGTGATCCTCTCTGAACAACCGCTCCTATCGGGAGCGGAGGCACCAAGTTCCCCTCCTTCCACTACCTTCTTCTTCTATCCCTCTTGCCCAGCTTATCCTCCTCATCCCGTAGAGATAGGTCCAGTAGAACGTAGCTATAGAATAGAATTATAGAGCACAGCACTCGACGGTCCTTGGATAGAACCCAGTCGGAGAGGTTTATTTGGGCGATGTGAAACTCCTAGTAGTTGTTGTTGTGTGCTAATGCAAATCATTCACAAAGTGGATATGAAGTGGATACGAAGTGGATACGAAGGGGATAAGTGCGCCCCGCCCACTATGCAAGATACATGCAAACAACATGCGATTTCTATGAAAACTGTAACGATTTATTCATGTATATATTTCGTATATATGTCTGAACCTCCGTGTATGCGATCCCGCGCAACTTTCGTTTTTGTTTTTCTTTTGTTTCTCATATCACGACATATACATATATATATCGGCGTCACCGACATATTCGGGGTCATCACATCGCGGCGATTCCGAAAACATATAGCATGCCACAAAGTAGTATTTTATGTTTTTGTTGTGGTATTCGACCAATCACAAGCCACTAGAAAGGGGGAATACCGATTTACTAGAAAGGTCTAGAAAGGGGGGCTACCGATTTACTAGAAAGGTCTAGAAAGGGGGGATACCTAAAAACTGACATGTTAACAGGTGTCACATGTGTCAGAGTTGGTGCGCGACGGAACGCCGCCGGCTGAGCTGTCAGCACTCGCCGAAGAACGAAGATGATCACTCATGGTTGCGGCTGCGACGTGCGGTTGCGGCTGACGGCTGAGAAAGGAGACGAATGGGGTACGGGAAAGGAGACGAATGGGGTACGGGAAAGGAGACGAATGGGGTACGGGAAAGGAGACAGTGCTAAGCTGGATTCTAACCAAATTACTTAATTGTTTGTTATTTTTGACTTGGGGCTCTAACTTTTAGTAAGCCTCTGACTCGGTGAGCCGCTGAGCCAACTCACCGGGCTCGGCGGTCGGCGGTAACCTATACTATGATACTTGCCAGTTGCATTTTTGAAGTTGCAAAGTTGGAGTCCCGGAGTCCCGAGTCCCGAGCCCCGAGTCCCGAGTCCCGAGTCCCGACTCGATAACACCGCGATCGCGACTCGGCGGCGACCCCCCCTTCCGTTTTCCCCGCATAACTTTGGACAGGAAGCCGATCTCGGCGCGCTCTCAATTGCTACGTGCTCGTAACTTGCTTCCGGGCATGATGGTGCTACTTTGACTAGCTAACGCGACCGTTGCGCGACGCGCAAGTTCGCCATCGGCACAAGTGCCCGAAAACCGAGGTGTCCCCTACGTCGTGCGCGCCGGCGCGCGTTCCCGTGAGGCTCCACTAGTCATACTTTGCATCCGTGTCCGTATAGAGTTTTTTCTACACTACTACAAAGCGGCGCGGTCTGATTCGCAAAGCGCGCGATTTGGCGGCTACGAAAGCACCGCCGCGCCTACTACTTTCGTGGTCTCAGAGTCGCTTTTCGATCGCCATTAGCTACCGGCGCTACCGTTGCTACTTTTCTACTACTTCTTAATGTAGCTTTGGTTTCCGGCGCTTTATAGCTCTCAGTCTGATCAGAGAACGACTTATACCATCGTTGGCTATTCACGCCGCCGGATAGCTTAGGCTCGGCGGCGGTTACTAGCCGCTGTAATTCTTTATTTACGCGTTTCTCTTTTTGCACGCGATCCTCTAATAGAGTGCCTTGCGGCACAGTCGCGGCGGCTTCTATGCCCTCTCTACGCAATTGCGCATCGACGCGCGCCTCGTCCTTTGCCGCCTCTAATGCGTCTACTGTGGGCGCCATTAGGTAATCCACAGCTTGGACAGGGAATAGCTCGTGGAAGGCAAAGCGACCCTCTACGCGATTGCCGTCCGGATCAGTTAGCATAAACTTATAGCCCTCGCGCGCGGCGACAGTATACACGATTCGGCTCCAATTGTTACCGCCCTTCGCGAATGGCGTCTTCTCGATCCGTAGCCTTACTGACATGCCCGGCTGAATCTGATCCAAATAAGCTATCGATTTCTTGAATTTCGCATCTTCTTTTTGCACTATAAGCTTATAGTGACTCTCGTTGGTCTCGGCGGGCATATAGCCGGTCGCAGAGTGCACCGTATTATTATAATTATATTCCAGAGACGAAAGGACATCTATAAATCGAGCCGTATTATTCGCGATGCAGTAGCTCGTGATCAGCCGCCGCATTTGCTTGTTAAATGCTTCTATGCGCCCTTGCGCGCGATGGTCGGCTGTGTCCGCTATCTGATGCTCGATAAACTGATTCTCGAAATATTTGCGCATAATATCATTGCGGAATTCGCTTCCCGCATCGCTTTGCACTTTGAAAATTGGTCTCGGCGCCTTATTTTGCAGCTGTATAAAGGCGGCTAAGGTCGACGCCGCGGACTTATCCCGCATCGGGATAATGAACCCGACCCGTAATGTGTTCTCCATAGCCGTGAGAAAAGCACTGTAATTATCATTATACTTCGAGTAAGCGGGAAAGAATAGCAGATCAATTACGTAGGTATCGAGAGGCTGTCGGATCGGTATAGCAGGGTCTCGTTTGCGGGATAGGTGCGGCGCATTAATCTGAACGACCTCTTGCCGGCTATACCACTCTTGCAATTTCTTATAATTCTCGTCGGGCAGCTCTTGCCGTAGCTTAGTGATCCCTTTAAAGCCGGTTTGCGGACTGTAAAACTTCCGGGCAATTTTCGATTCCTCCGGGACAGCAAGGGCTACGGGCACGTCGCGGGGCACCAAAGCCTTTAAATCAGACCGCTTTACTATGCGGCTCTCTTTATTCTCTTTCGGCACGGGGATCGGCAATGTGCTCCCCTCTAAATCTTGCGATCGTCTTACTATCGGCGGTCTTGACATCCTTGTCATCAGACAATAAAAAAGATCAATGTAACATTTTACTCGCACGCGACAAGAAAAGGTTTTGTTTATTTACGGTAAATCAGGGCGGAAGATCTTAACAACGATGCTGTTTCTATCGTATGTAAACCACCCATTATGCTTGTCCCACGATGCCCCGTTTTCCTTTAAGAATTTGCGCAAGGTCGCCCGAGATGTAATAGTTAATCCATGCGCTTCGAATTTAGGATAGGACTGTGAAAGGTCTCTCCGCGGCACATCTAAATAAACGCGCCGCAACGCTTCCTGACGTTCACGATCGCGATTCATTTCTAACTTCCGAGACTGAGCATGAATTATTGCGAAAAGAAGGTCTTGTGAATTTCCATTAATTCCAGATCCTTCAAAGACTTTGATAGGGTCAATTACTTCCACAAAATCGGCAGCAATTACGTTTGTGTCTTCTTCAAATAACTCCCTCCTCTCCTCGCGCGGTATTTCCGGATACGTAAACCAGAAGAAGCGATTGTCGACCATCCCATACATCCTATTGGGGTTTGCAGGAAAATACCCGATCATAGAGAAATTTAAGTTCTGAACATCCATCATACCGACAAGACGGACAATCGCATTAATTCGTTCATTACTCAGTCCGAGAAAGGTAGCAAAGACGGGGTTGCCTTCGATTGGAATGCTCATTATAGCGCGGTGGCGCCCGCGGTCTTCATCGCCTTCAAATGCGTTGTCCATTGTCGCCTTTTACTTTAAGCTGAGAAAATATTTTCCTGTTGCCTAAATGTAGCGCGTTCTCCTTAAATCATTTTGCGTTGCCCACGGGCTTTCAATTTTTACCGCGATTACAGATAAATGGACGCCCCGGTATGGGACGCGCACCCGATCCCTAATTACTTCCTAATTGAACCCGGCGACCCCTTTTTACGGTGCATTTGGCTTCTCCATATTCTAAGGCGACAGCTCCTTCAATTAGAGCGCAAACCGAGAAAAAGAACGCACGATAAGATAGACGACTAACAGCCGAATGGAAGGCTATGTATGCCGTCGCCTGATATGCAGCGCTTGCTATCGAATTGGGTCAGCGCTATCCGCTTGCTCTCCAAATCATATAAGTGGTGGCATCGCCGTTGCTTGTTTACTACTGTTACTGTTTTTGTGATCCCGTCAAATAGGCAGCGCTTAAAGTCGTCGAAATGCACCTCTTTCGAGGCTGTCCCGCTCATTTTTACCTTGTCGTAGCTCTCAGTGCGGAAAGCATATAGCTTCGGTCGCAGTCCCACATACTCCACTATCTTGACGTCGGGCATCTCATTTTTATATTTACCGGGAACCATCCGGTTCTCGGGGCTATAAGGGCAATCTAAATGAGGGCTGATCTCTCGCATGCCCGCTTCCAGATCCGCGCTCTCTATATACAGACAGAACGAGTCGGTATCGTGGAACAGCAGCTGAGCTTGCGACCAGGTGGGTCGGATCACGTCGTAAAAGAAGCTATAATTATGGAGCTTCGCGGCATCCAGCACATAAGCGCCAATCGCAACCGGTTTATCGAGTTTTACGTGTTTGCTATACATTTCGAATGCGACCGCAGTCTCGTTTAATACATTCGTCGCTTTTACCAGTGGGCTCGCGGCGTATTTCTTAAACAGCTTCGTGCTATTCGCGATCTTTACCACTGAGCGCCCTCGACACGATTCCAGGCATTTACCGTAAATAGCATTGTTCATTAATTTAAAGAAGTCGCTCTCGAATTTATTCCGGGCTTCCTTTCGCAGTTTCGTGTTTAGATCTATATAGGGCTTCATAAATGCAGCGGTTGCAAACGAGAGCACACGGTGGATCTTAGTAACTACGATCCCCTTTTTTACCATATAGAGCAGCATCGGCTGAGAGACCACGTAATTATATTTCGGAGTAAACGAGGCGATCAGCTTCGGATCTTTACTGAGCTTCTCGCCGCTAATCTCCAAAAGCCCACGCTGATATTTGCCGAGCATGTCCGCAGTAATTACCTCTTTACTCACGATTAGCGGGAAATCGCGATGGTCAGCCTTTAAATAGTCCGGATACGCAAGGTCGACCTCTATAAATGCACTCCGCCCTACAACCTCGGTAAAAGCCGTGCTTGTGTCGTCCCAGCGATAGTCCCCGACCGGTAAAGGCTGACTGAGCGCATAGCCATACAGATTATTCGCATCCAATAGCACTATATGTTTATCCTCGCTATTAGCCTCGGCATATCGTGTGGGCATGGTCGCAAAGCCGCCCCTAATTGCCCGCTCAATAAATTCGTATTGATCCGCATCGCTGATCTGTTCTATCGCGACCCTCGTATGCTTTAACATCGCGTCCCACGATAGTCCCGGTGCGCTCACATAATGCGTGGGATCCAGTCCGTATTGCTCATGGGCGAGCATGCTGAATTTACCGAATTTTACCATGAGATCATTAACATCGGACGCCTGAAAATCCATGAAATTCGAGGCGTCTATAAACTTGTAAAGTCCCCACTGTAAAGAGAAATACTCGTCGAAATTCTTACTCAGGATCTCGACCCGCAGCTTATCGTCTTGCTGTGCGATTTTCCTGAATATAGCATGCCCGCACTCGTCCATCCGATCAATGACCACGGCTACTTTCGTTTGCTTTGAGATCCGCCTATGTAAATTGCATTTTCGGCAAGCTTTCCCTATATAATCGCCGCTTTGGTGACAGTGATCGCGCACAGGGAAGTTTTCGTGGGTAAACCGCTGATTGCATATATAGCAGTGTTTGGTGATTTTATAGGCTTGCTTTTGCGCCTCTGTGAGCGGGCTCATAGGTGTGTTGGTAAATAGTGTATTAAGCATCTCGCGGCACAGATCGCCTAACGTGGTAAACATCTGTCCCAGCGGATCCACGCCCTCGAATTCGTGATTTTCAACATGAGAGCCCATAACAACATTAAGTGCCACCGACTTTACCTCTCGCTTGGTTCTATTTGGTTCATTAGGAACCGGCACCGACTCTATTTCTACCTTGCAGTAACAGACAGTAGGAAGCCACACCATTTTCCTTAGGTGTTGCAGTCCGAAAGTAATAAAGCTTCCGGATTCCGGGCATTTACCTTTACTCAGCCGCCAATCGATACAGCGATTAGAGTCGGTGTGGCTATCGAGTTTCTCCTGTGATCGGAACCGGGACAAGCAGGTTTCGCAGTAGAAAATGCGCCCGTCGTTTGCTTTATCAAAGGTGGTCTTTAAGAGGCGGCTCAGTGACATAATCATAATATAGTGACCCTGTCCGTTTGCGTCCTCGATCAGCAGCAGGTTTACCTTCGATTTACGACGCGGATTACTTGACATGTGAAGTGGGTAAAAGGTTTGGGTCGCATTGTCGGCGCCATATATATTAATTGACAGCTCGGGATTATTGTCCTCGAAACGATCTATTAATGCAGCATCGCAAGCCACCGGGAAATTAATGCCTGAGAAGTCGAGTTCAGTCATCCACCGCCTATATTGGAACGGATCATTACGTTTGTGTCTGTTTATGTCGTTTCTGTGCAGCCATGCGAGGATAGCGTAATTAAAACAGTCGTGACCATCGATATTCTTAATATTTACTGTGGCTCGCTTTAATCCAATCCATTCGGGGGTCTCAATGTAGCAGCCGCCCATCGGCGCATACGACAAAACGGCGACATGTAGCTTATCTAATTTACTTAGCCGGTAGCTGTCGACCTGTATCATCTGTTCATTCATTTGCTGAGCTACACCCACTAACTCAGTGAGAATATTGCGCGACCTTGTGATTACGAAATAATCGCTGTAAATGTGTTTGGTGATAAAAACGTTAGGATCACTCACTTTTACGTATCGACAGATGAAAGTAAGGCGCACCTTAATAGCTTTGAGCTCGTCCAGCCTCTCTTTCAGCCGCCCAGGCAGGTTTGCAGCGATGGTAGTGAGAAATTCCACCGGATCTAAGATTATCTGTTCATCCGCCTTATAGCTATACCAGGCGTATGCTTTATTCATTGCGAAACCGTCGTCCTCATCGGGTTCTATGACGGCTAAGCGCCGCCCTTCGGTATAGAAGCGCTCCACATTTTCCAGGCGATTGTAGAGCTCGTCGGCAATATTCGCAAGGTTAGCTAAGCGGGGTTTTCGATCTAAGATCGCCGCCCTCCGATCGTATTCGGCTTCGGTGATCTCCCCAGTGACTAAAAGACTACCTAACAAGCCTAATATTTCGTCCTTTTTCTCTTTTATAAGGCGATTGGTTTGGCGGGGCATCTTTTACTCTAAGGGAACATTTTAATTTCGGGAAAGGACGCGTTTACCCGATGTAGAATGTCGGAAATCATTTAAAGAGAATGCAAAAAATGACATGAAAAACGTTTTCCGTCTAATATTGTAAAGAGCATGGCGGCGAAACCGATGTCCTATTTGGAGCGCTTAAAGGAAGCCTTGCGCGACCTGTGTGGCTCTGATGATTTCCATGACTATGTAAGCTTAGGAAGTAACAAAAACCTTGGGTTGCTCTCAACCAAACTGAAAAAATACGATTTAGACCTACATCATCTCCCTCGGGATTCCCCTACATGTGCATGCACGCATGATATAGTGGAGCAGTGTTATATATTGCATGTCGCCAAAAAGATCCCTGTTGTGGTCGGAAATTGCTGTATAAAACGCTTTATTCCCAAAGAGTTCCGCTGTGATGTCTGTAAGCACTGTGGGGATCGTCACAGGAACCGCAAAGACAACTACTGTAAGAAATGTCGCCCACTCATTGCACGTCAGAGGTGGATCGAAGAACAGCATGAACGAATGAAAGAAGAAGAAGCGGAGAGAGAGCAACGAGCAGAACGCATAAGGTTGTTTGAGGAACACCAGAGGTTGTTTGAGGAACACCAAAGGCGCCTCAGAGACGAAAAATGGCTTGAACGCTTTCAGAAAGAAATGAATTTAAGAGAGTTCGCGATGTGGGCAACAGACTTCATTGAATCCATGGAAGAAAGCCGTGAGGAAGATATTGAGAAGTTCAGAGCTGATAGAAAGAAATTCGTCGACAGGTTAGCCGAATGCAGCTCAATCGATGGGGTTCAGGTTACCGTAGGTTTTCGAGTCCCATTGAACAGGAAGGATATACCAAAATCCCTCAATTGCAATAGGGTTAGGGTTTTCACATGGGAAACGTCTACTGTCGAGCAAACCATTGAACTACTCAAAAAACACTTCACGATGGATTATATAAACATAACCGTAGAAACGTAAGCCGATTGTATACGTGGTAAATAGCTGACTTTTTTGTTTTTCGATAGGGTGGGGAGGGTGGGGTGAGGTGGGGCATTTTTTGAGTTCCAATAAAAAATTCTCCCACCCAAACATTTTGGGCAAAAAAGACCCCACCCAACCCCACCCTCCCCACCCTGTATTAACAACTATACTTTACACTGAATTCAATGTGTTTTAAGTTATAAAAATAAGATATATCAATGTTAGAATGAAACCAGGTGGGGTGTAGGGTGGGGTCAGGCTTCCACATCTGAATCCTCGAATTTGGTGCCCCTTTTCTTTGGTTGCGGCTGAGGCGAGTCATCTTCTTTAATCGAATCATCATCGATTAGCTTCAACTTTCGGAATTCAGCCATCATCTCATTCCACAGGAAGTGGTAGTTCGATTTTCCATTGGTCGTTTTCACTTGAATATATGTAGTCGTGCGCATCTCAGTATAGAACCGCTTGCTATTATAATCGTTTTTGTATTTGTTTTCAGAGATGAAGTCTTTGAACAATTCCCATGTCGATGCAAGACCGCCCAGCTTCGTTTTCAGCTCTGTAACCCGCTCACTATCGACAAGCCACTTCGCAAACATCAGGATAATAGGTGCAGCCGCTTGCTGAACTAAGTAGTATCGGTTTGTAAGCGGTCTGTCTTGACTCCAATTGACTTTCTCGCAATTTACTTTCGTCCTGAGATACTGAACGATATTGCGAATATTTCTCATATCATTCAGCCACTCAACAAGCGGGGCGAAATAATCCTTATTACAGCGCTGTTTGTCACTCACCTCAATAACGACAAAGCGACGATCATCAGCCTCGATTTTCACAGGCACAGTATTGTTACTTGTGAAAACGATTCGCGCGAAATTCTTCTTATCATACGAGTCTATTCCTTTGTGCTCGATTACAATCTTCGGGGCTGTGACAATATCTTTGAGAAGGTCGCTATGTTCAAAGGTATCCTTTCCAGAAGCTTCATTTACCACAATCATAATCTTATCCTCCCGGTTGTGAGCAAATCGCCCGAATAGATCATCCTTTGGTTTGGCTGTCGAGTATGCCAATGCATCACCGAGGATCTTCTTCTCAAAGGTATCAATGAGCATATTCTTTCCAGCGCCTTGGCGACCTAGGAAGATGAGGGACACGTTATTTAGTTCCCCCGGCTTTTGCATCATGTGGGCAAACCACTTTTTAAGATAATCGAATGTCTTATCATCTTCGCCTGACATTAAATATAGATGTGTCAGAAAAGGCTGAATCATCTCTTCTGTCACATCCTCGGGGGCGGCTCCTCGAATTCTTCATGATCAATCTTGAATCCAGGGTAGAGATTAAACACAGACTTGCATTTCGCGCTCAGCTTTGCAGGAGGCGGCAGGAAATCCATATAAGTGGATCGTGTCGCCCTTGGGTCAGTAATCCATTCAGGTAGCGTTTTTACCCACTTTTCGGTTTGGTTCTCAGTCCCCTCATTGAGAATCACCTTGTGAAACAGATGGGGAAAATGTTTGGTCGCCAATTTCGTAATATCTTTCGGTCGCCAGGATAATAGCTGTTCATCCCAATACATGACAGTGCCGATGCTCTCGATGTGATGCAGCCTCGCATTTAAATATCGCAGATGGACTTCAAAGCTATCGACCATAGGTGGAATGGGGCAGTCTTGTAGTCAATATCGTCGGAATCCTCAGGCTGAAACGAATATTTCTTGGGAATAGCTTATTATAACTGTCGCTGTTATCCTTTTTCAGCCAGTAAACAATCGAACCGAATGTGACTCGCTTCCCTTCCACCATTTTCTTGCCTTTGCAAAGGCTCATGAACTTCTCATGACAGTCATCATATTCATATTTTTCGCTTTTCTCCGAGAACTTATGAAATAGCTCTACTTGTTGCTTGCGAGGGATATTGTTGTCTTCGCAAGTATTGATTATAGCAATACCTACGTCGATCCATGTCTTATATTCATTAGCTCGCTCGCCACTGAGGCTCATAATGACTTCTTGCAACAGTTCAAACGAAACCTTATTATCTTTGAGATCCTCCAACACCTCCTCCTTCTTCTTCACAGGTTCTTTACAGGGCTTGTCCTTAACAGACTTGGGCGCCACCGTTTGCTTAGGTTCCTCAGGCTTTGTAGCTTCCTTTGGTTTATCGACCGCAAAGGCTGACATGGTGTCTACTTCCACCCACTTAGTGGGGCGATCGAAACATTGCACCAGGAAAAAACCATCGTGCATGCCTTCTTTCTCGCAATCAATAAACTTAGTGAACACCACATTCTTATCGACATCGTGCTTTGATTTGCTTTGAGCGTCCAAAGCTTCGCCTTTGCAGCAACGGAGGCAGATCAGGTTTTGAGTTGTTCCATAAACGCCACTATCGAATTCGACATTTTTGATGAGACCCATCGCTTTAAAAAGCTTTGGAATGTCTTCGTGGCGGCAGACCAGATCGGTAAATACGAAATGCCCGGAAATCTTGAACTTAGTGACATTCTCTTTGATTAAATGAACCCGGCGATGGCGAACAGCAACCGCAATTGTAGATCCCGACAGGGTTTGCAATTTCTTGCGCATTTCCCTGATGATCTCTTCGGCTTCCTTATAGTTGTCGGCTACATCAGGTTTCAGATCAACGAACTTGTCCAGATCCAGATAAACACGAGTCACTTGATCAGGTTGTATGCATTCCGCCCATGTAGGATAGGTCATATTGTCCCGTTTCTTTGAGTTATTGATGCGCTCAATAATTTCATCATCGGTTAACTCAACCAAATTAGACGTATTGCGAGAACCAGTCAGACATTTCAGAAAGGTGCCCTTGACATTAGAGAATGCGAATTTCGTGATAGCGTCCATCTTCTCTGTTTTACTCTAAGCGGAGAAAATATTTTTCAGGTTGTTCATTTTTTGCGCATTATCCTTAAATCCCTTTACAGTTTTTTCCCGATGATAAAATCGATTAGCATCGGGGCAATCGATAGTATGGTAAGGAGCTTCCCGATTTACATCGGAAAGCCGCACGAAAAATAAGGAATGCGCTCAGCGGCAATCGAGAGTTTGCGTTTTCTAATACTTACGGGGGCGCCCCGCTTTCCCATATGGCTTCCCTCCTCGGCTTTGCGACGATAATACGATTCCAAAGCCATCTTCTTCTTGAATTCGCGATATTCGGGATCCTCGTTATACCGATTCCGCATTTTGATGATTTCACGGATCCGATAATTAAGTCCGTCGCCTTTCTTCATGTCCTCAGTGACAAGCTTTGCCTCAATATTTACAGCAGCGATGGTGGTCATCTTTTCGTTCCTTACTATAAGCGGAGAAAATATTTTATCAGTCGTATTTCCTATTTCTTCTTTAAATCATTTTCTGAGCTGTCATTTTTTGTGATCGAAGCGAGTTCTTCTCTACGTTTTTTAATAGCGACTTCCAATGCGTATTGCGCGCGTTTCCTGTATAGGATCGCGTAGAGATCGGGGTCGGGCATTCGATACTATTTAACGCGAAAATAGTTTCAGCGATCGTATTCGCCCAAATAAAGCGGATTTATTGGCGGATACGGGGAATCAACGCGAAAATGACCTTCCACGGAATTAGGGCACGAGCGGCGTCTTATATAGGATACTTGCACGTCTTCTATTGCTGTCTGTGGGACTATATTGGAGTTCGCAGGCACAGGCGAGGGCGATTGAGATCGGGACGATCGTGATTATCACTGTGGTTGGAATATACAGATGATCGCCTACCTCCATTATCCTCGTCCGAAATGTCAAACTCTACGGTTGTGTCGCAGCATCCGGACTTACAGTGAGATATGAAATGCAGGTGAAACATCTCAATGCATTGTGTGATGAAATTCATCGACCCTAATATTGCACAACGTATTAAATATTGGAGAAAAGAAAAGGGAATGAGGGTGTTACTTGCTCGCCTGTTCCCATACGAATTAGTCGACCTTATAATGGTGTTTGTGGAGCCGACCTGTCCCTTTTGCAAGGGAATTCATATTAAGACCCGCTCTAAATACGGGCGGATTCATTTATGTTTGAACGACTTGCACATTAGAAGCGACGACGCCCACCGAACATAGATGACAGATTGGCACCCGGCTGTGCATGCACACCCGATGGGTTAACGAAACCGCCCGGCTTTGGTGCATTTTCAGCTATGACTGTCTCTTTTCTTTCGACTGTCTGAACATCGGGAACAGTTGCCCGCTTCTTTTCCATTTCCACGCGAACAGCTTGTTTAATCAGCTTGCGCTGTTTGTATTCCTTAGTGAAATCATCAAAGGCTCGCACAGTAGTGTCGTATGTAGCTAAACGCGCTTCCAGTGCCCTAAACTTCTCCTCTAATTCCTGACCGACTTTCTCGCCCTTGGTCACATAGACAGATGCCCGCTTTTTAGGGGCTTCCATCGATGCAGGTAAAGCGGCTGTTGCTTCGGCTTTTACCACCTTATTATCGGTTAGCTTTTCGCCTGTGAGCTGTGATTCGGCGAGGATTGATCCGCCAGCTTTCTATCAGTGGAATCGACCGGCTCCCGCTTAGCATCCGCCTTTTGAGCACGCTCTGAAACCTTTGTATTCGGGTCAATCAGATCGAAATCTATTTGGTCAGAAGCGGCAGCACCACCAGTGCGACCGGCATCCTCCGCAGGATTGATCTTGCCAGCGACAACAGCGCTTTGATCTTCCATTTGGATAGCTTTCCGCGAGTTCTTGGGTGGCATTTATCATTATGCGAGAAATTTATTCAAAATTTACCCAATTTCTTTGCAAATTTTGGGCGGCGCTTTTCTTGGTATGCCAGCAATAGATTGGGGTCTTTAAGTAGGTCGGCTTCGATTATTCTTTTGGTGGATCGCTTTAAGGTGGCGACGTTTCCACTCACAGGTTTCGTTATATCGGTGGTTTGGGGTTGGTCGCCATTTACCGCGCCCGACGTCGGTTTTACCGACTGTTTACCAGCGGTCTTTATGTCGTCCGCCGCTTTTTTAAAGAAGCGCTTGAATTTATATTCGTCAGGCACCGGATCCGCTTTGCCCACAGAGAATTCCAGGCTGTATTTCGCATTGTTTACCACGATCACCTGATAGCTGTGACTGTATTCGGTCATCACCTTCTCGAACCAGCGCTTTTCGTATGGATTAAACTCGTCCTCAGCGCTCTCCATCTCCTTTCTATTGGGCAATGAGAACAGGAATATATATTCGGCGTTTACTCTGAGTGTCGGCGAGATCTTCGTAAGTTTCTGTGACAAAATCCACACGGACACAAACAGGTGTCTTCCAGCACAAAATAGCTGATTTAGTATAGGCTCACCCTTTCCCGCCATTGATAAACTCGGATTATCCACGAAATCGTCCAGCACAATTAACAGGTTACCGACTTTCTCCTTTTTCTTGATCCTCTCCTTGCGTTTCTGTAATATATTGTCAATCAGCTTATGGTCGAAATCCTCATACAGATACGATGTGACATTATCATATTGATGATTCCAGATCGTGGAGGCGAATATCATCACCGAATCTATCTTGTCCTCGTTGTGGTAAAGCAGGTATTTCAAAAACACTGACTTCCCAGTTGCAGTTTTGCCCACAAAAACGGCGCGATTCGGAAATTCCAGGCTTCCCGGGTCAAACTCACTCAGATCTTGTATATCCATTTCCCTTATTAGAAAGATATAAAAATTACGAAACGCCACAGCCCTCTATTTACTCAACATCATTGAGGATCGCTTTATCACCGAGAATTCCTTTGGCTTTTGAGTTGTAGAAAAGTGCAGCCTCCTCCTTTGTGTTGCACACTTTTCTCCACCGCTGTTTCTTATATGAAAAGCATCCTTCCCATTTTCCAGTCGCTGTTTCAGTTACACCACGAAATCCACTTGTATTCAGTGAGTAAAGAGGAGGTTTTGGTTTAATTTCAGGGTTTACCTCGTTCAAAACAGCAAGATCTCCAAATAGCTCTTTTGCTTTTTGGTTGTAAGCGGCAGCAGCTTCTTCTTTTGTATCAAACGTTCCCAAATTGTATGGGACACCACTTTTTGAATATTTGCCCTGAACCGACCGGTTCTTTTCTCTTGGAAAACACCTTTGAAACCAGTTTTGTTTCGTTTTCTCATACCTGTATTAAATACGCTGTCTTGCGGTGTTAAGAATCTAAGATTACAGCGACGATTATCGAGTTTGTCTCTACTGATATGATCAACAAAGTGCCCTTGTTGATGTCCGAAAATCCATTTGTGCATGTCGATGTTTTTCTTTACACCAGCAATGTAACCCCATGCATATCCCCGTTGGTTATGGTAATACCACTTGCTTATTTTCATGACATGATCATAATCGGCTTCATCTATAAGCGCATACTTGCCCTCGCCATGCTTTCCACACAAAGCGATTCGCCTGATCCCTTCCATTTGTTCGAGATACGCCATTAAATCTTATAATCGTCTTGTCCTTAAATAGACAAAGGATTAAAAATGACATCAAATTTTGCCCGCGACAGTCCTCATGCCGTCACGCGAGACAATCCATTGGCATTCATCACAAGAATATTGTGGCAATAAGCCGAGATCTGAACACCGACCTTTGTCCAGGTGGCGAGGGGCGTGCCATTTGGTGTGAGCAGCAGGAAACTTGAAGCTGATTGAGTTAGATCGACGTAGCCAGTCGCCTTCTCACCTTTGAGCGCCGCTTTACCATCGAGAGCAAAGCAGAAGCCAGTGTAAATGGGGCGCTTGTTGCTATCGATCCAGTTGGTCATCTTGAATTTATCGGCGAGCTCCATAGCAGCGGATTGCAGCGGGACACCAGTGTTGGAATATAGATAATTGTTGTTGTTTAGGACTTGCATAACGACATTATCATCGTAGGCAAGAGTGCGGACAGTAGAGTGCCCTCCGAAATTGTTGCCGAGTGCATTTTCGTCGCGAACCTTGACAACGAGTGCGTAAACAAGTCCCGAAATTTGAGATAGTGACAGGCGGAGACCGGAGCCGAGAGCTTGACCGGTATAATCCGCAAACTGAATATCAGTGTATGGGATGGCGATGCCAGAGGTCTTAACACGAGTAATGATTTCGCCCATCGTTTCCTCATCGATGTTAACAGCATCCATAATAAGACGAGGGGTCGTCATTTCCAGATTTGCAAGAGCAGGTGTAGGTGTGAGAGCCGCACTATCGAAAATCGCAGTGGCATTAGGGTGAGCTAAGGTCTTAATATTTCCGAAAGCAGCCGCAACAGCAAGCGTCGTCTCGCCATCAGTAGAATTGGCAGCGGTAATAGCAGCAGTGTTATTCTGAGCGTAAACGCCAGGAACCGCCGCAGTTTCGAGAAGCGCAGGGGTTTGGAAGTGCACCTCGACCGCGATTTCGGATGGGAGCGCACCGATGGGCACACCAGCATCGAGGAAGCTCGGAATTCGCATGGTAAAAATGCCACCGGCTTGGTTGCCGCCCTCTACCTTAGGTCCGAGATGCAGCCCATGCTGCCGCTTCTTTTGGTCGAATTCAGCCGGAGTGTTAGCCAGGAAAGCGTAATCTACCAGTCGCTCAGCCGGAATAATTTGCTCATACGACCCGTATTTAATGCTGACTCGCTGAACAAACGAGCCAGGAAGCCCGCGGACGAATCCAGTGTTGAATAGATCAGCCGAGCAGTCAGCAGAGGTCTTGGCGATGGCAGTCAGCGCCTTCGCCGATGGAATGGTAACTTGGAGGCTAATACCATTGCACCAATTGTAGCGAGGGAGGTAGAAGACCACACGAGTGGTAGCACCAGTAGAGGAGAACAGATTGCCGGGATCCGCAATTGGAAGCACCTCCACACGAGAAGGCTTGAATTGTTTGTCCACACCCACGATAAATCCGCGATCCAAAAGCATGCTCTTGTA
Source organism: Cyanophora paradoxa (assembly GCA_004431415.1). Classification (NCBI taxonomy): domain Eukaryota; class Glaucocystophyceae; order Cyanophorales; family Cyanophoraceae; genus Cyanophora; species Cyanophora paradoxa. The sequence continues at coordinate 130,167 of QPMI01000047.1, forward strand.
GTCCTCCGGGGTTTCGAGGACGGATTTGAGCGTGAGGCGGCTAAGCGAGGTCGTGGGATCCATATTTCGTTTTTATCTTCCGCTGAGAAATTTATTTTAGAAGAACGGATTATTTTTTACAGCCACCCCGCTCAACGCATTCGTTAAATTGCCGCAATGCGGGTAGTCCTCATATAGCATTTTCGCGAATCCCTTATTAACAATGCGCTGTAAATCGTCGTCGGGCTCATCCACTCCCATAGTGAGTTCCAAAATGAATGTGTGCTCGCAGCTTCCGAGGAAATATCTATAACCGCTCTCTGTCAGAATTTGAACGGTTAAACTATCAAAGGAAAGGCGGGTGTTAAAGTATTTCGTGAAAGCATCCGCCCCATAATTAATTAGCTCAGCATCCGCATAGGCTGTGCCTTTCGAAATCGGGATCTTAGCGAGGAATCCATTAGTAGCCTCGGTGCATGTCGTAAAAAGCGAGCAGTCCGGCTCTGTGATCTTTAAAACTATTGCATTATCCGGTGTATAATCAGGGGCAGTGCCTCCGGCTATGCCTAAGACCAGAGCCGTCGAATTATAATTGCGGAATGCATCACCAGCTGAGTAAACGACACCACTCCCAGCAAAGGCTGTGTAGCCCGATCCGTTGTATTGATCTATCATTATATTCTCTCTGATCGATGTAAACCCGAGAAGAGTCATCGTGCGATAGGCGAGCACCTTTCTTTCATTCGCAGTAGACGCAGTGGCATTACTCGGACCATATTTCGTGAAAGCTATGTAGACATAATCACTCGAATAAAAGCATATGGCATTTAATGTGCTCTCAAAACGACATCTCACCACCGGGTAAAAGGTTCCCCCTGTCGATGCGTAGCTTGGATTAATTTTTGTATCGATCATATCCTTGATGTAGTTGCCAGTTCCATTTTTCGTTAAGATGTTATCGATTGCAGTTGCAAGGTCGGTTCCAGTCGAGTATGTGCCAGGAGGGATCGTAATTGCTACGTCCCTGTATCGGGTATATCTTCTGAAAGTGTTAAGGTAATCAGGCGGTATATAGTTGCCTTGGTCGCCGAAATCTATCGCTTTGTATGCTTCGTATATTGCAGTCGCTTGTGTTTCTCTTATTTGCTCAGTGGCACCATTGAGCTGTCCACTCGAAAATCGGTAAGGAAATGATATGAAAATTGTATTAGCATCATCGGCTTTCGTCTCCCCGATTTCAGTATAGAATTGAGGGCTTGGAACCGTGGGAATCGTGTTGGAAAATTCGATCTGTCGCACAGCGATGCTCTTCACATTGTGGTATTGCTTTGGAAGGGTCACCTTATAGGAATGAGCCGAGCCCTCTGATCGATCACGGCTACTGATGCTGAGATACTCGCGCATTTTATTCTTTATTAATAGGAAATAAAAATGATTCGGAAGCCAGTTAACGATTTCTATAATGGCAAGTTTACGAGGTCAATGTTAATATCGATTCTATTGAGCGCAGTGCAGGGCACCCGGGAGAATATACAGTAAAGCTTTCTCAGCGACTTCTGAACGTAAAAGGGTGCGCATTGCGAGCGCCGAGCTCCCAAACACGATTTATGCTGTCACCGATAATTCCAGAGGCGTGACCATACAGGGAATGACGAACAGCATCACCTTTTCCCCTTTCCCTGATATTGGGAACTACACCCCCGCGATTTGGGGATATGGTAATAAGAACTTAGGCTACTCGGGCAGCTTTGTCGATGTAAACCCTCTCACAAGCGAAAGCGTCACAGTCTACTACAAGTGGCTCTATAATCCAGCGACTATGAAAATTACGTTTTATTCGAGCATTCCCCTCGCACTGAGCTGTGCACATGACGACTTTGCAAGGTTCCATGGAATGATCAAAGGGGATATGTATCAAACAATTCCAGTTGGTGAGGGTTCAGAGCATCTCACGGTAGACTATTTACCCCTCACACCCAGCAATCCAAAATACTCATTTCTACAAGCCTATGAGGGCAAAACAAAATACCCCGCCGGAATATCTGTGCTTCCATTCCCTCTCGAACATGTAGTGACCTTCCCGAATGCGATTAATCTAAATCCGACCCCCTATGTTTACCTACAAATTAAAGAGTTTACGCCCTTTTACGACAGGTATATGGTGGCAGCAAAGACAGATGAGGGCGGAAATGCAAACCTCGCTAAGATCCCACTAACCAGCCCCTTGGGATCGTTTGTTTACTACCTGACATTCCGCAGAATCGATACTGTGGAGTTCTTTAATTCCCACGATCAGGCTTATGATATAGACACGCTCACAATTAAATGGCTCGACGCCTACAATAATGTAGTCAACTTTAATGGCGTTAATCACAGCTTTATATTAGAGGTGCTATCGGGTTAAAATAATCTTATATTACAAATGAGTATCACGAATCTCCCCTTTATCACTCGGGAAACCTTGTATTTGGATGACGGTTTCGAGCTCAGCAGTAACATTACCGCTTCCAATGTGACCATATCTTCGAACCTTGTGGTAAAAGACTTTCTATTAAATCAGAGCAACCTTGAATATATTGATATCACCAGCAATCTCCCTTTTACCTATGGCACTGATAACTCAGCCCTCGTTATCTATCATGGGGGCTCGCCTGTTGCATTCTTTGGCAGCAATTTCCCCACTGTGCGAACCTTTCAGCACGAAATCAATAAAGCCCGCCCCATCCCACTGACAGCTGTCGTAGAATGGGATCCTGTTAAATATTCGCAGAGCATCACAAGCAATATTACACTCACTCGACCACATTTAATTGAGGTCATGGGGGTCGACCTTGTAAAGGAGTTTTATAGTGAGCGATTCACAAGAAACGAGCGAGATGTAGCCCAGGATCTCGAAATCTCGGGTTTATCAATTGCTACCGCAGCAAACACGGCAGGGCTCGCTGTTTTAACAGGTGCAATCACCATCACTGATGCGATCATGTATTTATCCCGCGATTTGGTGCCTTTGCTCGATCATCAATTTAATCTCGGGCAATCTAACACTGATGCTGTTAAGAAATGGCTGAATGTGTATGCCTATGATGGGTGGTTTGATGACTTGCACACGACTAACCTTTATAGCACGACCTCAAAAACAAGTAACATAATCTTGCCTTTCAATCACTCAGTCCGACCCAGTGATTTACCCACTGATGAGAGAGCTCTGATCAGCTATAACGACTTTAACAGCAATCTTTCCCGCTCAGTTTCGCGGACTGAGACCTACACTGTCGAGGGATACCCTCAGCAGCTCGCAAATGGGGTCTATGTCGCTTATGTAGGCAAACCTACATATACATTCACTTGGGATCAGTTGGGTGTCACAGGTTTGGAGAGTATACCCACTGTTTCATTGGTGGATCACACAACTTATTATAATCCTATCACTAACAATAATGAATCTAATAAAGCGTTTATCCAAAATGTCACCTCCACAGGGTTTCAGGTCTCGTTTGTCATTAACGAGACATACAATTTACTTATCATCCGAAACAACTCATTGAGTTCCGAAGCTACTATTAGTTTCACTCTTAACATCAATTATATCACCCCTGAATTCGATAGCAAACCCAGAGTGAAGGTTTACCGAGATTTACAAGGTAGCAATATCGTGCCCTTCTCACAGAATTTCGATCTTGGGGCGAATTCTTTGAGGTGGAACACAGTTTATACTTTGAATGCAAACACCTGTAATATTGTGGTCGCAGGGTCATCGGCTACTATTGGAGATCTGACCGCCCCTTTCAAAAAGGAGTATCTTAAAGAGCTGTATATTACAAAGTCTGATTTACCAGATGCTATTTCGTTGGTGCTCTCCCCGACTCCCAGTATATCCTATCACAATGTGAAAGACACCAGTAATGTAGTGCAGAGGGAAGCAAAGTATTCCAGGCATCCGAGATATCAGCAACAACATATAGATACCTTGCAGCGGTTCCAGCGAATTTTAATTTCACATTTGAGACACCATTTGTTTCCCCTCCTACTATTGAAATAACTGACACGAATTTGTATGTGATCAATAATGGGTCGACCACCTCTATTAACAATGCACCAGCCGGCTACTCCCATTTGTTGCAACTAACATAACAACCACCGGCTTCACACTTGTCGGAAATGCAACAGTGACATATGCTCTTACAGCATATCCTGTTGGTTGTATTTTGCGAAATTTAATCTTTCAGCGATCCCACCTGTGTCCCTTTCTCTCCCTTTACTATCAATTGGAAGGCAACAGGAACAATACCTCGTTTGACTCCGAAGATCGATTAAAAATAAGGTATCCTCTCGATGTGACCGACCTCCATACTACGAGAATAAATGGCAGAATTTCGTATTTAATGGAACCAATGCGACTCTGATCGATAATCGAGTTACAAATAATTACTTTTTCGATTCTCGATATATTAATACTTGCAACATTGTCATACAGAACACGTTTGAGAATCGAAGTAAGACCTTAACAGTCACCTTGCCCACTCACTCGAATGTCTCAGATGGATTTACTATTACCTGTTCAATCGCAATTACACCTCTTATATTCCATATCCTCTGAGACTGTGACATGAGCTATCCCAAAGTCACCCTAACATCGACCAATGCTCACTTCTTTGGATCCACGGACTTTATGACCTTCTTTGCTTTCACATCCTCTACTGATGGGCTCTTAGTTTATTACACTTTCAGATATGATGCTGTTTGGACTCAGCTTGACAGCCACCCAAATACAGATGTAATCGAAGTGGGCGATAAGAAATATATAAAAACCGCTTCCCCATGGGTGTGCACTGTCCGGCTCGATGACAGATACACTCCCAACCTAAATAACATTGGAATGCACTCGACATGCAATATTTATGTGCAAGGTGCAATTTCGGCTACCAAATATTTCGAGGGAGGGAACTGTGATGCAGGGCATCGATTGCTATCGCGAAATGGATTCTTTGAGTCATTCAGTGGGACAGCTCTACCGCCCTTTATCAGGGACACAGTGTATGATACCACATGCAATATTTGGGTGTGTCGATCTGTGAGCAATCCGCCTGTGACAAAGGAATTATATAAATATCTGTCAGATACCTATGGTGCAATCTCAGGATCCTCCACAGGAAATCCAGCGACGGCTCCCATCGTGTTTGCAAATGCATACACAGCGCCGACATCATTAGCAGGGTCGACAGAGCCGCCACCTAACGATCCCAATCCGAACCAGCCTAACCCAGATCCCGATTCAAAAGATCCCCCTACAACTGATCCAGATCCAAACACGACACCTAATAATCCCAGTAATCCTACTAATCCAGTTGGATCACCAGGAATGGATCCAGGGACGTTAGTGCTTCTCATTCTCTTGCCGATTCTCGGTGTTGGAGGACTTGTGCTTGCATACAAATTCCGAGCTTTATGTTTTGCATGCTGGGATAGGGTCATTGCAGGTGCAGGTAATAAATACTCAACACCAGAGCTTAATGTGACCCAAACAGCCGAAGGAGATGTGGGGTTAGAGGTGAGGTCAGCCGAGGGGCATGGTCTTAGTGTTGTGAGAACTGATCAACCACCAGCAAGCAGGGCAGCACCCAAAAAATCACGAGCAGAACGAATGGCTGAATCAATAATAAAAGACAATGCAGACTTTATGGCGGAAATGGCACAGCGAGAGGGCAGAACATATGAGCTTCTCCCAATGCGACCTTAATTTTTGTAGAATGCCTTAATAGAGAAATAATGACGGAACCCATAGTAGAAACGACAATAAAGAATGCTGTATTGGATAATAAATTTTATATAACCCACGCCAATATACCCAGTGAATCCAATGACCTAATTGTTGATCTAAAAGGTTATGTGATGGGAGCTATGGCTTCTAACCTATGGAATGACCTTTTCGGTTACGAGTTTGGTCACATCTATGACATTGCAAATGGGATCGGCTATGTGGATGCAATGGCAGGCACAGCCTTTCGAAATCTAAATTGCAACTGTGTGGGTGGGTGGATGTTTCAGATCTGTTCCAATGTCGATCCCACTATTGATCCCGCCACGATTACCTTTGATTGCAATCTATTTGCCCCCAAAACCATTTTCTCCATCACTTGCAATCTCGTTAATTCGGATGTGCCCATAGTAGCACCTGTAATTGGTGCATCAAATATGTATATCCAAAGAAATCCGGTCGTGCATACAGGCGCCGAATTTATATTAGGCGACAACACCCCAATTAGTCGACTCGAATTGCCCACGAATTTCACCTTTAATCTCGTGGATGAGTTCCCTAACAGTCAAAGTCTCATGTATTTCACCTCTGAAAATCGCCTTTCGGGTGCATTCTCACCCATTGAGCTGTCTATACCGAAACAAAAGGTGAGCTATAAAGAGCTTACAGATGTGCCGGCGGGATTTAGTGGGAAGTGGAGTGATATCATTCAGAAGCCGACTTGGAGTAGTGTAGCATACACAGGAAATTACTATGATTTAGTAGGAACTCCCGATTTCACAAGCTATATACCTCGTTGGATTGATCAAGGTGTAATTATATCAGAATCTACACTTCCTTTCAATGGGACATGGATAGGTTATTTACTAAGCCGAATTTGCATGCTGTTGCCACAAGTGGTGACTACAACGATTTAACTAACACCCCTATTGCACCGACCTTGCATGCTGTGGCTACAAGTGGAGACTACAATGATCTCATTAATACACCGAACCTACATGCTGTGGCTACAAGCGGGAACTATGACGATTTAATTAACACACCTACTTCGCCACCTACTCACAATCACAGCATAGAGTTGCTCACGAATTTCGGTAATTATGTGAATCCAAATGCATATGTGCAACAAGGGACAGCGAATGTAGTTTTGGAAAATAGAATATACAATGCAGGAGAGACCTTTCAGTTATCGGGAACGGTCGTATTCTCTACCCCATTTTATAGTGATGCAGTGATTACTACCTCTATCGAGAATAGCTATAACTCTGTAAATTGGGAAATGACCAACTGTGTATATATCGGACCTGAGTATGTTAATAATGAGAGAGTAGGACTAAAAACTAAGTTTACATGGATCGTTAGATTCACAGCTTTCGCATCGACTAATTTCACAAATGTCACAGCAGCAAATCGCACCCTTAAACTCCATTGGATTGCTGTCGGACCTCTCCAAAACAATAATATTCTCACTTAATAAGTAAAGAACAATCAAAAGATGTCGACTGTATTCACACCTGTGTTTTCTTTGAGTGCAAGTGCTGTCCATAATGTTCAACACACAGTCTATGATTTATCTCCGAGCCACCCTTCGACTGAGACAGCGAAAACCGATTCTTTTAATGACCAAAGCATACTCAGAGTCAAAGAACTCAGAGCTGACAAGATTGATGGACTCGTTAAAGCTACTCAAATGATCGTATCGAATCGACCCGCAATATCTTCGGGGCTGGTCACCAAAGAAAATCTATATGAGGGTCAACAGGATTCCAAAACGGCTTTTAATCCGGCTGATAGGAATTCGGCGGCATTTCAAGTTTACAGTGGTGGGGCATGGATTGGGACTGGCTTAGGGGTTAATGGGAGTGCAACAATTACTGGAAGCCTTACAGCTGGATCATTTGGGACAGTTAAAACGACAACTATTGATTCTGGGGCAAATACAGAGTTGGTGATTAAGCGCAATGGGGCAACTGTTGCTTCGACATATTCAACAGGTGTGTCTCCAAATGATTCGTATGGTTTAACAATAAATGGGAGTAAATGCTATCTTGCTCTTCCAAACCACCCCCGTTTCTGTGTTGCACTAACAGCTGCAATCGCTACAAACGGAACCATTGGTAACTGGAATTATACATTTCTAAATCATGGAAACCATCTAGCAACATCAACAGGCATCTTCACAGCACCTGTTTCAGGTCATTATAAGTTGATCTTTTCAGGAACAACCACAGCAAATAATAGTGATACACAGGTTATCCTGCGACAAAGTAACCTTACAACTCAACTTATTGCATATTCTCCTGCACCTGGATCACCACTGAGTAGATCTATTGGGTTTAATTTCATTGTTAACATGGTAGCTGGAGATACTGTGAAGCTAGATCTTTATGGTGGTGGATTGCTTGCATCAGGAACAGGGGCGATGTATACTGTGTGGTCTGGTGAATTAATTTCTGCAACATAGAATAAAAGAATGTCGAACATCTACCAAGTAGTTCTAACTGACACTGAGAAACTGGGAATGGAATACTGTGCCTACTCTGTTCAGGATTGGATCGATAATATGGCTCATAATAGGGCGAGAATCGCGATTGATGAGATTGTGGACAAAGAAGTTAAATCGTGTATTGCCGCTGGAATTCCGATTCCACTCACAAAGGAAGCGATTGTAGAGCAAGCGTTTGCAAGGGGGACTGTTCGAAAGGCAAGCGAAATTCCTGTGAGTGCTCCTATGTAAAGAACTCGAATTCGAAGAATGAGAGATGGGTTAATTGTTATTTTTCATAGATCATGCATAAGAAAGGCATGTATCTTGCATAGTGGGCGGGGCGCACTTATCCCCTTCGTATCCACTTCGTATCCACTTCATATCCACTTTGTGTTCACTAAATTATATCGCACTGATTCAGTTTGCATTTTGCCCCCACCCTACACCCCACCCTATACTACAATCTCGTTATTTCTATACATATTTACTATCTAATTTAATAGAGTTTATACATTGAAATAAGTGAGGTGTATCGATAAGTAATACAGGGTGGGGAGGGTGGGGTTGGGTGGGGTCTTTTTTGCCCAAAAATATTTGACCCCCAAAAATTTAAGGGATTCAAAAAAATGCCCCACCTCACCCCACTTACCCCACCCTATCGAAGTCCGCACGATATCATAGTAGGCTACATCGGGATTGCGATCATATCACAGTGTATACAGTGAGGGTGGTGCCCCACTTTCTCACCCCACCCTATCGATTCGCGATTCAGGGATCGCGAAATATACAGCACATGATACTTGTTTTCTTAGTGATCGCGCCGTTCTAATACGATCTGAATATATCATATCTCGTCGGTATCACGTCGGTTCAATATCGTAATTATTAAATGGTTGGCTGATACCACTTTCACACCCCACCCTCACACCCACCCGGTATTAATTTAACATACATAATCTCTATACTTTATACATTAATTACATTGAAATCAATCATAAATATAATAAAAGATACAGGGTGGGGTAAGTGGGGTTGGGTGGGGTCTTTTTTGACCAAGAATTTTGAGGGGGAATTATTTTAGGGAATTCAAAAAAATGCCCCACCTCACCCCACCCGCCCACCCTATCGAAGTTATCGAAGTCCGATAAGTATCAAACCGGAAGTAAAAATAACACATCATGATTTTATGTGTGCCATCTTAGATTGGACTACCATACCGATACCACTCACACCCCACCCTCACACCCCACCCAGTATTAATTTAACATACTCAATCATACATATTTATATTTAAATTACATTGAAATCAATCATAGATAAAGAGAATAATACAGGGTGGGTAAGTGGGTTGGGTGGGGTCTTTTTTGACCAAGAATTTTTGGGAGTGAAACATTTTAGGGAATTCAAAAAAATGCCCCACCTCACCCCACCCGCCCCACCCTATCGAAGCTACGTAGGTGATACACATGACTATATGAGGCGCGTCCCAAGCAGCACATTGTAGTTGTTTTAGATACACATCGCGCATCGTAAACACATATCGGCTATATCGCGATTACATATTATATATACATATTTTACAAAGATTCCACGATACTTATATTATTTTTATTGATTCATTTACGAACTACCGATAGAATACATATCACATATCGATATACACTATGATAAAAATGCTAATATCTTTATATAACTTATAGTAACACACATATAAAAACAAATATTATTATCCTGAGCGGAACGCGAGGGATAATAATATTTGTTTTTATATGTGTACCTTGGCGCGCGCATTCGATGATGTTTAATTACATAAGACCCGATAAAGATCTAGAACGCCTCCCTGACGGATTTCGAAATCGCAGCATTCACGATTGCGGTCATTCAGCGGCATTACAATTGGGTATATATGCGTGTATTTAGGGAAATCCGTTCTTTGATGCAGGCGGCTAATGATCGTTTCCACTTTTGCAGGATTTTGCAGCGAGCCAAGCGAATTTGACCAACCAGCAAGAGTTCATCATCGCTCTCACAAATTGTGCCACGCAAGTCGCAGCAGAGTTTCCGTTGGGGCGAAGCAGAAAGGGCTCTGCGGGCTTCCGGCACGGCGCCTCCTCGAAACCAGCAAGCGAGAATATGGTTAAGTTGATTATGAGAATGGCGCACATGGGAGGCTTGTGCGCGCCGACTATGATCAAGCCTCGAGGCGCTGATGTGTACACACCAATGACGCAATCGAAGTACGTACTGTATTCAATAGTGACAGACTTGCCTCCACTGGCTAGGCACTGGGCCTTCGCGTCGTCTTCACCGATGTTGCTCTGATGCCACAGAGCGGTTGATGCCTTGCAGTCGTAGGAAGCGTAGCAGGACGAGTCTAACACAATGTGCAGATTAGGACTTCGGAATGTGTTAAAATGTGCGATCAAACGCAAACGCACTTCCTCCCATGATGTCGATGGATGCAGGCCCTGAGGGGTTGTTCGAAACCTGAAGAAGCGCACACCTCACGCGTTACTCGCGGCCATAAGATGCGTGCACCTCGGGGCCTATACGTGTACGTACGGGCACGCGGGCGGCGGCTTCGCGTCTTTGTGCTGCGGAGTTGTGCTACTAACTTGCGCAGGGCCGCGACCGGCAGTCAGCGGCAGATCGATCTGGATTCTGGACTGAGCCTCGGCCCGGCGGAGATCGAAGATGCGAGGGCCGGTAAACAGAAGGAGGGTGGATTATTGGGCTCAGTGCTCCTAGTAGGGTCGGCAAGCCTGAGTTGGGCTCAGTGCTCCTACCGTGTAACACTTAAATATGACGGCATCTGTGATGTCGTTTATAAAACCTGGACTCCCGTGCGTGACATATGACGCTCCCAAATTATGTCGCTATACAATTCGAGGTTTGTATGGGGCGCGGTAATTTTGTATGGCGCCCAGGAATTATGACGCTCCCAAATTATGTCGTTATAGCAAAATGTCGGCGACATAATTTGGGGATGACATAATAAAGTGCGCGGCATACATAAGTGTTATACGGTAGTAAAGCCCGGCGGCCAGCCAGCCGCTGAGCTCGACTCTGCTCGAGCGGCGGCGAGTCCAGCCAGGCGGACCGTCCGGGCCCCGGGACCGTCGGACCCGGATCTCCCGGAGTACTAGTCCGCGATGCCCGGTTATCAAAGCATCATCCGCACGGCATGCGCCGTCGCAAAGGAATCTGGCTACCCCGGGGGCGGGCCGTGGGCGGACTTCATCTGTATCGACCAGAAAGCTTCCCCCGAGGTGAAAATGAAGCAGGTCATCGCAGGCTGGGACGGGTACGTGAGTTTGAGCCAGATCAATGTCGACGTCTGCGTCGATTTAGTATATATATTATGTCTGACTGCGATTCTGACCGGTACCGAGTGCAGGTACTCCGATTGTTTGAGCCTGCTTATGTATATGTGCACCCCCGAGAGAGCGAAAAGGCTGCGGCATTACCTGTACGGGACGGGCATGGCCGAGCTCAACATGCGGCTTGCTTCTGCAGCGCAGGAGCAAGAAGAATACAAGCAAAGGCGCACATCCTTCGAGGTCATGGGGCAGTTTGGCGACGAGCAGCATTGGATGCAAGCGGATAGATTCGAGAAGGCCGCCAGGAGGGCATTCGTGTTTGAGTTCGTACCGAAGCGAGTGTGGATCATTTCAGAACTTGCGTTAATGTGCATCAATGACAAGATCGTTCAGAACCTTGGCGCGCGCATTCGATGATGTTTAATTACATAAGACCCGATAAAGATCTAGAACGCCTCCCTGACGGATTTCGAAATCGCAGCATTCACGATTGCGGTCATTCAGCGGCATTACAATTGGGTATATATGCGTGTATTTAGGGAAATCCGTTCTTTGATGCAGGCGGCTAATGATCGTTTCCACTTTTGCAGGATTTTGCAGCGAGCCAAGCGAATTTGACCAACCAGCAAGAGTTCATCATCGCTCTCACAAATTGTGCCACGCAAGTCGCAGCAGAGTTTCCGTTGGGGCGAAGCAGAAAGGGCTCTGCGGGCTTCCGGCACGGCGCCTCCTCGAAACCAGCAAGCGAGAATATGGTTAAGTTGATTATGAGAATGGCGCACATGGGAGGCTTGTGCGCGCCGACTATGATCAAGCCTCGAGGCGCCGATGTGTACACACCAATGACGCAATCGAAGTACGTACTGTATTCAATAGTGACAGACTTGCCTCCACTGGCTAGGCACTGGGCCTTCACGTCGTCTTCACCGATGTTGCTCTGATGCCACAGAGCGGTTGATGCCTTGCAGTCGTAGGAAGCGTAGCAGGACGAGTCTAACACAATGTGCAGATTAGGACTTCGGAATGTGTTAAAATGTGCGATCAAACGCAAACGCACTTCCTCCCATGATGTCGATGGATGCAGGCCCTGAGGGGTTGTTCGAAACCTGAAGAAGCGCACACCTCACGCGTTACTCGCGGCCATAAGATGCGTGCACCTCGGGGCCTATACGTGTACGTACGGGCACGCGGGCGGCGGCTTCGCGTCTTTGTGCTGCGGAGTTGTGCTACTAACTTGCGCAGGGCCGCGACCGGCAGTCAGCGGCAGATCGATCTGGATTCTGGACTGAGCCTCGGCCCGGCGGAGATCGAAGATGCGAGGGCCGGTAAACAGAAGGAGGGTGGATTATTGGGCTCAGTGCTCCTAGTAGGGTCGGCAAGCCTGAGTTGGGCTCAGTGCTCCTACCGTGTAACACTTAAATATGACGGCATCTGTGATGTCGTTTATAAAACCTGGACTCCCGTGCGTGACATATGACGCTCCCAAATTATGTCGCTATACAATTCGAGGTTTGTATGGGGCGCGGTAATTTTGTATGGCGCCCAGGAATTATGACGCTCCCAAATTATGTCGTTATAGCAAAATGTCGGCGACATAATTTGGGGATGACATAATAAAGTGCGCGGCATACATAAGTGTTATACGGTAGTAAAGCCCGGCGGCCAGCCAGCCGCTGAGCTCGACTCTGCTCGAGCGGCGGCGAGTCCAGCCAGGCGGACCGTCCGGGCCCGGGACCGTCGGACCCGGATCTCCCGGAGTACTAGTCCGCGATGCCCGGTTATCAAAGCATCATCCGCACGGCATGCGCCGTCGCAAAGGAATCTGGCTACCCCGGGGCGGGCCGTGGGCGGACTTCATCTGTATCGACCAGAAAGCTTCCCCGAGGTGAAAATGAAGCAGGTCATCGCAGGCTGGGACGGGTACGTGAGTTTGAGCCAGATCAATGTCGACGTCTGCGTCGATTTAGTATATATATTATGTCTGACTGCGATTCTGACCGGTACCGAGTGCAGGTACTCCGATTGTTTGAGCCTGCTTATGTATATGTGCACCCCGAGAGAGCGAAAAGGCTGCGGCATTACCTGTACGGGACGGGCATGGCCGAGCTCAACATGCGGCTTGCTTCTGCAGCGCAGGAGCAAGAAGAATACAAGCAAAGGCGCACATCCTTCGAGGTCATGGGGCAGTTTGGCGACGAGCAGCATTGGATGCAAGCGGATAGATTCGAGAAGGCCGCCAGGAGGGCATTCGTGTTTGAGTTCGTACCGAAGCGAGTGTGGATCATTTCAGAACTTGCGTTAATGTGCATCAATGACAAGATCGTTCAGAACCTTGGCGCGCGCATTCGATGATGTTTAATTACATAAGACCCGATAAAGATCTAGAACGCCTCCCTGACGGATTTCGAAATCGCAGCATTCACGATTGCGGTCATTCAGCGGCATTACAATTGGGTATATATGCGTGTATTTAGGGAAATCCGTTCTTTGATGCAGGCGGCTAATGATCGTTTCCACTTTTGCAGGATTTTGCAGCGAGCCAAGCGAATTTGACCAACCAGCAAGAGTTCATCATCGCTCTCACAAATTGTGCCACGCAAGTCGCAGCAGAGTTTCCGTTGGGGCGAAGCAGAAAGGGCTCTGCGGGCTTCCGGCACGGCGCCTCCTCGAAACCAGCAAGCGAGAATATGGTTAAGTTGATTATGAGAATGGCGCACATGGGAGGCTTGTGCGCGCCGACTATGATCAAGCCTCGAGGCGCCGATGTGTACACACCAATGAACGAGTTCGCCTCTACTTTGGAGATCGACCGGTGCCATACATTTATTATGCATGACTGAGCATGCAGTCCTGCTACGCTATTCATGATCACACAATATTAATTGCATTGCAAATCAGATTCCGCATTGTTCATCTCGCGCAATCGGGGCGCTGGATTGAACCCGAGGAGGCAGCAGTGAGAAAGGCAGAGAAGGAAGGAGCACCCTACACAAAGGACCTGGTATTGTAAGCTGCATCGTTCAATGCTTTCTTTCTGATGCTCGATCTGAATTTATGCATTTATCGGATCCGTTCTTTTGTGCCCGCAGAGATCAGTCGGAGAAGTACCATACATTTGCGGCATATTTCTGGACCTTTTTCACGATTCTTCCGTTCCTTCTGATCGCCGGCGCCCTGTCCGGCTTCATTGTTTTCGGCATCGTCTACCTTCTTTTCTCCTGCCTCCTCTGCCCGTTCCGTGTCTGCTGCTGCGGAGGAAACCAAATCCGAGACACGGAGGAGAATGACGGGACGGGAAGCGGCATCAGTTTCACGACCGCCGATGTAGGGGCTGCCATTGCGAAGTTTCGCCATATGTATGTCAATGTACATGTACAGTTGCAGGCGCCTGCATCTATCAGTACTATAGCTAGTGGCGACATGTAGAAATACCGCAATTGCATTGCAATTGTATTCGAGAATTGAATTCGAAGTCCATTTGGCCGCCGGGCCAGGGGCCCGGCCGCGCCGCGGGCGCCGGGAAGACCGTGGGCAGTGATCTGGCAATCCTACAGCTGTGAATTCCCGAACGCGGTGCCGGTTTTTCGA
The DNA here is from genome assembly GCA_004431415.1 of Cyanophora paradoxa. Taxonomy (NCBI): domain Eukaryota; class Glaucocystophyceae; order Cyanophorales; family Cyanophoraceae; genus Cyanophora; species Cyanophora paradoxa. The sequence continues at coordinate 145,297 of QPMI01000047.1, forward strand.
GGTCTTCGATGGTCCGAAGACGACGAGCGTTTCGAAGACGTGCAAGGCGGCGGGGGACGCGTAAGGATCGACGCCTCGCGCCGCCTCGATCACGCCGCCTCGGCGGGGGTAGTTGTGGCCGCCCCCGCCTCCGGATCCTCCTTTGCCTCTTCCCCAAGCTCGGGCCCGGGGTCCAGCGCCGGCTTCCCCTTGCAGCTGACGGTCCGGGTCCCCCTTCCGGTCGCCCTGGGGAACCGAACCCGCCCCCGCTCCCGACCCCGTACCCGGGCCGGGCCCCGGGGGGGCTAGGGCGCCCGCCTCGGGCCTGGGCGCCCCCGAGGGGCCCCGGAGGGCGCGTATCTTTGCGAGGACGGAGCGCGCGACGGCGGGGGCCGCGAAGGCCTGGCCCGCCAGCTGGTGCGCCCCCATCATCAGCGCCACCCCAAACATCACCTGGGCGGATCAGATGAGATCAGATCAGATCGGAACGGCTCTGATCCAGAGCGAGCACCTTGATCATGATTTCCGTCGCCAGGCCGCCCGAGATCGAATCCGTCCAGAGCGCGAAGACCACGCAGTACACCAGCGCCTGGCACGCCCCCGCCACGCCCTGGGTACGGGGTGTCAGGTTTAATTTCGAGCGCGGAGGGGGTACGGCATTCGCCGCGCGCCTGGACGACGTTCTCCGAGCGCTTGCGCAAGGGGCGCGAGGCTGCGAGGTACCCCACGCTCGCCAGCTGCGGGGGTACGGATCGCGCGCGTCCGTAGGGGGTACGCGCAAAGGTGGGACCTAGCTGGGGGCACCTGGATCGCGATGAGGAGGGACAGCTGCGCCCCGCCGTGCCGCACCAGGCCAAGGATCAGCCCCTGCGAACGGGGTACGCGTTTAGAAGAGAAACGAGCGAAAAGATCGCCGCGGGTTCGGGTCCGCACGACGACGATTGTCTTCACGAGGTCCACGGCCTGCGGGGGGTACCGCATCGGCTCGGTGGTTCGGCCGAGGGGGGGGGAGATAGGAGGGGGATACGGCGCTCACGTGGTAGAGGTAGGCCCCGCGCTCGAACCGGAAGTTCTGCGCGCGGGCTCGAATCAGGACGGGAGGGGAAAGAGGGGAGGGGGGTACGCGCGTCGAAGAGGGGGGCATAGCGGGCCGCAAACTCCGCGCCCTGTCCGGCGCCCGGGGCCCCGCCCGGAGGTGCCCACAGCCCTGCACCCGCCCGCGCCGGCGTCAGCTGCAGGCCAAGCCGGCCGGCCGGCTCGACGGGCCGCACCGTCCACCCCGAGTGCCCGAAGGATGCGGGGCCTGGGGGCCGCCACCGCAGCGGCGGCGGCGCGGGGCGCCGGCGCGCCCTCGGCCGCGCCCTCGGCCGCGGCGGCGGCGGCGAGGCGCGCAGCGAGCGCGGCGGGGAGCGCCGCCTCCTCCTCCTCTCCCTTCCTCGGGCACGGCGGGCACGGCGGCCCGGGCGGAAGAGGGCCCTCCGGGGCCGGCGAGGGCGAGGGCGGGGGCGGGTGCGGGGCCGTGGGGAGGGCCCAGAGCCGCCCCGGCCCCTGCGGCGGGGAGGGCGGAGCCGCCGCCCGAGCCGCCCCATCCCTCTGCTCCTCCGCGTCCTCGCCCTCGAGCTTGAGCGAACGCGAGAGGAGCGTCGCCGCGCAGCGCTGCGCGGCGCCCGTCGGCTCCCGCGGCCGCTGCCGCCGCCGCGCGTCCGCCCCGGCGGCCTCCTCCAGCGCCGGGGCGCAGCCGGGGAGGGGCGCCGCGCCGGGCGGCAGCTCCGGAGCCGGAGCCGCCGCCGGCGCCGCCTGCGGTCCGGCGGCGCGCCAGGACCCCGAGGAGCGCTTGCGCCAGCTCAGGACGCGGGGGACCGACCGCCGCGCCGCCTCTCTCCCGTCCACGGCCCCCGCCCCGCCTCCGCCCCCGCCCCGCCCCGCCCCGCCACGGCGCCCGCCTCCTGCCCCTCCGCGCCTCGGAAGGAGCCGTTCGGAGAGCCGAAAGAGGCGAGGACGGCGACGCTCCGGCGGGCCCGCCGAGGGCCCTCAGGCGCCGCGGCGCCCGCGGCCGCGCCTCGGCCTCCGCTTCATCTGCCCCCGATCCGGCGGCGGCGGCGCCGCCGCCGAGAACCACTGCGGCGAACGGCTCCGGCTCCGGTTCCACCCCGGCCCCTTCTCCGGGGCCGTCGCAGGCGTAGGCGCGGAGGCGCCGCAGGCGGGTGCGGGGCGGCACGGGCCTGCCCCGCCGGCGGGGCGTCCCCCCGGCGGGGCTCCCCTCGGCCCCCTTCAGGCTCCCACGCGACCCCGGCCTGCGCGTCCGACGCCCCGCTCAGCTCGCAGCGCCCCTGTTGTGATTCCGCCCGCCTGCGTGCCGCATCGCACCTGGAGGCCGGAGCGACGGCCCCGGGCCCGGTCGCGAGCCCTTTAAGCTTGAGATCGTCGTACCCAGGGTACCGGGGGTCCTCCGGGTCCGGGCGGCGCCCTCGCCCCCCCTCCCCGCCCAGGCCTCCGTCTGCTGCGCCGCCGCCCTCCGGCCCCTGTGCCCCGTCGAGGAATCGGAGCACGCGATCCCGCCGCAGCCGCTTCCACAGCACCTGAGCAAAGGCTCTAGGAGGGCCGAGGCTCTAGGAGAGGGCCGAGCTTTTAAAAGAAAGCGCACCCAGGTGACGAAGGCGGCGTAGGCGCCGGGGAGGAGGAGGAGGAGGGCGGAGGCGGCGAGGAGGAAGTGGGGGCGGGCGCCCCGCGCGTACGCCCGCGCCACGCTCATGCACACGCCCTGCGCATTCCGGGGCCAGAGCACGGCCGTCAGCGAAACGCGAACCCAAACACCGGTACCCAGTGGGACCCAGGGCGGAAGGCCGGGCGGGCCTGGTGCTTAGGAAGCTTCCCGGAGTCCTCAAAACTCCTCCTAGCTATAGGCTTGTTCGAAGCATGCTTAAGCTTAGGGTCTCCTTTATCGTCCATAGGAGGGCGGGCGGGCGCGCCTGGTGGACGCCTGCGGCGAAGGCGAACTCGAGGCGGGGGAAGCGCAGCGCCGGCGGCGGCTGGAGCGGCTGCCTCGCCGCCTCGCCGGCGGCGGCAGAGGTCGACGCTGACTGGAGCGAGGCGGCCGACGGCGGCGGCGGCGCGGCGGCGCCGGCGCCGGCGCCGGCTGCGGAGGACGGGGGGGAGGCGCCCCGCCGGCGCAGGCGGTAGAACCTGCGCGCGCGCGCGCGAAGGCCGTCAGCCCTTTCCTCTCCCCTTCCCCCTCCCCGCCCGGCCCGGCCTCGCGCCTGTAGATGCCGTAGTGGGCGAGGAGGAGCCCGGCGAAGAGCAGCGCGCTCGCCGCGAAGTTGTTCACCAGCCCGTACTGCGGGCGGGCCGGGCCGAGAGGAGCCGAGCCGAGGCGAGCCGGGGTCAGAGGGAAGAAAGCAGCGGCGCCGCGCCCGAAGCTAGGGGCGTCGTCGCACCTATGATAAGCTCTAATATAACTATGACTAACTATGATAAGCTCTAATATAATCTAAAGCCTTTTGTGTGCACGGGGGCACCTCGGCGTCGCGGCGCTCCTCCTCGTCGGCGTCGCCCGACGGGAGGGCCAGCAGCAGGCGGAGCGAGCCCGCCCCCGGCCCCGGCCCGCCCGCCGGAGGATGACCCGGACCCGTCGAGTTGGAGGCGACCGGCCCGTCGGCCAGCGGCCACTGCGCGGGGGCGTAGGCGTAAGATCCAGACGCGTACTTGAAGGAGTGGGCGTGGTCGCCCAAAAGATCAAGCGGGCGTGCCTTGAAGGAGAGGAGGGCCCACTGGAAGCTCTCGGAGAAGGCGAGGAACTCGTCGGGCAGGGGCGCCGCCAGCAGCGAGAGCACGCCCATCCACTGCCCGGGCGTCAGCTTCGGCTCCGCGGTCTCGGGCGCAGGCGTCGGGACTGGCATGGGCGCGCCTGGACGAAGCCTATGAGACCGCCCAGGTTGCCCGAGGCGCCGGCCGAGGCCGCCGACGCCGCCGCGCTCGTCGCCACGCTGCGCTCCTGGCTTAGGGTCGGCCGGGATGGGGCGGGATGGGAGGGGGTACCTCGCGGCCACGGAGGCGGCGGTGGACGCGGCGACGGCGCCCGCGACGGCGGCTGCCGGGCAAGTAAGCAAGGGGGCGGAAGCGGAGAGGAAAGGGCGGGAGGAGGAGGAGGGAGGGCGCACATGACATGGCGGACGATGCCTCTGCGGAGATGGCGGCGGGTGGGGCGGCGGCGGCCGCCGCCGGGGGAGGCGCGGGGGACGGGGATGGGGACGGGGACGGGGATGGGGAGGGGCTTCGGGTGGGGCTCAGGGTGGGCACGGGAGTCGCATCTGCTGACGAGCTCGGGCTCGGTCTGGGCCTTGGCGTCTCCGTCGGCGAGGGGCTGGGCGACGGGCTCGGGCCAAGCGACGGGCTCGGGCTCGGATTCTCCGTCGGCGACGGGCTGGACGACGGGCTGGGCGACGGGCTCGGGCTTGGCGTCTCCGACGGCGAGGGGCTGGGCGACGGGCTCGGGCTGGGCGTCTCCGTCGGCGAGGGGCTGGGCGACGGGCTCGGGCTGGGCGACGGGCTAAGGCTCGGCGTCTCCGTCGGCGACGGGCTGGGCGACGGGCTCGGGCTGGGCGACGGGCTCGGGCTCGGCGTCTCCGTCGGCGACGGGCTGTGCGACGGGCTCGGGCTGGGCGACGGGCTCGGGCTCGGCGTCTCCGTCGGCGACGGGCTGGGCGACGGGCTGGGCGACGGGCTCGGGCTGGGTGTCTCCGTCGGCGGCGGGCTGGGCGACGGGCTCGGGCTCGGCGTCTCCGTCGGCGACGGGCTGGGCGACGGGCTGGGCGACGGGCTCGGGCTGGGTGTCTCCGTCGGCGGCGGGCTGGGCGACGGGCTCGGGCTCGGCGTCTCCATCGGCGACGGGCTGGGCGACGGGCTGGACGACGGGCTCGGGTTGGGTGTCTCCGTCGGCGGCGGGCTGGGCGACGGGCTCGGGCTCGGCGTCTCCGTCGGCGACGGGCTGGGCGACGGGCTGGGCGACGGGCTCGGGCTGGGTGTCTCCGTCGGCGGCGGGCTGGGCGACGGGCTCGGGCTCGGCGTCTCCATCGGCGACGGGCTGGGCGACGGGCTAGGGCTCGGGCTTGGTGATGGGCTTGGGCTAGGGCTCGGGGTGGGGTACGGCCTCGGCGTCGGGGCTGTGAGGCTCTGCCGGATCGTCATTCGGAACGTTCCCGCCTCGTTCTGGTACCCTGCCGCGCACCCGCGATCAGCCCCGGGCGCAGCGAAAAAGCGCCCCGGCGGGATCCGAACCCTCGACGATGATCCCGTAGGCGGCGCCGGAGACGACGGGAATCGTGAGGCCCGCGCGCAGGCTCGAGATCGAGCACCCGTCGTTGTCGTCTGCGGCCCGTGAGCCCTCGCTGAGGGGGAGGGGCGGGAGGCGGCGCGGGCGGGCGCGCCGTTGCTCGCGACGATGGAGGCAACGGCGCTGGTACTGAACGAGGGGCACGCCGTCGGCGAGAGGACGTACACGTATCTGGGGGGGCCGAGGTGAGCTTTGAAGGCGAGGGGGTAGGGATGGGTGGGTGGGTGGGTGGGGGGATGGAGCGGACGTGTCGAACGTGGTCTGGGGGTAGCACGTGTCGATCGTCGCGAAGCTGTGCGGAGGGGGTACAGGATCGACCGTGCTTCGTCTGGGGGGGGGGGGGGGGCGAGGGGAAGGGGGGTACCCCGTGAGGCCGGCCGCGAAGTAGTAGAAGACCTCCCCCGAAGGCTCTTTTTCGAACAGGTTCGGGAGTCCGACGGTCGTACCCGTGACCTGAGAGGGGGGGAAGGGGGCGTCGGGGGGTACACGGAAACCGGGGCGGGGGTACCGCGCGCGCACGTCGGCGGGGAGGGTGAGGACGACAGCGGTGTTGCAGGGGTTCGGCGTGGGCGTCGGGACGGCGACCCGCAGGCCGCGCGCCTGCGGCTGCGCCTGCGGCCGGGCTTGGCGGGCCGCAGTGGTCCCCTCCAGTGGCTCGCACGCGACGCCGTCCGCCCAGAGCCGCAGGGAGGGCGCGACCGCCGGCGAGGCGGCCCGGAGGGGAGCCCCGGGGAGGGGTACGGCCGCCCCGGGCGGGAGCAGCGACGGGGGTACGTCCATCTCGCACGAGGACGCCCAGCAGGTCCAGCGGGGCCTGCGGGCGGGGACCGGCTCAGCAGAGATCGACGGCGCCCCAGCGCGCCCCGGGGCGCCGGCCGGGCACCCGCGGGGGTCGGCATCGGCGTCGGAGTCGGCGCGCGCCCCGCGGCCGTCCCCGCAGCCAAGCTCGCCGGCGCGCGCTGCGACGCGAATGCTCACGGCGGCGTCGGCCTGACCTGCACGCGTGCGGCGCGCGGTCGGTCGGCGGCGCGGGCCGGGCGGCGGTCGAGGGCCAGGCTGCACCCGCGTCAAGGGGCCACGGGCGCAGGAGGGAGAGCCTGAGCTCGTAGCCGCCCCCCGGGGCCGACTGCGGGACCGCCTGGCCCTCAAAGAAGCACCGGGGCGGCGAGGAGAGCGCCGCCGCTGCAAGCGCGCCCTGCAGCAAGAGGGCGAGCAGCAGCTCCGCCAGGGCTGTGCAGCGCCATCGCAGTGCTCCGCCGCGGCTGCGGCCTACGTCTGCTGCACTGAATAGCTGACGCTGCCGCTGCCGCTGCCGCTGCATCCACAAACACGCTGCGAAGCTCGGCGCTCAATGCTGGGGGCGAGAGGGCGACCTGCCAGGCTGAAGAAACAGGACGGGCTGCCGCGGGATGCAGCCCGGAAGCGCGCCGTGTCTTCGTGTGCACGTGGATGGGGCGCGTCTGCGGGGATGCGCGCGGCGTCAGCGGGCGCCCCGCTGGTGAGAGTCTGAGGTGCTGGAGCGCACCGGTCCCGCTCTTATCTTATCAACACGTACGTCGACCTCCACCTCTGCGCTAAGGCCCCCGAGCTCGATTTGGCCGTGGGTCGGCTCGAAAGCGCCCATCCCGACGAGAGAAGAACGTCGAGCGCAGCGCCGAAGTTCCCTCGCGGAAGTTGCTCGCGAAGCTAGCGTTGCGAGGCGAGTGAAGGGAGGGTCGGAGCGACGAGCGCAAGGCGCGCTTCCATCGCCGCAGCAATCGCTTGCCGACGGTGCGCATGCGCCGCTGCGCCTTGCAATTGCATGCGACGACGCACAAAGTTGCGCGGGGGAACGAGCTATTGCCGGGTACGTCCGACATTACGTCCTGCCCGGGTACTACGCGTGACTTTTTTCCATACAAGCAAGCAAACCGGCCGCGGTCAGGTCGGAGCCCCTTGAGCTCCCGGGACTTGGTCGGAAGTGGTCGACCCAGCAGCGCGGCAGCAGTAAGCGGCGAAACGCCTGCGGCATCTTTAAGTGTTCGGTCTTGCGGCCCCAACCGTGCAGTTCGGAAGCGCTCATCGAGTCGTCGGCGACTCGTCGCCCACAACCGCGCCTGGCTCGAGCCCGCGCACGGTGCATAGAACGTGCAGGAGCTTTTGCCATCGCTCCCAGCTCAGGAGGCATGGGCCGCCCACGTGCACGCGCTTCCTGGCGCTCGCAGCCCGTTCGACTTCGATAGCTCGAAGTCCCGCAAGTTAAGCGCGCTTATCGGCGCGCGAGGTCTCTGTAGACCGCGCACAGATGGCGGACGACCGCCCGCCCCCGCTGCTGGCGCAGGCGCGGCCGGAGGCCATCCTCCCCCTGCACAGCAGCTCGCGCGGGTGCAGCATACGGCGCCTGCCGCCGGCGACGCAGTCGTGCGCCGTGGAGCTCATCCGCCTCTCCCTCGCGTTCGGTGCGACCGTCGGGCGGCGGCGCCTCGAGCCCGACGACGCCTGACTCGCCCGCTCGCCCGCCCGCCCCCTCGCTCGCGCAGAGTCCAGCGCGGCGGGCGGTGCGAGCCGGTGGGAGGGCGTGCCGACGGCCGCCGGGCCCGACGGGCGGCCGGCCGCGTGCGTCCAGGCCGGCGCGGTGTACCGGCTGCGCGTGCGGGGCGCCGGCGGCCCGCCCGCCCCGCCGACGGCGCCGCGGCGGTCCACCTTTCCCTCGCGGGCGCTGCGCGGCCCTCGGGCCCCGCCCCGCGCCTCGCCCTCGCCCACGTCGTGCACGCCGAGGGCGGCTCGCCCCCGCGCCCGAAGGTCCGCTCGCCTTCCCCTCCGGTCCCGCCGGCCCTGCGGTCCGAGCAGCCGCCGCAGGACCCGATCGAGGTGGACGACGGCTGCATGATCGTTCGCCTGAACCCCGACGGGGATAGCGCCGAGGCCTTCTTGTGAGTACCCCCCTCCCCCTCCCCCCCGTTTCCTTCCTCACGCCCGCCCGCCCGCGCAGCTTTGAGGCGGCGCCGGGGCAGACCGACGCGTGGGCGGGGGCGCTGCAGTGCGCGTGGGCGTCGGGGCCCGGGGCCGGCGGGCCAGTCTCCTCGCGGGGGCCCATCCCCGTCCTCTTCGCCGCGAGCCGGAAGCACAAGGCGCCGCCGGCCCCGGCGGAGCCCGGCGGCCGCGGCTCCGGCCCCGCGCGGCGATGCGCCGCCGCGCGAGCGCGAGCTCGAGCGCGGCCCCGCGCCGGCGTCGGCGGCCTCGGCCTCGGTCTCGGTGGCCTCGTCGCTGACGATGAGCCCGACCGAGTCGCCCGCGACGACTGCGGCGACGACGGCCTCCTCCCCCCCCTTCTCCCCCGGCACCGCCCTCGCCCTCGGCCTCGCCCCCGACAGCTCCTCCTCCCCCACCCAGTCCGCCTCCGCCTCCGCCTCGACGCCCGACGCCGGGCCGGCCGGCTCGCCCCCTCCCGCGCCGCCCCCGCCCCCGCCCCCGCCGGACGCGGAGGCCCTTGCCGAAAACTTCGCGGCCCTCTACATCGTCGCCGAGGAGTACGAGTGCGCTTTTTACGGAAGTTTCTCATAGATTCCTCTAGAAGAAGATGGGCGGCGCGCTCCAAACGAACGGTCGCCGTCGCCGTTGGAGAACGGTCGCCCGCCGGCTCACGGGGCGGCGGCGGCGGCGGCGGCGGCGCAGCGCGCGGGCGCAGGAGGCGCTCCAGCCGGAGCTCCAGCTGGTGCCGGCGGGCCCCCCCGGCGACTACTCCATGGAGCTCGCCCTCGGCCGCCCCGCCTCCGCCGGCCACTCCGGTACCCCCCCCGCCCCCCTCCCCCCCCTCCCCTGAACTTCGTTCGCTCGGCAGAGCGGTCGCTGCGCTTCCTCGACTTCGCGGACATGCCGGCCACCTACGACGAGCTCATGCAGAAGACCAAGCAGGTGGGTGCTGTCGGCTACTAGCTAGCTTGCCTTCCTTCCCCTCTGGTTGGCCTACGGCTGAGGGGGTCGACGCCGCCGCCGGCCGCGCAGGCGCAGTCGGTGCTCCCGAGCCTCCCGCCCCTGCGGCCGGCGCGCGCCCCGTATGGGGAGCCCTCCGCGCCCCCCGTCCCGGTTCGTTCGTGCTTCTCCCTCGTCGTTCCACCCCTCCTCACCCCCCTCCTCCGCAGGCGGTGGTGTTCCAGACGGACCACGGGCAGGACGCGCCGCTGCTCGACGGGCGGCTCTACGACGAGGTCGACGCCATCTTCTCGTGCGTTCGATCCCGAAGTTTTCGGTCGATCCCGAACTTCTTCGGGATCGAAGCATTTCCGCCCGCCCGTCCGCTCGTTCGTTCGTTCGATCCCGAGCCTCGATCGGCGCCGCCGCAGGTCGATCGACGCGGGGCAGCAGCGGAATCAGCGGCTGTGGATCCTCGGTGCGCGTCTGCCCGCCCCCCCCCCCCCCCCCCCCCCCCCCCGCCCCGCATCGCCTGACGCGCCGGCAGACCCGACGTCGCCGGAGCAGCCCCCGTCGGAGGCCAGCGCTGGCACTCCCGCCGGCGCCGGCGCGGTGTTCGACGCGGCCGCTCTGACCGACTCGGACGCCGGGCGGTGCTCTCCCCTCTCGATCCTTTCCCTTTCCCCCTTCCGAGACGCGCGCGCGCCCCGCAGGACGCCGCCCCAGCTGCCGCCGCTGCCGCACTGGTGCCAGCCCCGGGCGATGCGCCGTCTCCCACCCTCCCTCCCTCCCTGAACGCTCCCCCGCGCGCAGGACGCCGCCGCCATGGCCCGCGCACCTGCGGCAGTCGCCGCCGGTGCCGCGGGTCTCGCTGCTGGGCCTTGCCGCCGCCGCGGCGGAGGAGCCGCAGGGCTCCCCGGTCGACATCGTCCGCGCCGTCGAGGAGGTGCGCGGGCAGAGCAAGCAGACAGAGCCGAGCGGTCAGCGGCAGAGCAAACAGAGCCGTGTGACACGCGGGCGGGCGCAGGCGTACGGGCAGGTGGAGGCGGGGAGCCGCTCGGCCGTGGACCGCCTCGCCTCCCTCCTCGCCGACCCCCGGGTCCGCCCTCCGCCCTTGGCCTTCACGGCTGCCGCCGCGGGGCCGTCGTTCCTCTCAGTGACTCCTCCGGTAGGTGCTCGACTCGCCGCTGATGACGACGCTCGGGGGCCGGGAGGCCTACCAGCGCGCCCTGCACGGCGTCCGCCGCGCCGCCCGCTCCGCCGCTGCCGTCCGCCCGCCCCCCGCCCCCGTCTGAGCCGTCTGAGCCGTCTGAGCCGTCCGAGCAGTCTGACGCGGTCGTACACGCCATGGAGCTCGAGATCGTCTCCAGGTCCGATCACCCAGAATCTTGCAGCAAACTAACCTGACTTGTCGGGGGCGGGCGCGGGGCAGGTCCTTCCGGTGGCGGGACGCGGAGCGGGCGCACCGCGTCGTCGCCAACTGCGTCGACTTCTGCGCCGCCCTCGGCATCGAGCCCGTCCGCCCCGCCCCGCCCCGCCCCGCCCCGCCTCGTCCGGCGTTCTGACGCACGGCCCGGGCCAGATCATGGTGGTGAACGACATGCTTCTCATCCCCCCCAAGACCTACCACAAGGCGCGCCCTTCTTCTCAGAGAGGGGATGGGTCGGGTCGGGCTGGGAAGCGGAGCGGGATAGGCGCCCCAGGCCTAGCTAGGGCTCGCAGGATGGCCTGAAATACGCGGGGGCCGCCCCGCCCCGCGCCGCCCCGCCCCGCCCACAACTCCTTCGGCCTGGCTGAGCGCCGCTGAGCGCAGCTGGCGGAGTCTTGCGCCGAAGTGGCGTGCACCCTGGTGCGCCTGCGCCCGCGCCCCGGGCCTCTGTAAATAGCTACCAGCCTTCCTTGCGCCCCGCGCGCGCCGCCTCGTCCATCGGCACCGGCCCCTAGACGGCGCCCCCGCCCCCCTGCCTAAGCTCCTGCCTAAGCTAGACGGCGCCTCCTCGTCCATCGGCTTGAGCTCCTAGACGGCGCCTCCGCCTGCCTGCTTCAGCTCGCATGCGAGAACGTGGCGCCCCGCCCGGTCCGAACTCGGCGGCCCCGGGGACAGGTGAACGAGCAGCCGGCGCTGATGTGCGAGGCGCTGTACCTCCGCGCCGCCGTCGCCTTCATCGAGCAGGTCCGCCCCGTCTTATTGTGAGGCCGGCTTGCGCGGCTTCCCGGGGCCGGGCCGGGCCGGGCCGGGCCCAGTAACATCGCTAGCTCTTCTTATGATTCGTCCCACGGGCCACGGCTCCGAAGCGAGGAGGCTTCAGCTGACGCTAACGCGCGGGGCCGGGCCGGGGTGCGCAGCGGCCGGAGGACAGCGTCGAGCCGCTCTTCGAGGCGTGGGCGCTGGCCCTGCGCCGCGGCCTCTCGCCCTCCCGCATCGAGGCGCACCCGCCCGCCCGCCCCTACGCAGTCAAATCAGAGCGAGGGTAGGCGCTGACGAACCCTCGCGAGACAGGCGCGGTGCATGCGGTTCCTGGCGTCCGTGCACCTCTACCTCGAGAAGTTCGAGCTCGCCGACCACTTCCTCTCCCGCATGTCCGCCCGCCCGCCCGCCCGCTTCCATCGCTCGGGCCGGGCCTGACGCGGGCGGGCCTGCGCGGCGGGCGGCACAGGTACTGGTACACGGAGACGGACGAGGACCGTATGGTCGAGGTGGACGCCATCATGAGCGAGTGTGCGCGCGCCGGAAAGCTGCTCGGATTTCAGGCCGGGGCCGGGCGGGGGGCTTGCGCTCGGAGCTGACTCTGTGCCCCGCCCCGCGATCGGCCGCCAGTCCACCGGGCGGGCCACGCGAAGGAGTGGGACCGCGCGGCGCGCCTCGTGCACCACGCCTACGCGCGCCTCTGCGCCTTCGACGTGCCCCCGCGCCAGAAGATCGTTCGCATCCTCGCGGTGAGCAAGCAGACATAAAGAGAGGCTTTGGGAAGAGCGGGAATTCAAAGAAGAAGCCACAAGAAGCTTCTATAGAAAGATGCTTAAAGAAGCTAAAAGACGCTTCTATAAACAGGCTTAAAGAAGCTACAAGAGCGAGTTGTGCTCGGACGAGTGCCTTCGCCTGCAAATCCGATCGCGCCGCTCGACCCAACCAGCCCTCTGACGACCCGCGCCCGCGCGCGCACGCACGCGCAGAGCTCCGTCTACTGCATGTTCCGAGCCCGTGCGCCTCGCCTCGGCCCGAGCCGGCCTTGGGCGCGCGCCCCCGCCCCCGCCTCGAACGCCCTCGTCCGCCCGCCCCGCAGGGCGGTACACGCAGGCGATCCTGCAGCTGCGCAAGCTCGTGACCTTCACCCGCGAGGAGACCCTCCACGCGTGCGCCCGCCCCAAGAGGCAAATAGACAAAATAGGCAAATACACATAGACAAAAGACAATGGGCGCCCCCCCCAAATACACGAACAGACAAAAGAATCTATCACACCATCACTTAAACTTCTAATTGCAAGTTGCAAGCCTCTCGTGGCCCCGCCCGCTGCCTCGGCCGCCTCTGCCGCGCCCCTTTTCGTCCCCCCCCCCTCCCCCGCCCACCCCCCTCACGCCCCCCGTCCACGGCCAGGTACACGGACGCGGACACGTGGAACATCAGCCGCATGTGGTGGATGCGCACGTGCGCCCTCTCTCCCTTCTTGCTCTTCTTCTTCGCCTCGCTTCGCGGAGCGTCTCCCTTCTAAATCATGAGTGTCTCTCTGCGGCGGCAGGCTGGAGCGGGGGCTCAGGCAGCACGGCCCCGGGGCGGCGAACGAAATGCTGAAGCCGCTGCGTGCCGGCGGCTTCATCATACGCGTCGCCGACCCTCGCCAGGCACGCCCGCCCCGCCCGCCTCGCCCCTCTCGAGGCTTTCAATATCTGTTATCCGCCATCCATTTATATCCTCCGCTACGTTTCTAGCTGCCTAGTATCTATCTTCACGCCATATATCCATCATCCTTTTTTTTGTCTACCCCGCGCCTCCTGCCTCAAGATGCATATATATGGTCCGCGGACGGAACGCCGCCGCTGGCGGCTCTCCCCCATGCCCCCGGATCGGATCCAGCGCCTCTCATCTACCTTTGATGTGGCTCACTTAAGCTTCTAGACCTGCTTCTGCGACTCCGTCTTTTGACGCCGGCGCCGCGCCGCAGTCGACGCCCGGCCTTGCGCACATCCTCTGCTGCTACGGAAAGGCGCGCCAACCCGACCCGAGCCGACCCGCCCCGACCCGACCCGACCCGCTCCGGAAAATCCGAGCGTTCGCGCGCAGGTGCTGGCGTACGTGGGCAAGCACGGGAGCGCCATAGTCGCCCTCCGCAAGGCCCTTGAGGTGTGTGCCCTTTTCTTGAATGTGACGTATATATCATTCCTCGACTGTTCCTTGTACATAATCATGATCTCCGAATTTAACAATTGCAAGCTTCAATAATGATCTCCTTGACGGATCCTTATGACCTCCAAGGCCGTCGAGATGCCTTCATTAAATTTCATTTGAATTTTATGGATCCTTACGATCGCGATCATGCTGAATATGTTAATGTGTATTCATAAAGTCACGATCATTCTAACGCTCGTGCTTCCCTTCCCGCCGGCAGGCGTACGGGCGGTTCCCGGAGCACTTCCCGCCGGACTGCGGCCGCATCCGGACGCTCCACGCGTACCTCAAGGCATCCCAGGAGGCATTGGCCGCCGAGGGTGCCGGGTAGCCGGATTCGAAGTCCTGTAGGCGAGCTTTATTAGCTAGCCGTAGTTCGCGGCAGCTTGCGTGGGTATCACTAGCCCCCCTTCTCGTCTTCGTCTCCGTTTACAAATTTCTCCGACCGGGTAGTCCCACTGCACCGAGTATTCTACCCTTTCTTTCGCCTATAACGTTACCAGCCATTATCGCTTATCTTACTTTAATTTTACGTTATTGTCGACCAGCACGTGTGCTTGTCATCATTTATTCATTGATTCGTGATCAGATCTCTTGCGGTTTTACGCTTGTCTTACACTACTGACATTTAGACTGCCATCTACGTGGTCCCCGGCCAACTTGGCAACAAGAAGATGATTAGAAACGATGTCGACGTCGAAGAAACGGGAGGCTTTTGACTCGGTGAATTCGGGAAAGACGTCGACGTCGATATCGATCCCTATACATCTAGATCTGGTTAATATAACGTCGTACGCGTTGTCGTTGCGCAATCGATATCCCATTTATGGCATTCGAATCCGTTTCGAATTCTTTAGCTAGACCTTCCATTATATAATTACCACGTGCACAATCTAATCTAATCCCGGGCCCCGATTCGCTTTCGAAGTCATTAACTGAAGACACGAATTCGAATTCCAATTCAATGATTGAGACACGAACAACGCAAGTGCGGCACACCGCACAAGTGCACCGTGATCGATATCACGTGATCGATATCACGCGCATTGCAATTGTGTGCCACGGTGCGTTCGGAACGCCCACGCGCGGGTGGCCGCAGATCTAGATCTAGAATCGCGACCGGTCCGACGTCGACGGTCCGGTCTAGAAGGCGGCGAGGTCGGCGGCGGCGAGCTCCGCGTCGGCCTCGGCGACTGCCTCCGCAAAGTCCTCCTCCTGAATCGGATGGAAAACGCACGCACGGTCAGGCGTTGCGTTGCGAACAAAAGATGGGCGAATTCAACCTCAAGCTAATAAGCTTCTTGAGGTCGAGACCAAGCTCAGCCTAAGCTTTAAGGGGCGGATGCCTAGCCTAGTAGGGGCCGGGCCGGGGCCGGGGGCCGTCGGACGCACGGCGAGGTCGGCTTCGAACTCGGCGACGGCCTGCGCCTCCGCGTCGAGGTGGAAGCGCGTGGCCTCGTGCACGAACTGGTAGTTCGGGCGGCACGAATCGCGCGCCCCGTCGAGGATGGAGCGGAAGAAGGTGGGGTCGTTGCCCCCGGCGCAGCTCGCGTACTCGTGCGTCTTCATCATGCAGACATTCTGCGCGCGCGCGTTGCAGTAATATCAGTGCATGATCATGAGCGAAGCGATCGAATACGTAATTAATCCATGGCCAACAATTATTATCGACAAGGCTTAAGCGCTCGCGCGTGCACAAGCGGATGCGCACCTCGGCCTGGTACATGGCGTCGAAGCGGAGCTGGTCGTAGGTGGCGTAGTCCTGCGCATTCCATGCGTTCTGGAGCTGCGGCCGCAGGCCTGCGTCCAGCAGCCCGGTGAAGGCAGTCGCGAAGGTGGGTTGCGTGCCGCAGGCCATGGTCGGATTCGGGCGGCGCGGGTGGATGCGAAGCTGACGGGCGAAGCTGGCGAACTTGGCTGCAGACTGCCGCGCGCAGGCCTGGCGGCAGCTATTTATACTAGCCTAGTAGCCTAGTAGTATACTAGCAGCCTAGTAGGTTGACTCCTGGGCCGGACTCCCGGGCCCCGGCCCCCGGCCCCCGGCTCGAGTCCTGGGAGGACTCACTGACTCCTCAGAGTCCTGGCTGAGCCTCGGCCCTCGGAGTACTACCGTGTGGCACTAAATTACCGCGGCATAATTATAAATTACCGCGCTAGAAACTCCGGCCCGAGGGTGGCCAAAATACCGCGGTACCAAATTACCGCGTTTTAAAAACTCGAGGCTTGTATGGGGCGGGTATTCGGGGGGGTACTGTATGGGGTGACTTCACAGAAGCGAATTACCGCGGGACCAAATTACCGCGTTTTAACGAATTCTCGACGCAGTAATTTGGTACCGCGGTAATTAAGTGGGCGCGGTATTATATATAGTGCCACACGGTAGGCTCCCGGGTCCGGCCGCTAGGCGGCGCTAGCTAACTCTAGCTATAGCGGCGAGTCTCGCGAGTCGCGACTCTAGCCTCTAGCTATTTTATTAGCCGATATACTAGTACTGTAGGAATGCTTAAATTGCCGCGTAGTTAAATTGCCGAATTCGACCAAAACCGGAATTGCCGTGGCGAAAAATTGCCGAAACTCTGGATTTCTTCTATGGCGCCATCCAAAAGCGGCCGTTGAGCCCTACCCCCTGAGAATTGCCGTGGTTCAAAATTGCCGAATTCGGCCTCTCGGCAATTTACGGCAATTTAAAACATCGGCTAAAAAAGCAATCCTACAGTATAGGCTGCGACTAGCCTGCGAGCCTGCGAGGCAGCCTGCAGGCTGCAGCCCGAGCCCTGCAGATCTCTAGACTTCATATGCATTTCGACAAAACCCGAAAATCGTGATGAAAATATATGGTTCGAATTCGACAGCCGGGCGCCGCTGAGCATCGATATCATATTTTCGTCAGCCGGGACTCATGATCAGCCCCAGCACTCCGCCATCATGGGGCATAGACGGGTCAGCCGTTAGTACCGTAGTACCCCTCTCCATACAAAATTTCAGTTCAATTGCAAGAATCAAGAGTAGCAAATATTCAAAGTGCAGGTCTGACGAATATAGATCTAGACGAAATAAAGACGCTGTCGAAGATTTCTACGTTTACGGTACTAGTCCGGTAGGACGTCGACGTACGGTAACGTACTAGTACCGTAGTACCGGGGCCCGGCCGCCCGGGCCCCGGGGGCCAGCCGGCGGGGGGGGGGGGGGGGGGGGGGGCCCGGGCGGCGCCGCGGCGGGCGGCGGCCGCGGGCGCGGGCGGGACCGTCGGACTGACTCGGACAGTACTGGACCGGTACCCGATACTAGGGCCGATAGTAGGGCCGATACGTACCGGGGGTCCGGGACTCTGGTCCGGGAGTCCGGGACTCCCGGACTGGACCGGTACCCGGTACCGGGAGTACTGCGAGTCTGCGGCGACTCTGCGGAGTCTGCCGCAGTGCGCGCGACCAGCTGCGCATGCAGCGCCGACTCGCCGCCGAGCGCCGCCGACCACTGCAGCTGCAGCACTGCTTAGCAATAAGTCACTGTCGACTCACTGATACCCCGGGTAGTCCGTGCCGACTCTACTAGTACTACAGTGCCGACTCTGCCGAGTCACTAGTAGTATAGTACTGCCGCGTCGGGCCGTCGGCGAGTCGTCGGCGACCAGTACCGGTAAACTTTTCGAAGTTTCCGTAGCAGAACTTGCGGCGGTTTCAACCGTTTCCTGCCTCCTACCAGGCTCTTAGCAGCTGCGCTGGGCGCCGCTGGCCCCCGAAGTTTTTTATTCAAGCTACAGATGCTAAAAAAACCCCTTGGGGCCGAGACGGCTTGGGACTCGGGGCCGGGAGGTGATTCCAAGGAGTCTAGACTCTAGATCTATAGCTAAAACTCAGCTAGGAGCTCGATACGACCAATGCGAGCTTTGATCTTGGAGATCAGGTCGTTGATTTGAGGACCGTCGGACGCAGGTACCGCGCGTCATGGGCAGTACCAGCGACGTCACAATGCATATGCGCCCTGCGGAATGCACATGCATATGATATCGATCATGATCATGATTCGCGTTCGCCACCGTTCACGTGCGCCACGTGCACGTCGACGTCCGCGTGCATGTCCGCCGCCGCCTTAAGCTTGACGCTCAAATTCAATCCAGTGCGCGTGATGTCGACGGGTCGACGATCGCAAGATCTCCATGGACTACAGAGCTCGCGATCGCGATCGAGGCGGGGAGCCCTGATCATGAGCCGCGCCCGGCTTATATCTAATTAAGCTTCCGATCGCGAGTTCCGCTGCTTGCTGATCGATCACGACTCACGAGTCATGATCACGACTCGGCGAGTCCCCAACGTGCACGTGAATTCCCAACGTGCACGCGAGTCCCCCGGCAACGCATTATCCATATGTCCGACAGTCCATATGCATAGAGGTGCTTAAAAAATACATAGACTGACAAGTAAAGTATACCGGATTATATATGATATTGTAAAGACGTTCCGTGAAGCACTGACACGTTAAAAGCTTCAACGCTCTGGTGCATGCAGCTAGGAGCGAGAGACTCAGACAGTGGGAGGGAGGGCAGGCCCGCGGGCACAGAGAGTCACTGAGTTGCCAACCCTGCAGCAACAAATGACGCGATACATAATTTAATAATTTATAGAATACGCAGAAAACTCACATGCACGAAAGCTGACGCTAAAACAATTCACGGCCCTATTGATAATAACACTACGTAGTACAGATGCGCAACAAGATATAAAAGGCATCGTAAGTAAGCCAGCCCGCTCGATCACTCGCCCGCTCACTCACTCGCGATCACTGCGGGCGGGCGGGCGGGCGCGCCTCCGCAAGTGAGCACTCGAACGGATCGCACGCATGCACGTCACGTATCCCGCCGCACCTGGGGCTGGGCTGGGCTGGGGGCGGGCGGGCAGGCCGCGTGGGGCGGGCGGGCGGCGAGGGCGGCGCGGGCGCGGCCGAGAGCGTCCTTCAGGTCCTGCACCCTGAGCGGCTTGGAGAGGTAGTCCGCCATGCCGGCCTGAGAGGCACAAAGGCCGCCGAGGCGCGTGCGTGAGAGGCGCGCGGGGAGGCTCCAAGGCCTCTGGGAGTGAAAGCGGGGAAAGGGGGGGGGGGGGGGCGGCGCCGCTTCGTTCGCACCTCGAGGCAGCGCTCGCGGTCGCCGCGCATGGCGTTGGCCGTCAGCGCGATGCTGCGAGCGAAGCGAGCGAAGCGAGGCGGCGCCGCGTCAGCCGCCATCGGACGCGGCGCGGGAGAGACGGCGCAGGGCCGGGCCGGGCCGAGCGGGCAGATTGGCATCAAGAATAAGCAGCGCAGGGCTGCGGGAACGGGGTTCTACGAGGCTAGTAAGGTTTACTATAACACTATTGGACAGTATAGGTAGCAGTGCATTTTGGGATGGATGAGAGCTAACGGGGCGGGCCGGGGCGGACATGTGGGGGGCGGCGGGCCCGAGGCGGGCGGTGATGGCCCGCGAGGCGGCGAGCCCGTCGCAGACCGGCATCTGAGGGGCGGCGGGGCGCCCGTCAGAGGGGCGCCAGCGGAGCCGGGGGGAGTGGGGAGGCAGGGGTGTTGTAGAAGTCAGGGTGTAGTCTAGACATGCTAGCCACAACTCTAGGGTGGTGCCGGGGGGGGGGGGTACGCCTGCCCCACGCACCTGCACGTCCATGAGCACCACGCTGCGAACGAAGCGTCAGCCGGGCGGGGAGGAAGGGGAGGGGGTAGGGGCGCACTCGTAGGGCCTGGCGCGGCAGGCGTCGATCGCCTCCTGCCCGTTCTGCGCCAGGTCCGCCTGCGCACCCGGCCATGAATGAAGGAAGCTCAGTGAAGCCCGGTAAGCTATCATTTAAAGGGCTGCTTGCTGTTTAAGCTAGAAGTTGAAGCTAGAAGCTTATTGTTCAAGCTATCTCTTAAAGGGCTAAGAAGCGCGAGGTCAGCGAGTCAGCGAGCGGGCCCCGTCTACTACAGCTTGCTGCTGCTTGTAGAGTCGCTGGCTGGGACCGGGGGCCCCTCCGGCTGTTGTTTATAGGGGGGTCTGCCATGGGGCCCGAAGAGGGAGGGGAAGGGGCTCTCCCCCCCTCCCCCCCGCCCCCCCCGTCCCCGCTCTCTGTGTACCCACCCAACCCAGGGGGACGGGGGGAGGAGGGGGGTACACACCTGGGCGCCCATCTTGGAGAGCATGAGCATGACGATGCGGGCGTTCACCGGCTGGTCCTCGGCCACCAGGATCCGCAGCGCGGGGGCCCCGGCGTCGGGGGCGGGCGAGGCGGCGGAAGGCGGGGCGGCGGAGGGCGGGGGGGCGGAGGGGGCCGCCGGGAGAGGCTCCAAGGAGGCGAGGCCGGCCGGAGGGGGCGCGGGCGCCAGTGAAGGCTCGAAGGGGCCGGAGGGGGAGAAGGAGCGGGGGGGCCGGAGGGCCGCCGGGGGGGCGAAGGAGGGGGGGAGGTACGAGGAGTCGGAGGGGGCCGGCGGGGGCGAGGGCGAGGGCCGGGGCGAGCCCACGGCGCCGTCGAAGGACGCGGGGCTCGACCGGCTGCAGACCAGAGTCACGTGAGATCGGATTGGATCGGATCGGATCAGATCAGATCTGAGCGGACCTCTTGCGGCGGCGCGGGGGCGGGGCGGGCCCGCTGGAGGCGGCGGCGATCGCTCGCCCGAGCTCCGCGTAGAGGCGGCTCGTCTGCGGGGCGGGGCAGGCGGGCGAGTCAGAGAGGAAAGGAAAGGAAAGGAAAGGAAAGGAAAGGAAAGGAAAGGAAAGGAAAGGAAAGGAAAGGAAAGGAGAGGGGACCTTGAGGGGGCAGCTGACGCAGGCGTGGTACCCGAACGGATCCAGCGCGGCCGCGCCGCCGCCGCCGCCGGCCCCCGCCACGGGCAGGGGCGAGGCGGGGGCCGAGGGCGGGCGCGGGGGGCCCGCCGGAGCGCCGCGGCGGCCGCCTCGATGGCGGCGCCGCGCTGGATGGCGGCGGAGCGCGGGGAGCGGACCCGCAGCGTCCCCTCGAGATCCGCCCCCGGGTTCGACCCGCGCCGCCGCTTGGCGCTGGGCCCGGGCTCCCCGGCGGCAGCGGCGGCGGCGGCGGCCGCCAGATCGGCTCCGAAGGGCCGCTTCAGGTTGGGAGGGGGCGCGGCGGCCTCCGTCTGCACGGCCGCGTCGCGCCGCGCCGGCTCCGCCGCGACCCGCGAGGCCGCTGCGCGCAGGGCAGGCTCGCTCGGCGTCCCGACGGGGGGTACGAGGGCGGGCGAGGGCGCGAGGGAGAGAAGCGGCGTACCCGGCTGGGAGCCGTCGTCAGTGGACTCGGAGTCGGAGGACGTACCCCCCTCCTCGTCCATAGCGGTCCCGAAGCACGCGTGGCCCATGTGGGGGCTTCCGGGGGGGTCAGGAGGGGGATGGGGGGGAAAGGGGGGGGGGATAGGGGAAACTTTAGGGCGCACGGGCTCCGGGTGGGGGCGGTGGGGGCGGGCAGGCTCGACGGGGTACCGACGAGGGAGGCCGGTCCGAGCCTGCGCGCGCTCGTGAGGCCGGCGCGGGGTACAGCGAGCCGGAAGGAGAGGGGGGTACCGGCGGGCCATGTAGAGCTCGGAGGACCACGGGGCGACGCGAACGAAGGCACAGCCGGCGAGGCCCGCCGCCGCCGCGTCGCGGGGCAGGGCGAGCAGGCCGCTCCTGCGGGGGGAAAAGGGGGGGGGGGGGAACGTTCGCCCGAGCCGGAGAGGCGCCCGCGCGAAGGCACGCGCACCCCTGGGCGCCGCCCTCGGCGGAGGAGCAGACGAGGACGACGCGCGGGGGCCGCGGGCCGGCGGCGGGGCCGCCGCCGGGGCCGCCGCCCACCCGCGGAGGACCTCCATCGCCTCCTCCGCGCTGCGGGTGAGCCTAAGCCTCGCGAGCCCCGAGTCCGAGCCTCGCGAGCCCCGGCTCTACGGCTCGACGGCTCTACGGACCTGGCCGCGGGAGGACGCGGGCGCCGGCGGCGGAGCAGAGGGCGCGCAGGTAGAGGGCCGTAGAGGCCGGCCCGCAGAGGGGCGCCCCCAGCAGCTCCGCGGACGACGCCGGCAGCCGCTCAAGCACCGGCGCGGGGCCGCCGGCGGCCGCGGCCGGCGGCGGCGGCGGCGCCTGCGCCTGCGCTTGTGCTGGGGGCCTGCGGCGCGGGTCAGCTCTCCCTTTCCTTTTCCTTTCCTTTCCTTTCCATTCTTTCCGGACCTCAAGGGCGATGAGGACGTCGGCGCCGGCGAGGGAGAGCGCGCTGGCCCCGCGGGGCGTCGGCGCCGGCGCCGCGAAGCTCCCCGCCGCGCACAGCCGCAGCCGCAGCGAGAAGGTCGAGCCGGCGCCCAGCTCGCTGGAGAGGAGTCAGAAAAAGGAAAGGAAAGGAAAGGAAAGGAAGGGAAAGGAAAGGGGAGGGGGGGGGGGGGACCTGGAGACGGCGATGTCGCCTCCTAGGAGCTGGGCGAGGCGGCGGGAGATGCAGAGGCCGAGGCCCGTACCCCCGAACTGCCGCGTCAGCGACGCGTCGCACACCGAGAACCTGCGGCGGGGGCGGGGGCGGGGGCGGGGTCAGCGACTTAGTGTGGGCCGGGGCGGCGAGACGAGGCGAGGCAAGGGCGGGGGCGGGTCAGCTCTCTCTGGCGCCATGCCATTCCCCCCTCCTCGCCCTCCCCCTCCCCCCCCCTACCTCCTCCCCTCTCGCACCAGCGGAAGAGCTTGTCGATCTGGTCGGCGGCGATGCCGACGCCCGAGTCGATGACGTCGAAGACAAGGTCCCATAGGCGCCAGGGGCTGCTCCCCTCGCCCTCCCCGTGCCCGTGCCCGTGGCCGTGCCCGTGGCCGTGTGCGTGGCCCTCGGCGCGGCCCCCGTGCGCCGCGCAGTCGCTGTGTGTGTGTGTGCGCGCGGGTCAGAAGAGCGGATCGGATGGGATCGGGTCGGACCTGCAGCAGGCGGCGTGCGGGTCGGTGCCGTCCTCCGGCGGCACGGGCGCCCCGTACACTGCGAACGAAGTCAGAGAGAGAGAGAGAGAGAACGAAGAAAGAAAGAAGAAAGAGGAGAGAAGAGAGGGGACCGCGGAGGGAGACGCCGCCGGCGAGGGTGAACTTGAGCGAGTTGCCCAGCAGGTTCACCAGGATCTGCGGGGGGCGGGGGCGGGGGCGGGAGGGCGGGGTCGCCCCGGTCGGTCAGTCAGGGGCGCCGAGGCCGGGCGAGGCGAGGCGAGGCGATGGAGAGCGCGAGGGGGAGGAGCGGCCGAAGCTCTATCTACCCGTCTATCTCAGCCTCATCTATCTGGTCTAGTCACTGACGGGCGGGGCGCCCCGACGGAGCCGCCTGTCCCAGCTTTGGGGGGGAGGCGGGGGGGTTGGGGGGAAGGGGAAGGGGGAAGGGGGGGGGGGGGGGGGGGGGGGGAAAGGGGGTCGGACCTGGCGGAGGCGGGACTCGTCGGAGAGGAGGAGGGCGGGCACGCCGGGTCCACGAACGACGAGAGCTCCAGGCCCTGGGGGGGGGGGGAGAAATGGGGGGGTCAGGCGCGTTCAAGGGGGGAGGAGCGAGGGGGGGGAAGAGGGGGGGGGTAGGGCACCTTCTTGCCGGCGGCGGGGCAGAAGAGGTCGACGACCTCGTCGAGGAGGTGGCGCAGCTCCAGCGGCCGCTCCTCGATGTCGATGCGCCCGTACCTGCCCGGGAGGAGGAGGAGGTCAGGGGTAGGTGAGACGAGGCGAGGAGGCGAGGAGGTTGGGTTGGGAGGCTAGGAGGCCTCGGAGGCGAGGAGCTGTAGAGGCTCAGGAGGCTTGGGCGGGCGGGGGGCGCACTCGAGCTTCTGGTTGTCGAGGATGTCGTTGATGATCCCCAGCAGCGCGTTCCCCGACGCCTGCCCGCGCGCGAGCAGGGCCGTGAGCCGCAGGCTAAGCTAGGCCAAGGGGGCCGGGGCTAAGCCTGAGGCGAGGCCTCGCTTGGCGTGGCCTGGCCTGGCGTGGCCCGGCGGGCCGGACCTCGATGATGGCGACGAGCTCGCGACTTATGTCATTCTATACAAGCATGGCCGTGGGCCGAGGGCCGCAGGCCTTATATTAAACTAAACTATACGGGGCCTATAAGGGGGCGGGGGCTAAGCCTAAGCTACGCCCGAGCCCTAGGCCCGGCCCGGCACGGCCCGGCGCGGCGCGGCCTCCCGCACCTCGATGATTGCGACGAGCTCGCGCTGGTGCGGGCTCAGCCCCGAGTCCAGCAGCAGCTCCGCCACCCCGATCACCGCGTTCATCGGCGTCCTGCGCGAGCCCCCCGGCCCGTGAGGCCCCGCGGGGTGCGAGGCCCGCCCCGTCCAGACTCGCGTTCTGGCCTAGTCCAGCGAGGGGCCGAGTCCCTACCCCCCGGCCGGCCCGGTCCATCCTAGTCCGGAACGAGGCAGGCGCGCCTCGCCCCGCGGGGCCCCGCGCCCTCGCCCTCGACCCCCGCTCCCTCGCCCTTCCCCCCCCCCCCCCCCCCCCCCCTCCTCACCGTATCTCGTGGGACATCATGGAGAGGAAGTCGGACTTGACGCGGCACGCGTTCAGCGCCTCCATACGCGCAACCTCCAGCGCCGCGTTCTGGTTACAAGGGGCCGTGAGCCCAGGCCCTACGCTAGCTAGCTGCGCCAGCTGGGCCAGGGCTCCTCACCTGAGCGGCGACGCGCTCGCGCTGGCGCCGCTCCTGGTCCAGAACGCTCGCGTCTGAGCGGGGGGGGAGGAGCCGCCTCAGATCAGATCGGAGCGGGTGGGGCGGACCCCCGCTCGCTCCGGGGGGCGCACGGGCGATCGCGATGCCGAGCTGGGCCGAGACCGCGCTGCGCGGGGCGGGGCGGGGCGGCGTCGGGCGGGGCGAGGGCGAGGGCGGGGCACGTGGGGCGGGGCGGGGCGGGGGCGGGGGTGGGGTACTACACGCACTGGAGGAGCTCGACGTCTTCCGGGGCGAACGCTCGCCTCTCGCAGAAGTGAACGGTCACCATGCCTGGCCGCAGGTGCAAGCGGAACCTGAGGTGAGCCGGGGCCCCTCCCTCCCTGTTCGATCGAGCGGCGCGCACCGTTAACGTGGGCGCCGTAGTGCGTGGAGACGGAGATGGCGGCCTGCACGTTCAGGTGCTCGCAGTAGCTCGCCCACAGCGGGTGCTGCCCCCGAAACGAACAAGCAAGTGAGATAGACAGAAGGAGAGGCGAGAGAAGGCACGAGCGCGGGGCTCAGTAGAGCTCTGGATCCGGGAGGGGAGGGGGGGCGGAGGAGGAAAAAAAGAGGGGGGGGGGGGAGGTACAACGGAGCGGACCTTGGCGTACTTGGAGGCGGAGATGTCGTCGATGGCGATGACGCCCTCCGCCTGCAGCTGCACGTAGAACTCCTGCAGCGGGTGCTGCGCGGAGGGAGGAAGGGAGTGAGGGGAGGGAGGAAGGGAGGGAGTGAGGGGGAGAGGCTTTATCAAACCCTTCTTTAGCCGCTTTAGAGGGGGAGGGGAGAGGGGGGTACGGCACCTCCTCGAGGGGGCAGGAGGACTTGAAGGTGCCGAAGGCGTGCCACGACTCCATCGGCCGGCTGCACGCCTCCCTGCGCGCGCCCCCAAGGCCGTTGGGAAAAGGGAATGGGAGACAAGGCGCTTGTTCGCTCTCGTGAAACCGGGGCCCCAGAAGCGCGCGTGTGTGTGTGTGGGGGGGGGGGTACGCACGTCTTGCACTTGTCGGGGGAGCAGCGGATGGACTCGTAGCAGACGGGGCGGGAGCGGTAGCGGCCCTCCGAGGCCACCCAGTCCACGCAGTGCATGAAGACCCTGAGGGGGGGAGGGAGGAGGGAGGGAGGAGGGGGGGAGGGAGAAAGACCGTGAGAGAGAGAGATCGGGCGCACACCATCTTGCTCTTCTTTATGATAAGACTCTTCTTATCCAGGCGACTTTAGATCGGGCGCACTCTATCTTCCTCTTCTTTATGATTGGAACTTATGATAAGAACTCTTCTCATCCAGGCGACGTTGGAATTAGATCGGGCGCACCGGGAGGCGTTGAAGACGTCGCAGATGCGGCGCGTCGCCGACTGGAAGATCACCGCCTCGTCCAGCGTCTGCCGGATCTCCCTGCGCCCCGCTCAGATCAGATCCGATCCGATCCGGTCCGATCTGATCTGACCTCGTGATCGAGTCGATGAGGTTGGCGCGCTGGAGCTGCCGCTGGAGCGCCGCGTTCTGCCGGTTGATCTCGTCCACGTACTTCGCCTCTGAAAGGGAGCGAGGGGGGAAAGGGGAAGCGGCGAGGGCGCGGCGGTCAGAGAGAACGGGGAGAGGAAGGGGCGGGCGTCGGAGGAACAGGGAGGGAGGGCAGGGCGGGCGGGGCGGGGCGGGCGGGGCGGGGCGGGGCGGGGCCGGCTGGGCGGCGCGGCGCGACGTGGCGGGGCGCACGGGCGATGGCGAGGGCGAGCTTGTCGGCGACGTTCTGCGCGAACGTCAGAGCGGTGCGGATCTTGGATCTCACATCTCCCAGCGCCCAAACCAGCTCCTCCTCTATGGCATGCCCTCTAAGAGACGTATGCGGCCCCCCAAAAGCGGCGCGCCTGTATGAACGCGATGTCGTCGTCGCTCCATACGCGCTCCTGGAAGCACTGGTGCAGCGTGATCCACCCTAAGGCGGGCCGGCTAAGGCGAGAGCAGCGGACGGTGCTGAGCGGGGGCGGCAGGCACCGTTCAGCTTGCCCCGGTACGTCGTCTTGACCTGCGGGCCGCGGGTTCGAATTCGAATCCCGGTGGGACCCGGAAACAAGAGGAGAGAAAAAAATCTCGAGGGGTACCTGGACCATGGACGCGATGTGCGACGCGCGGAAGATCTCGGGGTACGCGCCCTCCGACCCGAACATCTGGGTACGGTGGCGCATGGGCCCTCGGAAACGGACCCGCCCGGAATCGAACCCGCGTCCGCGAACCTTGACGACAGAGTTGGCAACCAGCGCGTTCATATCGGGGGCCTCCCAGCGCTGCATGACCTGCGGCGGGCCTTCCCTCTCAGGACGGGGAGGGGGGGGGGGATGAAGGGGGTGGGGGGTACGGACCCCCGCGACCTCCTCCTTAGACATTTTGTCGTGCGGGTCTGAGGGAGGGGGGCGCGCGGGTCGGTCAGAGGCCGGCGGCAGTGCGTCCGCGCCCGCGGCCGGCTGGAGGCCAGGGCTGGGCCGGCGGCGAAGCTGGGTTCTCTCTCGGCCATTTATTCACACGCCATCGATCGGGCGCGCGCAACGCAAAGCGAAGCAGAGCGGAGCGGAGCAAAGCAGACGGGACCGCACCGATGAACTTGCTGACGCCGGGCGCCTCGTAACTGCAGATGTTCGCGAAGTCTGATGGGCGGGCGGTGAGAAGGGAGGGAGGGCGAGAGGTGGGGCGGGGGGCGGGGGCGGACCGCCGGTGCCGTCAGGGTTCACGGTGGCCTTTGTGATGATGCAGCGGGAGGCCCCGATCGACTGCAAGCGGCCCGGCGTCAGTTAGATAGATAGATAGTTAGGGCCGATAGATAGTTAGCTAGATAGATAGATAGTTAGATAGATAGTTAGATCGACTGCGCGGCGCGGGGCGGAGCGGAGTCGATCGGGGATAGATAGTTTGTGATCGACTGCAAGCGGCCCGGCGCGGGGCGGGACGCGGGCCGCGTCAGAGGCGCGGCGCGGGGCGGGGCGGGGCTGGGTTCGTGGCGGGTGCGGGCGGTCCGATCTAGCCCCCCACGCCGTACTAGCCCCGCCCGCCCCGTCCCCCCGCCCCCGCCCCCGCCCCCCGCCTCGCACCTCGAGGACGAGGCGGCAGGTCGTCTCGTAGATCTCCTGCTCGTCCAGCGACTGCCGCATCGCCTGCACGCGCGAGAGAGAGATCGTAAGGTGGGCTCTTCAAGAGGAGCGAAAAGTTGTGGGCTTTGGAATCGATTTCTATGAGACTAAAAAAAAACTATTCTATAAAACTATAATCGAGGGGGCGGGGGGAGAGAGGGGGGGGCGGGTGGCGCACGTGGGTGATGCGGTGGGCCAGGGCGGCGCGCTGCGGGGCGGGGCGGGGCGGGCGGGGCGGGGCGGGGGCGTCAGCGGCGGGGGCGGCGGGGGCGGGAGGGCGGTCTCGCGGCGCGCCTCGTTCTGGCGTGCGAGGGCGGCGGAGCGCAGCCGCTCCTCCCGCAGCTTCCGGTCCGTTAGGAGCGCCGCCCCGACCTGCGCCGCCGCCCTCAGAAAGAAAGAAAGCGCCCAAGTTGCTATCTTAGTTGGTTAGGTGGATTCTTGCTATCTTGAGCTTAGTTACTTCGGGTGGGCCGCCCGGACGGGGGTACCTTGTTCGCGACGGTGTAGAGGGCGCCGCGGTCGAGGCTCGGGGCCCAGGCGGCGGGGCCGCGGGACGTGGCGAGGAGCAGGACTCCGTTCGCGAGCGTCGGCTGCTCGTGCGCGTGGAACTGCGTGCCCCCATCGGTCAGCCAGAGGGACGCGCGCGCGCCCCGCCGCGATCGGCCAGAGGGAGCGACGCCGGCTCAGCGGCTCCCCCTTTGTCGCTGTGTAATTTGCGTCGTACGGGGACGGGGGGTACGCACGGCGCGGAGGAGGAGCGCCGAGGCGGCGGCGGAGGCCTCCAGGGCGCCCCGGAGCACGCTCCCCTGCGGCAGCTCCGACGGCGCCAGCGGCTGCGGAGAATGCTCAGGCGAGCTCGCGCGGGCGGGCTCAGGTGAGGTGGGGGGGTAGACGGATGGAGGGCGCACGGCGTCGCTGGAGGAGTAGTCCTCGATCTCGCTGCGGAGGCGGGCCCCCGCCTCCGCTTCCAGCCCGGAGACGTACCCGGCCACCGACCGCAGCGCCGTACCCGGCGCCAGCGCCTCCCCAACCACCTGGCCCCCCGCGGATCAAATTCGGATCCAATTCGGATTTGATCCGCGGATCAAACTCGAATTTGATCCGCGCACGGAGAGGCCGCCCTCAGGCTCGAAGGCGAGAAACAGGGAGAGCTCCGCGTCGGCGACGGCGCGGGCGCCCTCCGGGGCCCCCGAGAGCCCTTCCTTCCGCATCCGCTCGCCCGCCGAGACCAGCGCATCGGAGAGGAACAGGCGCCGCTGCCGCAGTGCCGTCCGGCGTCGGACTCGGGCGCGGATCGGCGCGCGCCCGCGGCGCTCACCTCGAGCTCCCGCCGCGACGCCCGCTCCTCGGCGGACTCCTCGAGCGAGCAGAGCGCTGCGCGGGCGGGCCTGAGCGGCGGCGGGAGCGGCGGCCTCGGGGGCGGGCGCGCGGACCGGCGCCGAACTGTTGCAGCACAGAGTCGAACGCGTCTCCCTCCGCGTCGCTGAGGTCCGGCCGGTCCTCCGCCTGCGCGCCCGCCGTGCGTCGCTCAGCCGCGGCGCCGCGCAGCGCAGTCTGCCGGGCGGGCGGCGCGCACGAATGCGCAGCAGACGATGATGCGCGACTGGCCGCGGAAGGGCCGCTTCAGGTCCACGGCGCCCGAGTACCAGGAGCCCTTTCCCTCGTCCCGCACGGCGCGCCGCCGCTCGGGCGTCCGCGGCCGGCTCTCGTTCGAGCGCGGTGACTCCGCGGCGTCGCCGGCGCGGCGCCACACCACCAGCGGCCCGTCGCCCTCGACCGGGAGGGATTGAAGCGGAACGCCGGGCCGGACCCATTCGAACGCGACGGCCTTCCCGCCCGTGTAAACGCGCGTCCTGCGGCGCGGCGCGGGTTCGAAGAGGGTGGCATGATTAGCACCGCAGCAGCGTACCTGTCGCTTCCCAAGCCCGCACTCTGCGGAAAGAATGTCTATGTTAGATGCGGCCAGCGGCGGGCGGCGAGCTCGGCGCGGGCGGCGGCGCCGCGCCCTGCAACGGCGGCGCACCAGGCACTCGGCGAGGAGTTCAAAGAGGGCGCTCGCGTCGGCTGCGAGCCGGTAAGAGCCGCTCCATTTCAACACCGCGGCCAGCAGGCTGCGCCGCCAATCAGCCCGCGGCCGCGCCGCAGGCGGGCGAGCGGCCGGAGAGCCCGGAACAGACCCGTCGCCGCCGCAGGCCATCGCCCCGTTCAGCGCCGCAGCCCGCCGCGCTGTTCTGCAGCCGCCGCCGGCAGGCACAATTGCCAGCAAGTAACTGATTGTCGAAGAGTTCGAAGTGGAGCTGGACTCTGCTGCTGGAGCCGCCGCGATTTCGCCGCCGCCACAACCACCGTTTGCCCGCTAGCGCTTCGCCGGGCCGGTACCGGTGCTTGCTCAAGCTCTTCGGTCCTCTACCGGTCGGCGGCTAGATTGCGGCTAGATTGCGGATCTCAGAACGAACGGATCAGGAGCCTCGGGCCCTCGACTACTAGTAGTACTGCCGCTACTGCGGCCTCGATCGACGTGTAGTAGTCGTCGTATACGCGTACTCCGGCGGCGACCGGCGCGGATCCCGGACAACGCGGTACCGTAGTACGCACGTAACGCACCCGCGCCGCGCGCCGCGCGCCGCGCCGCGGGGTTCAAGGGGGTTACCGGTACTCGGACTTGCTCCCTCATGCAGACAGTCACACTGGCTCACAGGCGGGCCCAATGGCCCATTCAGCTCGTGAATTGGGGTACACGTTTTCGGGGCTCGATGACCGACGGTTCGAATATCGAATTCGCTGCTGCGCATGCATATGCGCAATGCGCATGCTGTGTGATCGTGCCCGGCCGGCGCCGCATATATATGCCATGATGCATGCGCACGATCGCGATCGATCGCGATCGCGAGGCCGGGCGACGCGAGCCTGCGATCGCGAGTCTGCGACTCTGCGCGCGACTCCTGCCTCGGACAAGAGGCTCAGCGGCTGTGCATGCGGGCCTGCGGCTGCGTAACGACCCGTCGGACTCCTCCCCTCGGACCTGAGCATGCGCGACGTTAACGCCGAGCATGCGCATGCATCGCTATATAGCTAGCTACTTCGGCCGCGGATGCACTGCGCATGCGGCACACGCGCGCGCAGCGCGAGGCAATGCTGCGCATGCTGCGCGGCGGCTGCGCTGCATGCGCAATTTTTGCAAGCCCAGGGCCCAGCTGCAGCTGCAGGGGCCAGCAGGGCTGCTAGCCCTAGCTATTGTGGGCCCTAGGCCCTCCCCGCCAGCGCTCGAAAACCCGCTCAGCGGCTGAAGCTCATAGCTGGCGCCCGCTCTGCACTCTTCGAGCACCATACGCCCCGAAAGCACGCTCGGCGGACGAACTAGGGGAGGGGGCTGACTTCGACTGAGCCTCCGGTCTTTAGGAGAATCGGGTGCGCCTCCGAGCCCGGCTGGCAACTTGGCATCGAGGCCGCTGAGCCGGCGTCGGCACTCCCTGCGAGCCAGTCCGCTCTGGGCCCGAGCTACCGCCAGCCGGAGTAGTTCCCGCTGGAGCCCTGGTTGGGCGGGGGCGCAGGCTTGTTCGGGCAGTCCTGCGGCCCCCACGGCGCGTCAGCAACTATGGCGGAGAGCAGGCAGGCGGGCGGAGCTGGGGCCAGGCACCCGCGCCATGTGGCCCGGCTGGTGGCACTGCGCGCAGCGGCGAGGGGCGAGGGGCGGGGGGCGGGGGGCGGGGTCAGAGCGAGCGCGGCGAGCTGCTTGAGCACGAGGGCGGGGGGCAGGGCGAACGTAGTTGCAAGACATGGAGGGCTTCATTGGGCAGTCTGCGGGGGATTCAGAGGGGTACGAGTGGAGGGAGGGGGGCTAGGGCGGCGAGGGGGTAGTGCCCGCCTCGGGCGAAGTGGCCGGTCCCGTGGCAGACGTCTGCGGGGGGGTAAGGGGGCGGGAGAGGGGGCGCCGGGGTACAGGCCCGCACAGCACTCGGTGGAGGACGTGGAGACGCGAGAAGACGACTTGGGGCAGTCCTGCCCGCCGCGCCGTCGGCGGAGCCCGTACCCCCCGCAGCAAGATTTTGGGGGAGGGGGGTACCTTCGCGATGTGGCCCACGCCGTTGCAGGTGCGGCACACGATGCCCTGCGGGCAGTCCCGCGCCGTGTGCCCCTGGAATCGAATCCCGGCGTGAGATTCCGGGCTTCGGGGGATTCGACCCGGCGGCGGCGCACGTGTCCGTGGCAGTTGAAGCAGGTCGTACCCCCTGGCTCCATGCAGTTCTTGGCCATGTGCCCCGGCTTGCCGCACCTGCGGGGG
Source organism: Cyanophora paradoxa (assembly GCA_004431415.1). Taxonomy (NCBI): domain Eukaryota; class Glaucocystophyceae; order Cyanophorales; family Cyanophoraceae; genus Cyanophora; species Cyanophora paradoxa. The sequence continues at coordinate 176,931 of QPMI01000047.1, forward strand.
GAGAATCCTCAGGGGGGTACGGCGTCGCGAAAGAGGTATGGGGGCGCACCGGAAGCACATGTCGGGGCCCGAGGGACCCGCACGACCCCCGGGGCTCGAGCTGGGGTACGCCGAACCCCCGCGGTCGTCTCGGCCGTACCCGCCCCGGTCGTCGCGGCGATCGTACCCGCCCCGGTCGTCGCGGCGATCGTACCCTCCCCGGTCGTCCCGGCGGTCGTACCCCCGGTCCCAGTCGTCCCTCCGGTCGTCGCGGCGGTCGTACCCCGGGTCGGGCGCGGCGGGAAGGGGCGCGGCCCCGCCGGCGGCCTGGGCGTTGGCGATGAGCTGGGCCAGACCGGCGGCCAGGGCGACGCCGGCAAGGGGGTTCCCAGGCGCGCCGGCCGCCCCGCCTGCGCCAAGGAGGGCTGCCAGGGCGGAGGAAGCGCCCCCGCCCGGATTCGAGCCCAGGGGCGGCACCGGAGCCGGCGGCGGCAGGCCGGCGCCAGGGCCCAAGCCTCCGAACGCCCCCAGCGCGCCGCCGCCCATCCCGAGGCCGCCGAGAGGCAGGCCGCCCATGCCGAGGCCCATGCCGAGGCCCATGCTCATTCCGTCGGCGCCGGCGCCGACGCCGGCGCCCCCGGTCGCCAGGCTCGTCGCTAGGTCTGCGGCGGCGGTCAGCGAAGCGGCGGAGACTGGAGCCGAAGACGCGGCTGGAGAAGCGCACTCGGCATGAGCTGAATGAGGGCGCTGGCGTCCTGAACGGACATGGACGGCAGGAGCATTCCCCTGCGCGCGCGCGCGGTGTCGGCGAAGGCGGCGGGCGAAGAAGACCGCGCGCCGCTCACATGGCCGAAGCGACGGCGTGTGTGCCCGTCGGGGCGGGCCCGCCGCCCCCGCCGCCCCGCCGGTCATCGCCGCCCCATCCCCGCTCCGCCTCGCGCGGTCCCGTACATTCCCTGTGGGGAGATTCGATGCGCGACACGGAAACGAGACGTGGACTGCTCGCCTAGCGAAGTGGCCGCGGCCTCCGCACTTGTAGCAGAGCGACGGGTTGACAGGACAGTCCCTGCGCCGGGACATCGGTGCCGACTTGGGAGGCCAGCTTGAAGCGGGCGGCGCGCCTCTGGAAGTGGCCTTTGCCGTTGCAGCTCCGGCACGTTTCCGCCCGCGGATTGCTCAAGCTGCCCGCGGGGCTGGGGCAGTCTCTGCGGGCGGCTCAGGGCGGAACGGGATGGACGGGATCGGAGGCGAACCTTTCCGAGTGTCCTTGGCCTGATCGAAGCGAGAAAGCAAAGTTAGCATGCGCGTAAGCAGCGCCGGACCATTCCCGGCCCTCGCTCCTGATGACACCCGGAACGATCCGGAGACTCGCTAAGCTAGGTGTCTCGAACACGAACCACCGCAACGATCGCAATCCCCGGAACGCTGCTTCTTGGAGGCCCCGCCCTCTGCCCGATGGTTATCACCTCTCGCCTCCGCTCACACACGGCAGGGTCACTCGCCCGGCGATCTACTGCGACTCCGACGGCGTCTCGCATCGTGCTCCTCTCGTCCCCGCCCGTCGCGGCTAACCAAGGCTCCGTCAACTCTGGCCGGCCCGCCCGAACGCTCTCGGGTCTCGCAAACGCGCACCTGTAACCGTAGTGCGCGCGCGCAGGCGACACCGGCGATGGGGGCCGGTCTGCCATGGTGGATGACGACTTGCCTGTACCCGGACTTGCTGAGTCGACGGAGTCGTGCCGAGCTATAGCTACGCCGCCCCAGCTCCGCTGCCTCGAAGACGCCCCAGGCCGTTCATGACAGCGGAGGAGGAGGAGGGCCCGCCTGAGACGATTGAGCGAGAGCCGCAGCGAGAACCGCTGCTAAGCGAGCCACAGGCCGAGCGCGAACCGCTCGAGCACGGAACGCTGCCGTCAGGCGGCCCGATGTCGGTGCGTCGAGCGCTAGGCCCGGAGAGCGCCCGCGATGTCCGCGGGCGGCGACCCTCGGACTCTTCGGTCGTTGTCCCGCGCTGCGCGCCGATGCCTGCGGCCGCAGTTCCTATGGTCCGCTACGAAGGCCGGCTACATACCGCCCGAGGGGCTGCGCAATCTCCACAACTACAAGTACAAGGGCGTCGGTGCGCGCCCGTCGCCTCGGGCTGGGCGCCGGCTCTCGTGATGCGCTCGCGCCCAGACCTCTCCCTCCTGACGAAATACGTGCTCAACCCCTTCTGGGAGTGGACGCTACGCTTCGTGCCCATGTGGATCGCGTGCGCTCGGGACTCCTGCCGCCGCCGCCAGCGCCGCCGCCGAGCCCGGGCCGCCCCTCCGCGCAGGCCGAACATGATCACGCTCCTTGGCCTCTGCTGCACCCTCGTCACCTACCTCATAATGCTGTACTACTGCCCCGACCTGCAGGGCCGCGCGCCGGCGTGGGTGCGCCGCCCCGCGCCCGCCAGCCCGCCCGCCGCCTGAGCCGCCTGAGCGCGCCCGCGCAGGCCTACGTCCTGTGTAGCATCGGCCTATTCGCGTACCAGACTATGGACAACCTGGACGGAAAACAGGTACCCAGCGCCCTTGCTCCTCCCCCCCCCCCCCGCCGCTCTCTGACCTCCCGCCCGCCCCGCCGCAGGCCCGCCGGACGCGCACTTCTTCCCCCCTGGGACAGCTCTTCGACCACGGATGCGACGCGCTCTCCTGCATGGCGCGCGCTCTCGTTTGCCGTACCCCGCCCTGCCCGCCCTCCCCTGACGCCCCAGCCCAGATCACGACGCTCACGCTGGCGAGCGCGATTCAGTTGGGGCCCACGTGGGCCACCGTTATTCTCGGATTCCATCTCTTCGTGACGTTCTACCTAGCCTCCTGGGAGGAGTGCGCCGTACCCCCTCCCGCCTCCGACCGCGTACCCCCCCTAACCCGCGACTGGGCGACAGGTACCACACAGGTGTCCTGTTCCTCGGCATCGTCAGCGGCCCCATCGAGGGCATCATATGCATATGCATCGTCTACATGATGACCGCGTTCGTCGGTCTGTACCCCCCCCCCCCGCGCGGCGGTGGATTTTCCGCACCCCGGCCTCGCCCCGATTCATTTGCATACCTCGCCGCGCAGGCCCCGCCTTCTGGACGAACACGTTCGCGGACTGGGGGTACTACGGCGTCTTCGCGGGTATGCAGATGAACGAGGCGAGCGCTCCCCCTTCCCCTCCCTCCTGGGTACAGCGATTCGGCCGCCTGATCCCCCGCCGCAGGTCTTCGCCGTCGGTTTCTGCACGACGGCTGCCCTCACGGGCGTCTGGAAGTGCGCACCCCGCGGCCGGCGTACCCCACCCCCCGTCCCGTCTGATCCGCGTACCCCCGCCGCCCTGCAGCATACGAACTGTGATTCTCGAGGTCCGAAGGTCAGGCGGCCGGCTCGGCCCCTCCTTCCGCCTTGTGGGCAACCTACCCCCCTCCCTCCCCTGTACTCTGTACCCCCGCCTCACGTCCCGGGACCGCAGCTGCTCCCGACGGTGCTCCTCACCGTGCTCACGTGCTGGTGGCTCTACGTGAGCCCGAGCGCCATCCTGCGGCACCGCGCCCGCTCCGCCATCTGCCTCGTCGGATTCATCGCCTCCAACCAAGTCGTGCGCGCCCCGTACCCCCGCCCCGCCCCGCCCCGCCCCGCCCCGCTCTATCTCCCGACCGATTCGCTGACTCGGCGGTACGCTAGGCCCGCATCATCATCGCCCGCCTGTGCAACTGCCCATTCCAGCCGGGGTACCTCCTCCTCGCCCCCATGGGGCTCGCCGTCGTGAACGCCTACACGGGCGTCTTCAAGCACGGGTACGCCGTTTTCTCTCTTTACCCCCCCCCCCAAATCCGACGGAACCGCGTTCGCGTACCCCCAGGCCGGCCTTCATCGACGAGGACTGGCTGCTGAACCTGTACCTGGGTGGCGCCTTCCTTGCCTGGCTCCACCTCTCCATCTCCATCATCAACGTACCCCCCTCCCGCTCTTCCTCCCCCCCCACTTTTTCGTTTGACTCACTCCTCTGCAGGACTTCACGACCTTCCTCCACATCCGATGCCTCTGGATCCCGTACCCCCCGCCCTCTGAGACCCAGATGCCCAACACGCGGCAGTAGCTACAGCGAGCCGCGCCTTCGCTCTCGACGTCGACGTCGCCGCGTCCTTTTCTTTGAATGTCTCGTCTCCCGTGCCCCGCTCTGTGCCAGTGTGGTTTCCGCACGCGCATCATACATAGTATTGCTTCCCTAGCCTCCTCGCCCTCTTCTGTTCCCCGTCTTCGCTAAAGTATTCGAATTTCGAATTCAGCAATGGATTGCCGACTTTCTTTTCGACACTGCAGCTGGCCGCCGGGCGTTTGTGCCTGCCAGGCTGCGGCGGCGGCAGCCTTAAAAAGCTTCCGGCGCCATGCCCCTGCACTGGGCCTGCAGTGGCAGCAGTGCATGCCGCATCGGCGGATCGGCCGGCGCCCGCATGCGCAGTGCGCATGCACGCCGTGACGAGGTCGACGGCATTAATTATAATCATAGTACTACACAGTAATATTGCGGCTGGAGGCCGCGGCCCGCGGGACCCGATCCGAGCCGATCGCGCGATCATGCACTGCGCATGCGGGGCCAGCCGCCAGTGCGGGCAGTCTCAGAGTCTGCGGCAGCGGCCGCGGCGGCGCCCGGCGGCCGGCGGGTCATGGCCATGGCCAATCATGTCCGACGGTCCGACGCCGGACCGACGGTCATGCCGCGTGCATATGATGATCAATCGATATCCGATTCGATCGTGGCATGCGCAAGTTACACTGGCAAGCGCAAGTCGTATACCTGGCCCGGAAATTTCGAATTCAGATATAAATTGTCGCACTTGAGTGCACGATAATTAAATATCTACTAAGCTTTAAGTTACTACTACTTACTACTAAGTTACTAGCTAGTTTAAATTTACTCAGTATCGTATTCGAATTCATTAGCATCTTTTCATATTATTTATTGATTATGCGCGTATCGATATCTCAGAGTCGACGTCTTACATTTGACACCCGTCATGACGCGGACGCGGACCCGGACGCGGATCTTCCGAGTTCGAATTCGAGCTTCGAAGTTCGAAGTCGACGTCCGACCGTCCAAAAACCGATCGCGAATCGATTCGCGATTTCCGATGATCGTCATCATATCGATATCCATGCATATATGATCCGATCGACTCCCATTACGAGTCACATAATAGACCTATACTAGTATGCATCATTTTCAGGCATATCCGATGATTCGCGGGCGACGTCGACCATTACTGGCATGAATCGGACTCATGATCGATATCATCGACGATATGTAATTATAATCTGCGCGAGAAGATCGATATCTAGAACTTGCAATTGACGCAACGCACTTGGCACTGTTGCACTGCGGCAATTGGCACAATTTGCTTAATTTGGCAGTCGCCTTGGCCCAGACTCCCAGACTAATAACTTTTATATAATTCGTAATAAGAATCCCAGTGGCAACTTGATGACAAGAATTCGAAGCCTTTAATTTGCAATTGATCATGACTCAGTAAAGAACGTGCGAAGTTACACTGCGAACTTGAAAGTCTTGAATTCGAAACGGTTCACGGTTCAACGGTTAACAGCCCGGCGCCGGGCCGCCGGCGCCGGCTGGCGGCGGCGCGGCGCCCGGCTCGGCGCCTCGCGATCGTCCGACGGTCGCGGGCCTCGCGGCCTCAGGGCCTCGACGTCCGAGTACTACTACTAGTACGTATCATGATCGTATCGCGATCGTAGGCAGAGTGCACTTGTACCGTAGTACTGCCGCTGCATGCCTACTATTGCGTATACGTAGCTAACGGCGAGCCAAGCGCGCGGCGAGCCAACTTGGCAAGCGCTGCCGCGTAGCTATAGTGCACGTGCACGGCTACATACTGTGCATGCGCACGTATACGTACTGCGCAGCTGCATATGCATCCGTTACTAGTTAGCGACTAGTATATAGTGCACGTACGTATACGTGGCAGCACTGGCAGCGTCGATCAGAGCTCGAGTATACGTATACAGCTCAACTTGTAAGCTTATATTGCATCGATATCGATATCGTCCGGAGTCCGGACCGGCGACGCGCCAGCCGCGCCGCGGCCGGCCGGCTTCGTACGCGTGTTGACTACGATCGTGAGCTCGAAGGGCGGACACGCGCGCGTGCGTATATATACGTACGAGTGCGCACGCGTACGCGCGCGGGCCCATGCATATGGCCAGGCGGGTTTCCTCAAGCAGGTGTACGGCCCATGGCCATGCTTTGGAGGTGTACATTCTCGCAGTAATAGTCGTCGTATACGTGTCCAGCTGCAGCGCGGTAGCCGCCGCCGGCCAGGCGCCGGCGACGAGCTTCTTGACGCTGCTGTCCTCTTCAAGCGCTGAATGTGTCGTTTCGGAATCTGCATCCTGCAGAGTGGAGTGGGAGGTCGCCAACAGCACCTTCGTCTACGATCTGCGAGTCTGCAATATGAATGGAACGACATCAGCAGCCATGGCCAACGTAACGTGCGCCATCCGAAGCGCTTTGAAGGACATCCAATCATGGTACAACACAACCGGCACCAACAGCACCCAGCTTGCGCTGGCGGCAGCCGATCTTCAGCGTGTTTGCGGTGGCAATCTGACCAGGTGCGCCGGCCCAGGCCTAGGATGTCATTTATATATATCTACGTATATATGCACATTCGAATTCCTTCATGCATGTTGACTTGCGCGTGCGCACACACGCGTACGCGCGATTGCAGCTGCTCCGCATTCTTTGTGATCTCCTATCAGAACGGATCGGCTCCAGCCTATATATATGCGAGCAGAGCTGTCACGCTGAAAGCAGCCCCGGTGAACATCGCTCCGAGCTCCGATCACCTCTGCACGAACTTGGATGCGAGTTGCACGGTTCGCTGGAACAGCACGGCCGCTGCTGCGGAGTCTGTAGATGTGTATGTTTGCCGAGCGTCAGCCTACAGCAACGGAGCCTGCGTCACTGTACGCCTATATATTCTGTGGATGTTGCAGACGCGCTATCGCTCTAAGAACTTCCGCATGCGCAGCTGGCCACCTCCGTAACAGCTCAAGTCTTCGAGTACAGAGTCACGCAAGCCGCAGCTGTCAGTCTTTGCAGGTGCGGCAGGGCCCCGGGGCATATGCATGTTTACGATCAGGTGCAGATGGGACATATATACTATGATCCTGATATGCATTCGGCATTCGCATTTCGCGCAGCTCCACGAACAGAGGGATCTACAACTGCTCCGCGTTCTGGATTGTGAGGCCAGCCGGCCAGCCAGAGGCCGATCGTACGCAGGAGGGCGTCCGCGCTGTCAGGATCGCGTTCCACAAAGTCTTCATCAACCCGGCCCCGGCGTCTCCCTGTATGACCTCGAACCGCTCATGCGCTGTCTCTTGGGACGACTTCGCTGCCGCCGCCGGCGGCTTTATCACCGTGAAGCGCTACGATGTTTTCTTGTGCCGATCCGATCAGAACACAGATTTGGCTGCCTCTTGTTTGCTGGTTTGAGACACTTCCTTCCTCGAATTTATTTCGCGGTTGCAATCGCATGAGCAGAAGCAATCTCGCAGGCGGGGAATACAACAGATCTATCTCTGCAGGTCAATGTGACGAGCTTTAATGTATCCACCGTATGCGGCCGCGGGTGTGTGCTCCTTTTTCGAATCGATCGCGAATTATAAATTCGAATTCGGACTGCGATGCAGAAATCCAGTGTGGGAATGCGACGCATTCTGGATTGTTCGCGCGGTAGTGTCAAACACTTCTTCTTTCGACGGATCTCATACCGTCAAGCTTTCCGCCGACGAAATTATGCTCGAGTGCATTCATAATAATTTATTTGGATTAAATTGAATGCAGACAAAATCGGCCATATTATTCACCACGATTTCCCTGTACCGCAGGTCTTGGTCATCGCCGTTCTGTGCCTTAAATGAACCCTGCGTAATTAGGTGGTGGGGACGTGGCTCTTATCCCCAGGATATTACTTTTCTTCACCTCTGTCCAACTAGTACTCCCGATTCGAACCGCACGAATTGCGAGAACGTGCGCCGCCCACCCTCTTTATATTTATTTTATATATTTCTATAGCTAACCGAGGCTCGCGATCACGGAAGCTTGCGGAGGGGAATACCACCGTGGTCGACCCCGCGGCCCGAACGTTTACCGTGACCCTGAGATGGCCGCACTTCAAAAACTTCTGCGGGTGCGCTCGCCGTATATAAATTTATCATTAAAGCTCCCGGCTCGCGCGTGCGAGACACACCACATAATCATGATCACAAACGTTAACCCCTCCGGCGTAGGGAGGGCGTATTTTCGTGCGAGGCTTTCGCCATCGTCAGTGCACGTGGCAGCAGTACAAGTATACCAGCTGGCGGTGCATGGCTATCTATCTGGCTGTTATCGTACTACCCTATAGTCTCCAATTCATCTTCACGGTCGGTGGATATGGAATGCGTGACAAGCGGCAATGTTAACTGCACCGTCACCTGGCGCGGTATCGAAATCGCACCTGCGTACAATGTCTATTTAGGCCCTCTATTGGTATATAATCAATCAATTTAGATAACACGAATTCGTGGAATCGATTTCTCGGTCGCACGCAGATCGTGACTGGAAACTCGAGCATACCTGTCAATGACTTCGCATTGGCGATGTCGCGATCGCAAATCATAAACTTGGACACCCCTATTTATAATTTTACGTATGCGATCTCCGTCAACGACGTTTACACAATTTGCGGGTTCGAATTTCATGTCGAGTCATATGCGAAATGCATTCCGCCGCATTGTCATTTTAATTTCGCATGCGTTCGCCGTGACGCCGCGCTCAGGTTCGGTGTTGACTCTTGCAATACGACTATGAAGGTGGAAACACTCAGATACGCTGCTGCGGGAGATGGGCCCTGGACCGACGGAACATTAGCACAATTGCAAGTCTTTCGTCCACTTAGAGTTACCGCAGACGTCCTTAGAATCTCCGCAGCCACTTCAGAAAGCTGCCAGCCTTCGTCGTATTACCTCCGACAGCAAGGGTTCGCATGCCGCGTCTTCTGGCACGTAAAAGAACCGGGATTCGGATCATACAGCGTTTTTCTGTGTCCTATGACTTCCGTTATTGTAAGCTTGCTTAGCTTCTCAAACATCAATGAAAGCTCATGCGTCGTCGTACGTCATCTTTTGCGCCACCCATTGAATGTTTTGATCATGGCTCAATTTTATTCAGATGAATCCTACCAAGAGCGTTGCAACTGGCTCTTCCTCAGGCCTTGAATTCTCCATTCAAGCTGTCGCAGTGTCGCGACTGTGCGGGTATGCAGTAGTTTGACGACTGTACGGAATTTCCAATATAAATGCATGACGGCCCGGTCCCCACAAATCAGAGCGACGTCGGCGAGCTGCACCGTGGCTCTGGCGTTGAAGGGTCTTCTGCCGCGTGACAGTCTCGTCGCGTCTGCAAGCGCTGCATATGCTGTGAAAAGAATCTTTATCTCTACCTACGAGACGTCAGTGGGATTTGCGCCCGCAGCACCGATGCGGATGTTGTGCTACGCTGGGAGTGCATCCGCGTGCTCCGTTCCATGGGTGGTCGACTCTGGATTCACGGGCGTCGCCCTGAAGGAGCTAGGGCATGAATCTCGTACGGGAGTGTTGTTTGCAATCTGTAAGAATAGTCCCGCGCCGGCGCCGGCGTCGACGTCAGCGTCCGAAGAGCTCGAGGGCGACTACTTGCGTTCTCGGTTGCAATCTGGAGAATGCGAAGTGGTCAGGTTCATTTCTCTGTCCGACACGCTGAGACAATTGCCGGCGATACTGGTGCGTTACGAGCATTCTGCCCGTTGCTGAATTAAAGACGAAGATTCGTGCAATGTTGATACCGGCAAGCTGACATGCTTTAATCCGTTTCTAGAACGATGCATCGACAACGGTCAGATCAGGGATTGCTCTTCCACGATTATCGGATTTGCGAGAGCACTTAAGCTTGAAAGCATGCAGTGAAAGACAGTGCGCGAGCCCGAGCTCAATGCACCAGACCAAGGACTGATGCCAGGCAGAACCAACTGCACTGCCTACATTGGTCTGTTTGCAGCATCTAAGAGAAACTACTCAACAAATCAGGACCCTTCGTTGCTTGCAGACCATATCATATCGAATTCTTTTCGAGAGGTCTCTGTCTTGAAGCCGACGCTTTCAGTCAACAAACAGTCATCGTCTCAGTCGTGTTCTGTCGTTCAATCGGAACGACGCGCAATTGACACCGACTGCGAGTTACCAATTTCTTGGATCACGAAACTGGATTACGCGAGGGTTGCGATCTGCAAGTCCCCAAGCTATAATAAAGGAGAATGTGTCGAGGTGCATGTGATTGCAATTGATCATGCATATGAAGTCCAAGTTTAGCCTACGCTAGCGCTGCAGATGCATTAAATTTGAATTCGAAATTCGCAGCTTGAGCCCAAGCTTGCGAGCTCTTCGTCTTCCAGATATCCCCTGAAAATCAACCGAAAAGCTTACGACAGCATCTGCGGGTGTGCATAATGCATATATAATTTATAATATTGATGGATATATAATTAGTTGATTTAGACTGTTCACGATATCGATTGACTGAAAATGCAGGCCGCGACCGAGCTTGCTATTGGCGATGAAGCTGCGCTCCTGCAATGCATACGTCTTTGTCATCGGCTTGAGCTTGTCCGGGAACTCGAGCGGGTACTGGAGCTCGAGCGGAAGCCACAACTTCACTTACGATCATGATGAAAGTCAAACCGACACTCTCGATTCTCTACGGATCACTCTCGAATTGAATTTGCTTGACGTGCACGTGTCGGCCAGCGACACAGCAAGGTCCGGCGTGACCCTCGGCCACCACGCCGTCCCACCTCGACTGGTATCAGCGCTGACAATCCTGCTTCCTGTTATCTTCCCGGCCCTACTCGGCATTGGAGCGACTCACTTTAAGCGGCAGTCTGTATTCGGCAGTCTTTATTCGGCAGTCTGCTTGGTTTTGTTTGTGGTGCAGTTCGTCGCCATTGTTCTCGCCATCGCGCTCCCGGCGTGGTTCGGCGATCCCCAAGTCATTCGCTATGGATTGGTGCAAGCCTCACATGAAAATTGGAGCTGGAGGTGGCTTGACTTCTGCGAAGTCAGCGACCTCGAAAACGAGGAGGTGTGCATGCTGGCCAAAGCATACACGGCGGCACTTGTGTTCGGCGCTCTTTCGGCGGCCCTCGCAGCTGCTGGGGTGGTATTTTCTATAGCCGCCCTTGCAGTCGCCAAGCCTTCGGACGGAGGGCTTGCAATTGGAATGGAGGACGGAGATCCGGAGTCTACACCCGGAGCTTCGAATTCGCGCCTTCGGTACCACCTGGTCGCATCGTTCGATGTGCAGGCCATCTCGTTCGTCCTGTCCATCACAACCCTCGGCCTTGTTACAGGGGCTACCGCAAAGTTTGCAAGGGGCGTCACGCTGTTCGACGCCCCTCTGGGCCCCTGCGTCGGATTGCAACTCATCGCTATCAGCTCCGCAATCGCCGGAGCTGTGAACATCCTTCAGAATCTCCGGTCCCTGGCCAATTCAAATCGACGCATAGCGCCCCTTGATCCGAAAGATAAGAACCCAGTTACACCCCCAGATCTGTAGCTACGCCTCAAACGCCTCGGCTCCTTTTGCAGCTGTAGCGGCGCCTGCCAGGCTGCAGCTGCCCGAAATCTCGACGCAATCAATTACAAGACAATTTAGAGCTTCGAATTCAGAGACAGCAAATTTGAATTCGGATGCGCAATTGGAACGCATTTTTTCAAGAACTCTCGATCCATCGACGTCACAATTTTGGAACTTTTACTTACATAGCTTGATCATGAACATTGAATATTTTAGACTTGATGTAGTTTTACAGATTCAACTCTCAGAATTCGAATGCACATGCATACGATAACCGGTTGTCTCAGGAGCCTGCGCATGCGTGCTAATTCAATTTTCTCATGACCATGAACAATATTAATCAAGGTTTGACGATCTAGCGCTAGCCTAGGCCTAGGCCTGCAGCTGGTAGAGTCCGACGGTCGCCGATCGCGAGCTCGAGTCGGGCAGCATCTCGAGCTCGGCAGCATCTGGAGGGAGAAGGGTTCAGAACAGATCCGGATCCGGACCCAGCAGGCGCCTTGGGATCCGCGGCCGGTTTCACAATTGCAAGTTCACATCCGATGACCCAGGCCAGCTGCGCATGCAGGCCTAGAGATCTAGACGAGCCTCGAGTTCGACGAGATGCACGCGCGTTGCAGTATTAATTGACGAGGTCGATGTCGCCTAAATTAAATCACGAGCCGATATCGATCGCGACGTCGAGCCGGCGCCTGCATTTGCGCGCGCTGGCAGCTGCAGTGCCTGCAGCTGGCATGCATATGCGCACCATGCGTCCGGTCCGGTCCCGGGAATCAGCTGCATGCGCAGGTTTCAACTCGGCGAGCTTCAGTGCCGCTGTGCGCCCTCGCCCCGCGGCCTGCGTTGGGGCACAAGCGTTCAGCGGAAGCGTTCGCACACGCGCGCGCTCACATTCTTTGTACACAACCGCGTGGGCGGCACTGCGGCAGCGCGCGCGGGCCGAAAAATACAACTCGGGGCGGGGCGGGGCGGGGCGGGCGCGACAATCCTCTACTCTAGCCGACGCAGCTGACGCAGACGCCGGGCACGCCCCACTGCAGGGGGCGGGCCAAGCGGCCGCTAAGCTAACGCGGTCAAGCTGGCACGGGCACCTAACTACTCCGAGAGGCGTCCGGCGCGCGCCACGCGGCACATTCCGCTGTATGCGGAACGGCTTCGAGGCGGTGCCGGAGGCCCCCGCGGCAAGTCGACGTCGTCGAAGGGGCGGGCGGCCGCGGGGCGGCGCCGGTCAGTGCCGTGGGGAGCGCCCCCGGAAGTAGGAGGCCTCGGCGGGGGCCGGCGCCTGCGCCTTGGCCGGCCGCTCCATCTGGCCGATGAGGGAGGCCTGGCCATGGGCGGCCGCGGCCGCCTCGGAGAGGGAGAGCCGCTCGATGCCGGGCAGGACCGCCGAGCTGGCCGGGGCCGAGGCCGCCGAGCCCACGAGGCGCGAGGGCTTGACGTGCACCTCCTCCTGCGCCGCGGCCGCCGCCGCAGAGGCGAAGTCCGACGTCGAGGCGGCGTGCGGGCGCCGCCGGTAGTCCGGGATGATGTACTGCGGTGGACGACCCCGTCGGCTCCGGGGTACGGGTAAATAATAGAACGCTGGGGGGGTACCTGGTGGTCGAAGCGGATGTACGAGGCCATCTCCTGCTGCACGTGGAGGGCCTCGCGGAAGACCTGTACCCCCGGCGTCAGCTCGGCTCGAAGTCATCACTGAAATTCGGCTCTGCGGATTCGAACACTCACCTGCGGGATCTCTGCGAGGTGGCGGACGACGGCCTCGCCCGTGTCGTAGTCGCGGGGCGGCAGCAGCTCGTGCTGGACGAGGGCCGGCTCGGGCGCCGCCGGCGGGGGGACCGGCGGGGCCGACGGGTCGCGCGAGAGGACGGAGACGGCGAGGGCGCCGGTGTCCGGGTCGGGCCAGAGGATGGAGGAGAGGCGCAGCATGTACGTGCCGGCCCGCCCCGACCGCACCAGCTCCTGCTCCGCGTCGTGCCGCGAGACGAAGGCGTGCCGCAGAGCCGCCGGCGCCGGGTGCTCCTCCTCCGGCGCCCCCGCCCCCGCCGCCCCCGCCTCGGCCGCCTCGCGCCACAGGTTCTGGGTGCGCGCGAGCGTGCCCCGCGCGAAGAAGAACCTGGGAGGAGTTCAATCAGATCCGAGCTACCATCGAAGAATAACATTTAGAAAGGGCACCAGGGCCAGGTCTTGACGAAGGCCTCCTTGTTGATGGGCTCCCCGAGGTTAACGGGCGCCGCGTTGCGCGGGAGGAGCGCCGGGTTGGCGAGCCGCTCCTGCACTGCCGCGGGCGTCAGCGTGCACTGCGGCGGGCAGGAAGCGGAAGGAGCGAGCGAGCGAGCGGGCGCACCGATGGCGCGGGCGTTGTCGAGGTCGCGGTCGGAGACGGGGAGCGGGGCGAAGAGGCGGTAGGCGGCGCGGGAGACGTCGGCCCAGGCGACCTGCTCCCGCCCCGCCGCGACGCGCGCCCAGGTCGCCTCGACCGAGGCGGCCATGCCCGGCGTCCGCTGCAGCACGAGCTCCTCGCGCCCCGCCGCCTTGCCGGCCTCGTCCTCGGCCTCGGCTGCCGAGCGCCGCCCGGCGGCGACGTCGGCCGAGACGTGGGCGAGGACGCGGGCCTTGGCCAGCGCCGCGACGTGCGCGGCGAACGAGGACCAGGCGCGGCCCTGCGCCGCGTGCTCCGCGCTCTGCCAGACGCGCCTCGCGAAGAGCTCGCGGTGGAGGAAGGCCAGCGCGGCGGCCGCGTCGACGCGGTCCCCGAGCATGACAGGCTCTCGGTACAGGCGGAAGTACTCGCCGGCCGCCGCCGCCACGCGCGCCGCGGTCATGCCCATCACAGCCGTGCCGTCTGCGGAGCGAGCCGAGGTGAGAACGCGGCGGCGCTCGAAGCGAGATCTTCTTCGGCGTTTCGCACCGTCCTTGACGATGAGGGAGTTGAAGCGGCGGGAGACGAGGCGGAGCGGGCCCAGCTCGAAGGTCGTGAGGCCCGTCTGGCTGAAGATGCGGACCTGCGGGACGCCCGCTCAGCCCCCCGCCGCCCTTGGGAAGATGAACGAAGCTGGGAAGAGAGGAGAGAGGCAGCCTAGGGTGTTGTTGATGCGTGCGTGCACCGAAGGCGCATCATCATAGACGCATCCGTTCGGTGGCGCATCCGCATCCGAAACCGAAGCGAAAGAAGCGCATGCGAACGGAGCGCGGCGCCCTATCTTCTCCGCTCCTCTATGCGATTTTAATGTATCTTTTATCTTCGATGGGAGCGCACCATGACTTCGTCGGGGAGGATGGCGGTGTAGTCGCGGGCGGCGGCGGCCTTGGCGAGGCGGCGGAAGCGGCGGCAGACGGCGCCGAAGCGGCTCAGCTCCGCCGAGTCGAAACTCTGCAGCGACTCCAGCACGAGCTCGTCCGGCATGCCCACCAGGCTCGCGTAGGGGCCGGACAGGGCCGAGGCCGGCACACCGCCCTCCGCGTCCACGTCCATGCCCTCCCCCGCGGCCGCGCCCTCCTCCTGCTGCTCCTCGGCGTCCGAGGACATCGGCGAGGCGCGCACCCCGTCCTCCTCGTCCTCCTCGCTCGCGGCGGTGCGCTCGTCGTCCGACTCCATGAGCGGCGGCACGTAGATGACGGGGCGCATCACGGCGTTGGCGCGGCCCTCGTCGTAGTACTGCGCGCCCGGCCCGGCGCACGCTCAGTCGGGAGCAGAGTCAGAGACGGCGGAGGCGGTCGTACGGACCTCGGGCCAGCACTCCTGGACGGTGCGGCCGGCCCAGCACGGCGCGGGCGCCGCGGCGGCGGCAACGGCGACGGCGGCGCGGACGGTGAGGTCCACGCGCCGGTCGTAGAAGGCGTCTAGCGCGGAGGCTGACTTAAGGAGCGCGGCCTGGCGGAGACAGTGAGTTAGTTAGTAAAGGGCGGGCCGGTTCTTCCAGCGGGGGAGGAGGGCGGCGGCGCACGATGTGCATGGCGGTGAGTCCGTGCTGGTTGGCGGCGTACGGGTCGGCCGCGGAGGCGTCCAGCAGGGCCGAACAGAGGTCGCCGGCGCCCAGGCCGGCGGCGTAGTGCAGCGGCGAGTTGCCGGAGGCGTCCCGCGCGGCCGCGAGCGCCCGCGCCGCGTCGGGCCCCGCCGCGCGTGCGCCGTCGGCGACGGCGCGGAGCTTGGCGGCGGCGAGGCGGCAGGCCGGCGAGGCGGAGAAGGCCGCGAGCCGCGCCGCACACTCCGAGTAGGGCGCCCCGACCGAGGAGGAGGAGCCGCCGGATCCCGGGAGCGACGGCGTCGTGTTGGCCGAGCCGCCCGCGAGCGCGTTGAGGAGGTTCATCGGGTCGGCGCCTGCGAGCAAATGAGAACGGGGAGGCGGAACAAGAGGAAGAAGAAGAGGCGGCGCGGGGAGTCGAACCGGAGGACTGGAGGACCTCCATGAAGCGCCTGAGCTTCTCGGCGGCCGCCTGCTGCTCGCGCGTCTCCGCCTCGTCCACCAGGCGGAACTGGACGCGCTGCGAGGTGATACCGTACGTCCGCGTCTGCGGCTGCGGGTACGAGGCCGGCGCAGCCGCCGGGCGGACAGGCTCGAGCGTCTTGAAGCCTGCCGATACCATAAGTCTTAAAGAACATCTTAAAGGGGTCAAGAGAGCGCGCCTCGGATGTCGGCGGTGGTTGTGAAGCGGCGGCCGTCGGTCAGCTCGACGAGATACTCCCCGTCGGTCCCGGTGGGGTAGTACGTCTTCAGGCGGGGCGGCTCCTGAGGGGCCGGGGGCGGCGCTGAGCGCCGGCCGGCCCTGGGCCGGGGCCGGAGGAAGCGGCGGTGACTCACGCGGTCCGCGGAAGCGGGGGATACGAGGAGCCGGTCCGCGACCTCGAACTGCGCCGCGCCGCAGGCCTCGTCCACGACCTGAGGAGGAGAGGGGGGGTACGTGAGCGAGCGGCGGGGTACCGGGCCGAGCCGGGCCGGCGGAGCGGCGCGCCTCGCAGACGGCGATGTGATCGCCGTGCTCAGCGAAGTGAACGGCGCCGCGGACGCCGTCCAGGTTCTGGTCCGTGTCGATGACCCTGCGGCGGGCGCGGTTTGCGAGGGCGTCGTCGGCGGGAGAGGGAGGGAAAAGGAAAGGCGGCGGGCACCGGCCGTCGGAGAGGTAAAGGCGAAAGCCGCGGTTCTCGAAGCAGGAGAAGGGCTGCGCGGAGAAGACGAAGCCGACGTGGAGGCCCACGATGCGCTCGCCGTTCGAGGGCCGCGCGATGGAGACCGTGCACGCGCCGTAGCGCCCGGGGCCCGAGCCGATGCCGCCGCGCACGATGGTCTTGCCGCCCCCGTAGTCCGCCTCAAGCACGTAGTTGTACGACTCCAGTTGGGGGAGCCGGAACCTGCCCCGCGGATCGAATCAGCAAGAGGCGGCGGGCGGGCGGCGGCGGCGGCAGCAGCGCGCACCGGCACTCGGCGTGCAGATCGTCCGCCATGCGGACCTCGCCGACAGACTCGGCCTCGGCGACGCGCTGGTTCGAGCGCTGCACGAGGAAGAGGCGGAAGGGCTGGGCGCCCACGCCCCGCAGCCGGACCAGGATCTCGGGCCGGTACGGCTTCGCCGGCCCGATCGCCGGCTTGACCAGCGCAACTGCGGCCGGGCGCGCGCGTCAGGGAGGGAGGGAAGGCGGCGGGGGCGGCCAGGCGCACTCTCGGCGGGCTGGTAGACCGTGCTGCGGCTGTCCGGCGAGGGCTGCGCCGGGGTTCCCGTGCGCCGGCGGTTGCGCGGCCGCTCGTCCTCGGGGGCAGGGGACGGGGCGGGGGCGGGGGCCTCGGCGGGGGCGGCCGCGCGCGGCGGGCGCCGGGAGCGGTCCCTGTCCCGCTTCGTGCGCGGCACCGACATGCAGTACATCTGAGGCAGCAGGACCTGCAGCTGGCTGAACCGCGAGTCCGTCGGGCTGCGCCGCGGGCGTCATCAGCGGGCCGGGCAGAGCGGGACGAGCTCGAACTGGCGCGCACCGGAGGCAGAGGCGGACAGGCGCGTTGCTGAGCTGGGAGGAAAGCACGAGAACGCGAAGGGCGATGGTCTTGGACCAGCCGGCCGGCTGGCTCTTCGGGACCGTGACCGTCTGAAGCGGCTTCATAAGAACGCGCGCGCAGTCTCCGGGCGGGCGGCGGGCGCACGGGGCGGTGGTCCTTGTTCGCGTTTCGCGTGTACGCCTTCTGCCACTGCTGCAGCGCCGGCACCATGTCGTCGTCCAGGCAGATCATGTCGAGCGGCTTCTTGTCCGGTCCAAGCAGCATCGCCTCGAGGTCCACATCCTCCTGCAGCACCGTGCCGGCCGTGGCTTCCAGGCTGCAGCGCGGCTCGGCCCGGCCCGCCCGAAGAAAAGGAAAGAGAGAAAGGAAGGAAGGCGCACCTGACTTTGCACTTGAGCTGCTGGCCCTGGCGGCCGGCGGCAATCGTGGCGATGCCGCCCTTGGAGCCAATGTTCTGCGCCGAAAGGGTCGCCACGATGCGCAGGAAGTGGTTGTTCGAGTCGATGATGTCCGTCGACTGGCCGCGCAGCGGCTCGCCAGTCTGCTCCTCGTCGCTGTCGTCAGAGACTTGAACCGCGTGCTGCGCAGCCGCCCGCTTCTCGCGCGTCGACGAGGCGAGCACGGCGGGGACGGGCGAGCGCGAGGACGCCCGGTGCGGGGCCGCTGCCTGGGACGCCGCCGCCAGCGTCGGAGATACTGGAGTCGTGCGAGAGTTCGATCCAGCTGGCTGCACTATCGGGATAACGTAGCGCGCCTTCTCGGCCGATTGGGTCGCTTTCATACTGTTCATACTAGACGCGGCGGCCGAAGACGACGAGGCTGCTGCTGCTGCGCCGTTGCCGTCGTCCTCTAGCATATTAGTCACCGGCGAATCGCCAACGGTGGTCTCCGGGCTGATCGGCTGCACGTCCATCTCGACTAGCTTCGTGAGGTCGGCCAGGTCGGGCCTGCACGAGCGCGAGCGGCGTGGGCGCGGCGAACTGCGATTCAATCGCATGTAGCGCACCTGAAATCCTTGGAGAGGCCGACCGATTGCGCCGAGGCGAAGAGGGCTGACGCCGCCACGAGGTTGTCCTCGCTGAGGTGATCCAGCGGGCCCTGGAACTGATCATTCTCAAAGAACTTGATAGAGTCAGCGCGGCTGATGCCGGTGAGGCCCACGGACGGGCCGCGCTGCAGCCCAAAGCCAAGCGCCTCGGCCCGCTCAAGCGCCCCGAGGCTCATCGTGCTGGACGTCCCCATCGTGAACTCCAGGTTCGCGGGGAGGAGCGCCGCTCCATCCGGGAACTCCATATGTTGATCGCTCATGTTGCTTTGCTCCCGTACCTGACGCTGCGCGGGCTTGAATGCAGGCGGAAAGGCGCGGGCACGCGGCCGCTGCCGGGGACTCGTTCCGGCGCTGTACGCACCGGCGAAGACACAGTGCAGAGAGCTCCGGTTGGAGCTGCGCGAGGCCGCCTTAGAGGGCCGAGCATATTGTATGAACGGCTAAGCAGGAGGCTGCGGCTGCGTATATGGTGCGCTCCGGGGGCCTCTGCTGGGCGCTCTATGGGTCGGGTGGGGGTGTGAGCACCTCTTAAGCGCGCGACATGGTCAGACGGGTGAGAATCATGGTGGTGTGCTCGGTCATATGAACGTCTCGTACCCCTGCTCATTCCAGCATGGCCGAGCAGCACTCGTTTCGCGATCCCGCCACTGGTCAGATGGTCACGGCGCGGGCGGAGGAAAACAAGGACGTCGCTGCTGGCCGCGGTCCGCCCGTGCTGCGCGTTTCTGCGCCGCAGGCCGCTGACTCTCCGCCCACAGACATAGACCTCTCGGAGAAGGCTTTCCCCTCGCTTGGGGGCGCTCGCGGGGATCGCGAGATCGGTGCGCCGGCCATTCCCTCGCCCGCGCTCGCCCCGCTCCCGCGCCCTGCATACGCACTCTGCTTCGAAAAACTTGCATTTGTTGTGACCTTATCGTGTGCTGTCGCTCCGGACGCTCTCCCTCGCCCTCGCGGTTCTCATCCTGCGTTCGTGCCTTCGCGTTCGCAGGACGCGGGCGGATGCACGCGGGCGCCTCGGACGTGCACATCGAGCGCGCGACGGAAAACATTCTGCAGAAGGACGTCGGCGCCGGCAGCATCCGCAGCGGGCCCGGCGGCGGCATGGGCGGAACAGGTGCGAAACTTCGCCCCGCGTCCCTCGGTGAACCCGCGCCTGCTCACGGTTCTCTTCCAGGCACGGGCTCCGGCGCTCCGGGCCCGAACCGCGGCGGCGGCGGCGCTGGCCGCGGCTAGAGGGCGCGCTCCCGAGCCGCATCTGGCCGTCTGGCCCGCACCCTCACTCGACTTCAGTTCAGCGGCAGCGCTCGCAGTGCTGGTGTAATGTTGTAGTAATTATAACGTAGACTTTCGAATTTGATTTGCACTGCTGCGCCCAGCGAAGCCATGCCGTGGGCCCGCGACAAAGCGCTCAGCTGCTGAGGGTGTTTGAATGGATAGAAAAATGAAGCTTAAGAACAGAAGGCCTAGCTATAGGAGAGGCGCGACGAGGCGGAGGGCCGGGGCGGTGCGGGGACCGTGGGGCGAGCTGGCGGGCGCCGTGGGCGCGTCGCACCTCCGCCGCCGGTGAGCTCCGGGTTCGTCCCCGGCCGCGGCCCCTCCCGAAATCGATCCGGATCAAGAAGTCCGCGCGGTACGTCCCCCCGGGCTCCCGAGTCGGTCATGTAGCCGGGCGCGTCGACCTCCACCGCGTAGTACGCGATCATCGGGCCTTGCCTCTGAGGGCCTTGTTAGTTAGAGGCGGGCGGGGCGGCGGGGCCGGCGGGGCCGGCGAGGCGAGCGCACGTGCTTCATGGCGCGCCCGCAGAGCTCCTTTGCGGCTCTGGAGGGAGAGTCGGCGGGAGGGTACAGCGCGGCGGGGCGGGGGGGGGTACGGCGCGCACGCGAGCACGGAGGAGTAATTCTCGTACTGGACGTACGCGTCGAAGTCCAGCGCGGAGCCGGCGGGCGGGGCGGGCGGGCGGCGGGGGCGAGGCGGCGGCGGCGGCGCGGCCGGCGACGGAGGGCGGCGGGACGGGGAGGGGCCGGGGCGCGAGGGGCCCGGCTTGGGGCCCAGGGCGGGTAGGCCCAGGGAGGTCAAGAGGTCGTCGATCGAGCCACCTTTCGCGGCGGCGGCGGCGGTGGGCGCGGGCGGCCGCGCCGGCGGCGGCGCGGGGGCCTCGGTCGCTGCGGAAGCGGGCGCGTGAGGCGCCGTTTGTGGCGGGAAGGACGAGGGCGGCTCACAGGGCCCGAACGAGACGCCCTTGCGCTTGGGCTTGGCGCTCCCCGCGGCCTCCTCCGGGTCCTTGCGGGCCAATGCCGGCAGCGCGGCGGCCGCCGCGGGCCGCGCGGACGCCGGCGCGATCTCCACGCGGCTGCGGGGCGGGTCGGCGAGCGGCGGCGGAGCACCGGCGCCGTCCGGCGGGGGCGCACCGGACGGATCCGGAGTACCCGAAGGCGAGCGGCGGCGGAGCACCGGCGCCGTCCGGCGGGGGCGCACCGGACGGATCCGGAGTACCCGAAGGTCTGCTTCACGAGCTCGGGAGACGCCGCCTTGGAGCCCTGCCGCCGCGCAAAGCTCAGCATCGGGAGCGCGAGCGAGCGGGCCGCGGGCCGGGCCGGGGGCGTGCCTCGGGGCAGAACCAGCGGGCGGGGAGGCCCCTGACGACCAGCGTGTCGGGGCGGGAGCCGCCCGCCAGCTTCTCGAACTGGTCCAGGTACGCGCGCGGGACCTCGCCGCTGTCCGCCGCCGCCGCCGACGCGACGTCCACTTTGAAGAAGTGCGCCTCCCAGCGCCGTCGGAGCGCGTTGAAGTCGGCGGAGAGCGAGCCGCGCGTCTCGACGGCGCTGCTCGTCTAGATGGCGATGCCCTGCTGCAGCGCGATCCGCCAGCCGTCGAACGCCCGCCGCACCGCCTCGCACGTCCGTCGCAGGACGCGAGCTGCCCGCCCGGCGTCAGGAGGCGGCCCGGGCCCCCTGGCCGCCCCGTACGCACCTCGAGCTGACAGAGGATCTCATCGACGCCGCGGCTGACCTTCACGTCGACGACCGCGCAGCCGCTGGCCGCCTTCGCAGCCTTCTCGATCTGCTCCGCGGGTCGGGCGCAGCGAGCGGGGCGGGCGGATGAAGGCAGGGCGCTCGCGTTCGCACCTCCTGCCGGAGCTCCCACGTGTAGACGGCGCTCGACGCACTGCGGGAATGGCCGGAGTCCACGGCGCACGCATGCATTCCGCTCCTGCTCGCGCGCGTGCACCGCGACGAGGCCAGGCCGAACGAGACTGAGGGCCGCGCCCGGCGAATGCAAAGGCCCGGGAAGGAGCTCGGCTCCAGCAAGGCGAGGTCGCCGGCCATGCGGCTGCTCGCTCAGCTGGCGGAGAAGCTGCGTGGTCGATCGCTGGTGCTTACGCGGGCAGGGCTGCTGGCTCGGTCAGTTTTGAGCAGGGTGGTTTTGGGCCTCAACGCAGAGCAGGGCGGTTTTGGGCCTCCGCTGCAGGGCCTCCCGCCGCCTCCCGCGGTCTCCCGGCCGCCTCCGCTAAACGGGGCCGGGGTACGCATTGAAAAGAAGCCCGATGGGTCTTCCCAAAGCTCTGAAGGAGCATGTGAGGCGGCGCATGTCTTCCGAGACCCTTGATGTAGTCATCGAGACGTCCGAAAGCCCGCAGGCCCCAGCGGCACCCGGCAGCGACAGCGGCATTCATCAAGGTTCGGTCCAGAGTCCAGAAGCTGCCCAGATTGCTATAAGACGCTTGTCACACGTGCGCCGGCGCCGACATTTGCTCCCGCGCGCAGGCCCTGCGCATGCGACATCAACATCGCAAATCCAGGAGGTTCTGCCGCGGCGCACGGTTAAGACGGTTCAATTCGACATCGCAACCCCCCCTTCTCCGGCTCCCGCTGCATCATCGTCTCGGCTTCCAGTCAATTCGATCAATGACAATGTTGACGTCGACGTCGGCCGCGGTCCGTACGCATCCGCGTCAAGCATATATAGGCCGGACGTATATGCTTCAAGCACTGACCGCTGAATTCCTCCGCGCGCAGGTGTTTCGACTCCGTCTTCAAGCATGGCGGTGGGCGGCGCGACACGCGTAGCCAGCGCGCCGCCGGCGCCCTTAGAATCTACTCGTGTGGCCAGCGTCGGCGCGGCAGCGGCGGCGCCTGCACACGCGTACGCAGCCAACGTCGGCGCGGCAGCTGCCTCGCCCACTAGTACTCGTGCGGCCAATTTCAGCGCGGCAGCGGCGGCTCCAAGGCCTCCTGCACATGTAGCCAGTGTCGGCGCGGCGGCTGCCTCATCTTCTCGTGCAGCCTTGGCCAGCGTCGGCGCGGCGCGGGCGGCGTCTGCGTACGCAGCCAGCGTCGGCGCGGCAGCGGCAGCGACCACTCGTGCGACCAGTGTCGGCGCGGCGGCGGCGGCTCCTGCACACGCAGCCAGCGTCGGCGCGGCAGCTGCTTCGTCTTCTCGTGCAGCCATGTCCAGCGTCGGCGCCCTCGGCACGGCGGCGGCGGCTCCTGCGCGCGCAGCCAGCGTCGGCGCGGCAGCTGCCTCGTCTTCTCGTGCAGCCTTGGCCAGCGTCGGCGCGGCGCGGGCGGCGTCTGCGTACGCAGCCAGCGTCGGCGCGGCAACGGCAGCGACCACTCGTGCGACCAGTGTCGGCACGGCGGCGGCGGCTCCTACACATGCAGCCAGCGTCGGCGCGGCAGCTGCTTCGTCTTCTCGTGCAGCCATGTCCAGCGTCGGCACGGCGGCGGCGGCTCCTGCGCGCACAGCCAGCGTCGGGGCGGCAGCCGCCTCGTCTTCTCGTGCAGCCTTGGCCAGCGACGGCGCGGCGGCGGCGGCGTCTGCACATGCAGCCAGCGTCGGCGCGGCAGCGGCAGCGACCACTCGTGCGACCAGTGTCGGCACGGCGGCGGCGGCTCCTACACACGCAGCCAGCGTCGGCGCGGCAGCTGCCTCGTCTTCTCGTGCAGCCATGTCCAGCGTCGGCACGGCGGCGGCGGCTCCTGCGTGCGCAGCCAGCGTCGGCGCGGCAGCTGCCTCGTCTTCTCGTGCAGCCTTGGCCAGCGTCGGCACGGCGGCGGCAGCGGCTCCTGCGCGCGCAGCCAGCGTCGGCGCGGCAGCTGCCTCGTCTTCTCGTGCAGCCTCGGCCAGCGTCGGCGCGGCGGCGGCGGCGGCTCCTGCACACGCAGCCAGCGTCGGCGCGGCAGCTGCCTTGTCTTCTCGTGCAGCCTCGGCCAGCGTCGGCGCGGCGGCGGCGGCGGCTCCTGCACACGCAGCCAGCGTCGGCGCGGCAGCTGCCTTGTCTTCTCGTGCAGCCTCGGCCAGCGTCGGCGCGGCGGCGGCGGCGGCTCCTGCACACGCAGCCAGCGTCGGCGCGGCAGCTGCCTTGTCTTCTCGTGCAGCCTCGGCCAGCGTCGGCGCGGCGGCGGCGGCGGCTCCTGCACACGCAGCCAGCGTCGGCACGGCAGCTGCCTTGTCTTCTCACGATCGTGCGGCCACGTCCAGCATCGGCGCTGTAGCGGCTGCGCCTGCATCTACACCTGCAGCCAGCGTCGGGGTAACAGCCGCCTCGCGATTGTCTTCTCCTGCAGCTGCGGCAAATGTCGGCACGGCGGTGGCGGTACCTGCAGCTGCTCGCGATCGTGCGGCCAGCGCCGTTGTTGCGGCGGCTTCGCCACCTCGTACAGGCAGCGTCGCTGCTGCTGCCTTGACGTCCGCTCGCAATCGAGGCATTTCGCAGCCGGTGACCCCGGCTGCCGCCGCTCCTGAAGCTTACGACATTTTCATCTCGCACAAACAGTCCACAGGAAAGAACCTCGCCCGCATTTTCAAGCAGGCCGTGCGTATATGCATGCGCTACAGCGTAGATTCCGCGCATGCACAGCCTCTCACTCAGCTGTTGTCCACAGGCAGAGAAAGAGGCGCTTGAGCTGGGCATCGAGCTTAGCATCTTCCTCGATGTTGACGACTTGAACGACATCCATATTCTAGGCAACAACGTTCGCGCCTCGCGCAGCGTTCTTCTCCTTCTGACAAAAGGTTCTTGCAAGTGATTTTACATGGGTGATTGTTCGCTCCATTCTGATCGAAACTACTTTCCCTGATCCCATGCAGATGTGTTCCGCAGCCACTACGTGCTTCAGGAGCTGCGAGCGGCAGACGAAGCGGGCGTGAAAATTGTACTGGTCTTGTACCGCGACCCCATCGACGGCTTCTTGGATTTCCCTGCCGGTTCGCAATTTTGCTATCAGCTCTCCTTCAAGTACATGAACAACATAAAATTTTTCGACGCATGTAGAATATATATTATGGTCGTCCGTCGCTGTGTCTTTTGCTCTTACACGTCGCGCGATACCCTGCAGCGGCGACGGTGGGGCTGCCCACAGCTGCGGAACTTAAAGCGGTGGGGCTTGACGAGGCTTCTGCGCGGGCTCTGCTCGGCCGCATCCTCAGCATCACGGCCATCGAATATCAAGGCGGCGGCGAGTACCACCGCACTTGCATCGAGCAAGTACTCAAGCGCTGTGGCGTCGATGGACGATTGCGCATCTCCAAGAAGGTGGTAGCGGTAAGTTCAGGATTCTTGCGCTCGTCCCTGTTGTGGCCGCAATAATTAATCGGCGCGCGCCCTTCCTTCTCTTCAGTACGCGAAAGCGAGCCTGGAGAAGCCGGCGCTGACGACGGACCTGGAGCTCTACGTGCCGCCGAGGGCCTCGACGCGAACGGACCCCGCCCGCTCGGTCCTGGTGGACCTCTTCGACGAAGTCAAGCGCTTCCTCTGCCGCTTCGTGCCGGCGCCACGGGCGTCGGCGGCGGCACAGACTGCACGGGCACAAGCGGCGCAGGATCCAGAGTCGGAGTCGCAAGTGCTGCTTCTCGTCGGGGATCCCGGCTCCAGCAAATCGACCTTCCTCTCCTTCCTCCATCGCGAGGCCTGCCGCCAGCACGAGACGGATCGCGCCGCGGCACCTGCAGCGGCGAACGCGTTGCCGCTGACGTGCCTCGTGCGGCTAACGAACCTGGGCAAGGAGGGAGCGCGCGGCCGCTTGCGCCAGTACGTTGCGGAGGAGCTCGGAGTGCAGCCAAACGACCTTCCGTCAATCCGAGCACAGTAAGTCCTCGCTGATTTTCGCTGTGGGCTCAACTGACGCCGGTGCAACGCAGGCAGGGCCTCGTCCTGCTTCTCGACGCGTACGACGAGCTGGACGAGAAGATCAACTTGTGGCGTGCCAACGAGGTCGGCGCGTGGGCATCCGCGGCCGTCATTACGTGCCGCTCGGCATACACCGCCCGCCTTCCGAGCTACAACGTGCGTATGCACGGCTGCCATCTGAAAGCGCTGCATCGCGTGTTCTGCATGTCTTCAGCATGAACATTCTAGCTCTGACGCCTTGCTTACGCATATGTATACATTTTATACCTTTTTGCAGGAACTCTTTGCACCTCCCGCGCCACACGCTGACCAGCCCGCGGTTCTTGCTGAGCTCTGCACGTACAAATTTTCCACGGAGCAAGTGCGCTATTGCTGCTGCCGCTGCCGCTGCCGTCGCCGCTGTCGCTGCTGCTGATCATGAGCGCCTGATCATTGACAGATCCTTGAGTACTTGAAGCAATTCGTGCGGCTTCACGGGAGCAGTGGGGGGCGGGGCGTCACCTCGTGGAGCCCGGAAGACTACGAACGTCATATTGAACGTACCCCAGGCGCTGCAAAGCTGGTCACGAATCCTTTTACATTGAGGTGCGTGTGTGAATCTCCTTCCAAATCCGGCTTCAATTCGAGCCTACTTTTTAGCTGATGATCTCTTGCGAACGCAGTATGGTTGCCCGCGTGCTTCCGGAAATTGTGGGCGATCTTGAGCGGTGCGCCTGTTATCCTAGAGCAAAATTAAACATTACGTCGATCTATCGAGAATTTAGCGAAATATATCGAGAAATCCGACTGCAAGCGAAATGAAATTTAATGCGCGCTTTAAATTTTGCAGCAAAAAGCAAGAGGCTCGCAGTGGAAAGGGGTACGTAAACAAAGGGCCCACAAGCGAGCTGGTATCGTTTCTCGATCTGTATTCATACTTCGTCCGCGTGCGTTGTGTTTTAACGTTCTTCTTCTATCGCTTTACCAAGACATCTCTGTGTGCAGGGTTGGTTCAACAGGCAGTGGAGCAAAATAATCGATTATCGAGCAATCCGCCCCTTGCCAAAAGTTGCAGGTGCTTGGATTTCATATTCAAGCTTTTTTGGTTTCTGAGATGTGGTGCGCAGCTCAATGGAATCCAGAGCGATTCCGCACCTACTGCGAGGGCTTCTGCCGGAGTCTTGCCAAAAACATGCACAAGGTAGCTATAGTTTGGAAACCGCTAAATACTGCAATACTGATGCACGCGCAGGCGTCCATCTCCGAAATCACTTGCCGCCTGCTCGGAACGGATGCAGAGGCTGGCATCTTTGAATTCAGCTCACAGCGGCAGTTGCAGGCAGCCCAAGTGCCAGGTCCTGCGGGCACCGATTCGCCCTACGAGCGCTGCGTGAAATTGCTGACAAGCGAGGACGAGCTGATGACTTTGACGCGCGATTCGTGCCCGCTACGCACAACCCCCGGGGGTGTTGGGGGAGAGTCGGTCCACGTTCGATTTTTGCACAAAGTGGGCATATGCATGGCCTCCGCCCTTGCAAACATGTACACTCGTAGCTAATTATAATCGGCGCATGTATTAGACTCTCTTGGAGTACTTCATTGCAGACAGCGCTTTTGAAGACGCGAATCCAAGAAACATTAATGTTCGTATCTTTGATCCTCTCTGTGCGCTTCTGTCCAGACAATCGCCTATTTTGGATCGCTTTATCTTCTGTAGGCTTAAGCTTCGGAATTCATGCATATGGGTACTTTTATAACATTTGATGTTCGACACCTCTGCAGATTTCCACGGCACAGACACAGTCACTCGCTCGGAATCGTGACAAGCAAAGCACTCTGCACGTGAGGTGCCAGCGCCCATGACCATAGTTTCCAGCATGAAGTATACGTAGCAACTACTTTGCCTATCGCAGGTCCATTGTAGGAGAGCTGAGCCTGCTCCGATTCTTCTCCGATCGTTGTCGCAAGGACGACACCTACCGAGACGTGAGACACATGAATTTTCTGCGCTCGCTCTTCCTGCTTTCGATTTATTGACGTGAGCGCAGCACCTCTTGTGGCTGCTTGCGCGGAGCCGGCGCCGCGACGCGACCTCCGAGGACGTCACTGCTGCCTCGAACGCGATCACCATCCTCAATCACGGTGAGCCGCCGTGCTAGAAGCTAGCTGCATAATTGGCTAGGATGTGAAGCGCCTGACTTATTAACGTTGCTGGCAGCCGGTGTCTCCTTCGCCAAAAGCTACCTGCGCGGCATCCGGGTGCCCGGGGCCGATCTGCAACGTCTGGAGGCGGCTGGGGCAGATTTTCGCGGAGCAGACCTTACGGGCTGCTTGCTTGACGGCGCGAATTTCGCGAACGCAATTTTTTCTGGAGCGAGACTCGATAAATGCCATACAAGTGTTTTTCCTCCACTTCGCGGCCACAGGTCGACCGTGAATGCCGTGGCCATTTCAGCGGTGCGTAAACAGGAATGTATGTACAATTAGAGGCAACACGATCAAATCATAGGCACCGCAGACAATGGCGGGTACTTGCATAAATACTCGATTGGGGCATACTAGCTAGTAAATATCGATTCGCGATCAACATTCTAAGTTTGTGATGGCAGGACGGGAGGCGGGCTATTTCAGGCGGCTGCGACAAAACAGTGCGAGTTTGGGACCTGGAGACAGGCTCGCAGTTGCAGCGGCTGCAATGCCACACAGGGGAGGTCACGTCGGTCGCACTGTCAGCGGTGCGCAATATCCGTCAGCGCATTTGAGAAAGAGATACCCGGAGCGCCCGTGGGACTGCTAGAGCTTTGCTTATATTTGTTATAAGAGAGCCAGGAAAGAAAGCACTGCACAGCACATAGTTATGAAAAAGCGGATGAAAAATCTATTGCAGGATGGACGCCGAGCCATTTCAGGAAGCAGGGATACCAATGTATGTGTGTGGGACCTGGAGACGGGGGCGGAGCTGCGGCGACTGGAAGGCCACACTCATGAGGTCACATCCGTGGCGATGTCTGCGGTGCGTTGGCGCCTCGGCAGATGTTCACAGGCGCGAGAGCTCGGACGGGCCGCGGTGATTAATGTTACGCTTATTATTATTATTATTATTATCAGTAGAGATGGATCAATCGATGAAGATAAACGGTTGGTTATCCTGACTGCAGCTGGCGCTGCGGCCACGGGCCGCAGGATGGACGGCAAGCGGTCTCAAGCGGCAAAGACAAGATAATACGTGTGTGGGACTTGGAGACGGGGGTGCAGCTGCGACAGTTGGAGGGTCATACGCATGAAATTACCTCGGTGGCGCTGTCTGCGGTGCGCGCGAATCATGGCGATCATTTACAGTGGCGAGCTGACGTTGTGTATATTGAGTGGGCTAGACTTCGAAGAGCTGGGTGTCGCTATTAAGCACTAGAAGGGATATCCTTCATATTTCTGTATACGTTTTTATAATTTTTTGAAACACTATCTTTGATCAGCTGCCCCAGCTGAACTGTGCTCGCTCGCGTGACATGCTAAACGAATCGAACGGCTTTATGACGCGCGAGGCCCGCGGCCGGGGGCGGCAGGACGGGCGACGGGTAGTCTCGGGCAGCAAGGACAGCACGGTGCGTGTGTGGGATTTGGAGACAGCCGTACCACTGCAGCTGCTGGGATACCACGAGGGCGGGGTAACTTCTGTGGCGCTGTCAGCGGTGCGTGGTATAGCAACGGGGGGGAGATAGAGAGGGGGATAGGGGGAGGGGGGAAGGGGGCTCGAGGATTTCAAGTGGTCAGACAGTCCAGTATCAATCTGACAGCGCGAGCAGGTTTAAGTTATAATTAGCTTGAACTACGCTCTAATGTTTATCTAATGTTCTCTGGAGCTAAACCGTTTAATTTACGTATGTTGCATTTAGCTATAGAGGCTACATTAGATATTGCGTCAAGTACGGAACGGACGGCTCCTCTGATGCGACAGGGGCGGGGGCGGCAGGATGGACGGCAAGTGATCTCAAGCGGCAAAGACAAGACAATAGGTGTGTGGAACCTGGAGACGGGGGCGCAGCTGCGGCGTTTGGAGGTCGATAAGCAGGAATACATCTCTGTGGCACTGTCTGCGGTGCGTTTTCTGCAGCGGGAGAGTCGGGCCCCCCTCATCTGCGCTGATTTGGGGAATATTTCCTAATGAGCGGATGGAAATGTTTATGTTTTTTTATTGTATATAACAGCCGGGTCTTCTTGATCATGAACGGTTAACGTTGTGAAGTTCCGTTTGACATGGACGGGTCCCGTGCGGCAGGACGGGCGACGGGCTGTCTCAGGCAGTGAAGACGCGACAATGCGCGTGTGGGATTTGGAAACGGGAATGGAGCGTGTGCGTTTCGAGGGCCGCACGGGACGAGTTACTTCTGTGGCACTGTCGCCGGTGCGCAATCGCGTTCTGGCGTCGGCCATTGTATTTCATCCAAATTTCGTATTTTAGACGTCTAGATCAGCAATCGCGAGCTTCTGAAAGAATATTAATGCGCATGCTTGTTCAATGCATTGATAACTTTCAAGTCGTACTCCTATAAATTGCCCCTCTGATGTCTAGGGCCTCGGACCTGCAGGACGGAAGGCGAGCGGTCTCTGGGAGCATAGATGGAACAGTGCGTGTGTGGAATTTGGAGATGACGGAGGCTGGGGTTCGGCGTCTGGAAGGCCACTCGGGTTCTGTGACTTACGTGGCAGTGTCGGCGGTGCGTGCAAATGTATGGGAACTTTCGAAATTCACTCCATGGGCGTCAATTGACTCCATGAGGGATTCACACGCGCACTCTTGAGACGGGCCAAAACCTAATGGAATACCCCGCGGCCGATTGTCAAAGCGCTCTTTAATTTGATTTGATTGTTTTGTTCGAATTCGCAGGACGGACGAAGAGTGATTTCGGGCAGCATCGACAGCACGGTCAGTTTGTGGGACCTGGAGACGGGGGCGGAGCTCCGACGTTTCGAAGGTCACACAGACGACGTCACATCCGTGGCTTTTTCAGCGGTGCGTGATTCTAGATCTGGGAGAAAATATAGATGAGTGCCTTTTCGGCGGTATATATATATATATATGTCGGTGCGGGTGTAATGCAGGGAAATTGCATGCGCAGATCTAGAGTCATGCATATGATCAGATCTAGATTGAAAATGCAGGGAAATTGCAGATCTAGATGCATCGAGATCTATAGCTAAGAGTTTCAATTGCAGGGATCGGGCTTGTGCTGCGAAATCAGATCTAGCCTTATATTAGTCTTGCACTCGTGGACATGGCTGCGAGAGATTGCATTGGAAGGACGTACTTTCATTTATACGTATATCCTGACTGCTCCGGCCGCGGGGTTGGCAGGATGGACGGTGGGCTGTTTCTGGTAGTAAGGACAGTACAGTGCGTGTGTGGGACCTGGAGACGGGGGCGGAGCGCTTGCGGCTGGAATGTGACTCGGGGCGGGTCAACTCCGTTGCACTGTCGGCGGTGCGTTGTGTAACCCCTACATCGGCAGTGGTCATGCTTTAGCTTAAGCTTGCGCATAGTTTGTCTTTCATCAGCTGCCCGCCCCAGTTTTTTGACGCGCGCGGCGCGG
The DNA here is from genome assembly GCA_004431415.1 of Cyanophora paradoxa. Classification (NCBI taxonomy): domain Eukaryota; class Glaucocystophyceae; order Cyanophorales; family Cyanophoraceae; genus Cyanophora; species Cyanophora paradoxa. The sequence continues at coordinate 208,321 of QPMI01000047.1, forward strand.
CGCCGGCGCCGGGTCGGGGCGGCAGGACGGGCGATGGGTAGTCTCGGGCGGCGAGGAAGGCGCAGTCAGCGTTTGGGACACGGAGTCGGGGACGGAGCTGCAACGACTGGAAGGCCACAGGTCCGATGTCACGTCTGTGGCGCTGTCGGCAGTGCGTGCACAGAAGCCTTGAAGGGGGCAGCGGGGAGGGGGAGGCGATCGATCATGATATATTCGTCAAATCTTCGACTCGCTAACTAAATCCGGGGGCGCAGGATGGACGGCAGGTGGTCTCGGGCGGCGAAGACGAAACGGCGCGTGTGTGGGACCTGGATACGGGGACGGAACTGCGACAGCTGAAGGGACACTATTTTGGAATCACCTCCGTGGCGCTGTCGGCGGTGCGCTGATAGTTTTGGCATCGCGGCAGGGATTGGACAGAATTCGAAGGGCTCGGGTACAGTTTTAATATTAATGTTTAAGGCTTCGTCGCCTATTATTCCGCGCTTCATGTCAGAATCATGGAACGAGATGACGGGATAGGGAATTAATTAGGGATTAGGGAATTTTTGTATGCGCGGAGTTCTCATGTAGTGACGGATGCATATGCCCAGGATGGACGGCGGGCGGTATCAGTCGGCTCTGACGAGACGATTCGGGTTTGGAACCTCGATACAGGAGAGCAGTGTTGGCAAGGGAAGCTCGAAGTCCTGGTGCAAGCCGGAGGCGTCTCGGCAGGGGGGCTTCAGGCGGATCCAGAGGAGGCATCCGGATCTAGATCTGACGAGGAAAGAAGCGAAAGTAGCGCTTCGACATTATTTTCCGAGTTCGATGCGCCCATCTTTTCATTGGGGCTCTCAGCGGTACGCGAAGTTTGCTGACCGTGAATCCTCCTCGCAAACCCATCGATATCCATCTTACGAATTTCGGGCGGCAGGATGGGCGGCGGGCCATCACAGGCGGAGAGGACAAGATTGCGCGTGTGTGGGACCTGGGTCCAGATTCGGGCGCGGAGCGGCTGCGACTGAAAGGACACACGCGAGATATCACCTCGGTGATGCTTTCCGCGGTGCGTGCTCCTGATATTTTAGCAGGCAGTGAGGAAAGCAGTGATCGGCAGCAATAAATAAATTTAAATTTTGGTGAGGGGCAGAATGAGATCATAGAATGAAAACAACTAAGACGTAGCCTAGTAGGTTTGTGAGTGGGGGGGATTGAAGCAGCGCTAGCAGTGACTTTTCGGAAGGGGCAGGGTGAGAACAAGGCGCCGAGGCGTCTGATTCGGTTGCGGGGCGGGGCGGCAGGACGGACGGCGGCTGGTTTCAGGCAGTAATGACAAGTCCGTGCGGGTGTGGGACCTGGAGATGTCGTTCGAGCTCTGCGCGAAGAAGGGGCCCGCAGTGCATGCGAGCCCCTCGCCACCGGAGAGGCTTACAGTACCAACAGCGGTGCGCGATCTAGAGCTGTACCTCGCTGGGATTTCTCCCTGCAGGAGCTGATTATATTTTTCGCGACAAATCTGCAGGTCGGCGGGTGCGTTCGACGTATTTTTGAGGCCGTCAGCGGCACGCCCCCGGAGTTCGCTGAAGCCACGGTGCGCTGTATATAGTTTAGTTTTATGTGTACGCTATATATGCGCACCATGTAAGGATTGCGCCTAAAATCTATATATAGCCATATAAATACCGTGTAACACTCAATTAATGCGCCAGAAATTAATGCGTTGTTGTAGGACCCGGACCCCTAGTATTGATAATCATGCGGCACCGAATTAATGCGTTTTGAACCTTTTTGGTTGCAGTAGGGGGGTACATACAGCAGTTTCTTAGCGTTTCGGTATTAATGCGGTCCCAAATTAATGCGTTTTGCCACCGAAAAACGCATTAATTTGGTACCGCATTACTTAAGTGCGCGCATTACTTAAGTGTTACATAGAACGCCTAACTTCAATCAGTCCAACTGCTCTAGATCTGTACAGCTAGTTCCGGGATCCGCCTGAAACAGTGTTCCCCCCGCAGTTCGACGAGGCGACTTCGATGGCGCCGTCGCTGCGGGCTGTGCTCGAGGACCGCGGGGCCCGGCTCGTCCCCGGATCCGGAGGGGGCGCGGGGGACCCGGGGGCCCTCGAGCTCGACGAGGACGCCCCCGTCGTGCCCTACCGCTGGGGGTAGGCTCCAGCTGCAGGCTGCCAGGCCTAGCGATATAGGCTGCTCGAATATTAGTTCAACGTTTTGATTTTTAGAGAGGCATGGTATCGCTCTCAGTTTATGTTTGTCGATAAGATTGTTGTCTGCGAGCGCGGATTTCACGACTTCTACCGGAATACATCAATGACGGTCCCGCATTGGATCGGATTCACTCCAGCGGCAGCGCTCGCAGTGCGGGTCGGTGATGTTGTCGTAACGTAAATCTTCAATTTCGATATTTTGCAGTGCGACGCCCAGCGAGGCCATGCCGCGAGCAGAGCTCGGTGTTTTTGCATGGGACACAGAACGAAGAATGGAGGCTAGGCAGGGGCGTGGGCAGGGAAAAGGCGTAGGAGCAGGATTCAGGAGTCGCGACCCCGGCCCCCGCCGCCCCCTGAGTACCTCCGCCCTCGGCTCAGAAGATTACGAGCCCGGTACCCCCCTCTTCACGGTCGCTGTACCCCTCCGCGTGCAGAAGAGACCACCGCCCGTCGTCCGCCATCGACTCGAGGTGCGCCGTACCCCCGCGCCGCTCTTTCCCCCCTATTCCCTCACCTGTACCCCCCGCAGCTCTGCGTGGCGGTGTGCGAGGCTGCGCCGTGGGCGCGCGCCGCCGCCTCCGAGTACCTCCACTACCTCGGCGCCCACGTCCACGAGCCCGGTACCCCCCTTCGTCCAATCTTTGTTGTACCCCCGTCCGATTCCCCCCCACCCGCAGGGGTACGGTACGAGGACGGCGTGGAGGCTGTGCTCTGCTGGCTCGCCCCCAACGAGGCCGACCCCGGCTCCGTCCTCCCCTCCGTCGCGGTGCCGTATCCCCTCCCCGTCCCCACCCCCACCCCCGACGCCGCTGAGAGGGGGTACGCTTTCAGGCGGCGCGGGAGGCGGCGGCCGCGGGGCCGGCGGGGGCGACGGTGGTGGTGGCGGGGAACGTCGCCCTCCGGATCCTCGGCGACGTCCACGCCCGGTGCGCGCGAGCCCTCCGCTCGAAATCATGATCAGACTTCTTCTCAGCGCCCGCGCGCGCGCGCGCGCGCGCGCAGGAGCCGAGAATCGGCGCGGGGCGCCCCCCGGGCTCCCCAGGCGGCGCCCTCAGCTGCAACCCCTTCAAGCGCGCCCCCTCGCGCCCGTTGCAGCGTGGAGGGGCCGGCGGGGGACGGGGCGGGCGACTGGGCGGGCGTCTTGGTCGTCCCCAAGCCCCTCCGCCACGTGCGCCCGCCTCACATTCAGATGAGCGCCCGGATCGCTCATGTGAGCGGGCGCAGCGGGACCTGGAGGGGGCCATGCGCCGCGCCGCCGCCTGGCTCCGCCGCCACCCGCCGCCCCCGGGCTCCGCCCCCGCCTTGGGGTCAGCTCCGCGGCCGGCGCCGGCGCCGGCACCGGTGCGGTCCTTGGGCGCCGGCGGCGGCGGCGGCTTAGCGCGTATACGTATGGGCCTCGAGGCTGCGGGGCCCGGGGTACCCCCCTGGCGCGCCCCGCACGCCCCCTCCTCCCCCCTGGCGTCCGGGGCCTCTACCCCCCTCCAGAAGCCGCCCCGTGCGGCCTCGAAGCCGCTCTCCGACGAGTCTCCGTGCCCTCCATCTCTAGATCGCTGTCGCCGTCGACGCGGGGCCCCGCCGCCCCGATCATAAATCGCAAATAATTGCATTGCAATCAGGCTTGATCGTGAATTGCGAATTGTAATCAATAGCAAATCATCCACGATTCATCTGTGATCATGAATCGCATATTCAATGATTATAATTATATTAATTCGGAAACTTCGGCTAATTATTATAGCTTGCGCGGCGCGGCGGCGCCGCACTGTGCATGCGCAGTGTGCAGCAGTGCGGCCGCAGCGGCCGCAAGAAGATCTCATATTCTTTGAGAGACTACGGAGCTTAGTAACGGAAAGGCGAACCCCCCGTATACTGTAAAGCAGGAAATATTTAAGAGGTTGGATATTAATAGTACTAAAGTTCTAAGGCCTGAGTACTAGAGTTTTTGGTACTATTAAACCTGAGGTCCGTGGGAGGGGGCCCCCGGGTATAGTACGTAGCGCAGTAACGTCGGCGCGGCCGCCGGGCCGTAGGTAGGTGAATTGCTCCGAATTTGCTCGAAGGGAGCGCAGAAGCACGCGGCGTCGCGATCGCCGGCGTCGAGCAACCCCCCTTGCACGCGCCGCGCCCACGCGCACCCCGGAACCCCCTGCAGCTGCTGAAGGCTTCCGCGACCAACTCTTAATTATTTTAGGCCTACTAAACCGACCAAACCACGGAATTACTAAACATTTTGGGGTCTTAAATATTTCCTGCTTTACAGTACGTATACGTAGAAGAAGCTCGATCTCATAGCACTGGGGGTACGCAAGAAGATCTCGCAATTGCAACGCTATAGCTATAGCTACGCGGGGGGTACGCAAGAAGATCCGGCATACATACACCGGCATACGATATCGATATACCGAAAAATGGAAAAACCGAAAAACCGACACGACGTCACGGCGTGTCCATGTGCGCATGCACTGTGCACATATGCATATGTACATTGATATCGATCCGCGCCGATGAATTCGAACCGTTGAATGCACACTGCACACCGCCGTGATCGCTCATGATCATGATCATGATCAGTGCCAGATGCATATATACAAGTACATTAATATTGTTACAGTAGTACTGCAGATCTAGAACTAGAATTCGAAATTAAATATTTAGCGTGCTGCATATTCATATATATATATATATACTGGAGAGCTAGAAATATTTAGTATGCTGCATATTTATAGTACATTTTTGGGCGATCTACTAAATATTTCGAATTCCCGCCTGCTGAAGCCGAGAATTCTTAGGGGTAGTCCCGTCTCCGCCATACAACTTGGCAAAAGCCCTGCGAAGACCGATCTACTAAAATTTTACCAGCCGCTAAAGTGGCAGTTTTGGCGAAGTACTAATTATTTTCCTGTACTAAATTAACTAGTTCTACAGTAGTTCTAAAAGGTTTTGGTCGATCTACTAAATATTTCTCAGAGTCTCGCCTGCTAAAGCCGAGAAATTCTAGGGGTAGCCCCGTCTCCGCCTACAAAAGCGGCGAAACTTGAAAAGCCCTGCGAAGATATAGTAGTACTCTGATATACTAGTACTCGTACGGTAGACCGACCTACTAAATATTTATAATTACCAGCTGCTAGTGGCGCCCGGCACTGCGGCAGTTTTGGCGAAGAACTCATTATCTCAAAAGTTTCCCGTACTAAAAGAGAACCGGGCTCCGAGGCTCCGTGCATGACGCCCCGTCACTAAATTAGTGACGTCAGTGATGTCACGACTTGGCGACCCACGAATCCAGGGCCACGATTCATGTGATCGATCATGTGATGGGCTCTGCCCGGCTGACAGGTCCCGCTGACTCCTCCGACTCTCTGTCGACTCAGTGTCGAGCTCGAGTCTCTGATCATGAGTCATGACCGTCGGATCCGGACGTCACGGTTATGACATGCATATGCCATGATGTACCGTACGTACGGCCTCTGACTCTAGGCTCTTACTCTATAGCTAGGAGTACTACGGTAGCCTCTTAGGCGAGTAAGCGCAAGCCAGCCTCAGGCTACTGCAGCTGGCTTAATTATAATTATGAATTGCCGTGGTGTAAAACTGCCGAATTCCTAAAGTTCGCCCAAAACCGGAGTTGCGCATGCCGTGGCCGAATCATATAGCTTCTGCTTCTGCTCTATCATATGCATGATGGTGGGCTAAGAAAGAACCGGTACCTATATATCCCCCAAGCAATTGCCGTGATGCTAATTTATAATTATACATTGCCGAGTTCGGCCTTTCGGCAATTTACGGCAATTTAAAACTTCGGCAAAAAAGGCCGTCCTACAGTACTGCAGCTGCCAGGCAGTGCCACTGGCCAGCCTATAGCTTGTGCCAGGCTGGCCCAGCATCTGGCCACTGTGGCCAGCATCTCAGAGCCTACGGTCTGCCGCAGTGCTGCAGTCTGCGCAGCTGGAACTACCGGGTAGATCTTGATTCTGAGCATGAGCTCGAGCCTTTCAAGTAAGTTTGACTCTTTGAAGTTTCGAATTTCGATCGCGAATCCATCGATTCACGAAACGATCCGATGAGCATACTAGTAATCGAGAATCGAGATCCGAGACTCGCGAATCGGCGCCGGCGCCGGCCTGATCATGAGTCCTGAGTCCTCAGACGTCGCGTTGCGTCGATATCGATGACGTCGAGTCGGAGTCATCCCATACAAAGAAAAGTCGGTCCGGTAGCAGTTTAATTTCATATAATTGTATAAATTTTTAAAAAAGTCGGAACGTGAACGGTCCGGAAGTACCGTATACGTAGTACTACGGTACAGATCTAGAGTCGCCGCGGCGCACTGCGGCACGCGTGTACATGTACAGTCTGCGGCATATGCATGTCACATGACTCAGTGATGTACAGCTGCAGACCGCGCGCCGGCGCCAGCTTATTATAAAACAATATTGCATGATGATGCAGCCCATCGATCGTGATATCGATCGCGATATCCTGATCATGATTTCCGATCATCCGATGATGGGATATCCGATGATCGATTTCGATCCCGATTCTCGAATCCCGACTCCCGCGCCGACTCGCCGCCGAGTCCCGATTTGCATACGTATACGTATACGTATACCGGTATCCGATCCTTATTCCGGATCCGATCGTCGGATCTTCCGAAGTTCGGATCGGACCGTCGGACGGAATTCGAATTCAGCGTTGACGTACCAGCAGTAGTACCGTAGTACGCGTTCGCTGCGCGCGCCGCGCCCGCGGCCGCAGCGCGTTTCAAAGTTTTCACCGAGTCAACATCGATATCGATATCAGTGACATATCGATCACAGCCGCAGTGCATCATCGCACGCGCATACGTATACGTGCACATCGTGTCGACGTCGGCGCAAATGATGCGGTTCGGGTCTCGACTCCTCCTTCCCCTGGGTGCGTTTCTAAGATTGCCATGGAAAGGCCTTGGCGTCTCTCTTACGTAAGAACCCTGCGGTGCCCTGCACAGCCCTCTTGGCAGCAATCGCGAGCGCATCTGCTGCAAGCGTTCTTAGTGAGGAGGCGTTGAGCGTCAACGTTCATCTCGAAAGAACTATTTCAGCGGGCGATGTCGCCGTGTACAGCTTCTCCGTTCCAAGCAACCTTCGCAAGGTAGTCAACGTGTACATACAAAACATCTTTACGGTGCTTCTGCGCATGCGCATGCGTTCATATCTTAATATGGCGCCGCGGCGCGTCCGCGGCCGTCTGAATGCTTCTTGAATCTGCAGGCTATCCCAGATGACTTTGAGTATGATGTGAGCACTCTCACGTCCGACGGCATTTCAACTGGACGCCCTCATGGCGGAGTCGGGACGTGCAAAGGAACCTCCTGCTACGACGGGCCGCGGAAAACAATCAACTTCTGTGACGGTCAGCGTGTTTTCCGAAGCGCTCTAAATCTGATATATATATCGATCGCAAACTATCAGACGAATTCCTAATCTAGATCTTTCGACCATCGGGCGCAGGATGGAATGCGCAGCTGGGCGAAGTCAAAGTTCAGTTCCGGATCAAGAACACGAATAACTACTTGAACGCCAAATTCAAAGTCTGGGCAGCCTACCAGGCCTGCCGTGCGCACGATCATTTAAGTGGATGCGTTTCATCTTAGACGACAATATTTAATATGCGTATATATATATGTATCGCTGCATGTACGTATATACGCGCTGACGGTTCGACGATCGCGAACTCGATACAGAGTGCCCCAAGCGGGCTTACCTGCGGGATAAGCTGCAGATGAGCGCCTGGTGTGCAGGGGGCCTAGCCAATCCAGATTGGTACCCGGACCCGATCACTGGCGTGTCCCTCGAAGATATCTCTGGTGGTTGCTTAACGGTCGGCGGAAAACAAGTGTGCGAGCCTCAAGGAGGTCTGGTTTGCAGCACAGGCGAGCGCTGCCCTCTGGGTACGAATACGTATGCGCCGATCGCGACGTGAAACAACGCTAATTATATATATAATTTTTATGTATATAGTAATCACAATGAAAATCGTCAGATGACCCCAATATGACGCTCGCTCCTCCTTCAAGTTCAAATCTGGCGCCAACCCCCACACCAAACAAAGGCGCCGGCGCCAGCGCCGGTTCTTGTAAGCAGAGCTGCAGCTGCGATTGCTATTAAGTTTGCTGCATACTAACTTGCAATTGGAGCAGACACAGTCCCAAGCGGCGTGAACAGCAACCCGTCGGCGCAAGTATGTGGATCTTTTTCTTTTTCCTTTTCCCGTACATGTCGGACGATTTTAGGTTGGTTGCTCAACTTCCATTTTTCTCAGAAACCTCTCAATTGGCACCTTTATTATACCAACGCCGCCTGCAATGACCTTGAATGGCCTGTAACTTGCAAGACGGGAGCTGGAGACAAGCTGTCCGCCGTATTCACAAAGAGCTGCGTGACGATTAATGGAAAAACAACCTACTCCGGCACCTGCACTCGGACCACTGCTACGGGAGGAAAGTTGGAATACGTCTACCACATTCCGGGTGCGGATATTGATGCGCATTATAAAATATCGAGATCGATATCGATGCGAAATGTTTTTTAAATATTTTTCTGACACCGAGTGCGGGTAGCCACGATTACGATGACTCTGTCGGGCGTGTACAGCGACTTCGTAGCGGCGTACGGATCGGAAACGAAGGCCATGGACGTCATTTACGCAGAATTCGCGAAGCAATCCGGCGGGGCGCTGTCTACCTCCCAGACCTGGAACGTGAGTACTGCACACAAGTTAGAGCTCGAGTGATGTGTGATCTTATGATTATATATTCATTCGATTACTTGAGCTGCGCGCAGATTGTCGCTATCTATGCTGGGAGCATTGTCATTACAATTGCAGCAGATGCATACGACAGTACCACCGTGACCGCTATTGAGAACACTGCGCGCGCCATCGCCGCCTCTTCCGGATTCCTCGGGCTGAAAGCAACGCTTTCTTCCGACAACGCCGAGCGTCCCGCTTGGACGATTGCAACAACGGCCAATAAGCCGACAGACCAGGCTCCGAGCTCGAGCAACAACCCCAGCTCAAGCGGCAGTTCAAGTAAGCGTCTCCATCGATATCAGTACTAGTAGTACTATATATATAGCTAGTTGCGGTATTGATTGCACTGCTTATTAATATTACTTCCCTGCAGACACAGTTGCCCTCGCTGCAGGCATCGGCGGCGGCGTTGGAGGGTGCGCTCTGTTGCTTTGATAAAACAGACTCTGAGAGCCTTTAGAGATTAGCCGCTGAGCTTCGCGATCGCAAGCTCGCTGACCATGATGCAATATTGCAGGGCGGTGCTCCTCGCTGCCATCGGCACGACGGTGTACTGCATGAAGCGCAAGCGGCACAATCGCAACGTGTCCACGGGACGGCAGGCCAGCGCCACTAGTACTGGCCCCGCACTGCACGCCGGCAATGATTTCGCGAAGCCCGTCTCCGTTCAAAACGTCTCCATTGCCGTCGCCGACGATGCGTACGGCGACGTCCAGAAGCCGGCTCAGCTTGTCTCGAGCTCGCAGCCTGCAGCCTATGCGCCGTCTGCGCCTCCCGCAGTTAACGTTGCTGCCCATGTTTAAAATAAGCAAGTGAATAATTTATTAACTGTAATTCGAAAATTGAAATTGATCATGATTCACTAAGTACACGAATATACACTTCATGTACATGCACAGCCGCTGTCGCCCGTTGAATCAAAGGAGCGCCAGCAGTATAGGAGGATCCGGACTCGCGGCCAGGGGGGCCAGGGGCCAGGGGCTCCGGTCCGGACTCCGGATCCGGCTCCGATCCCGGATCCCGGAGCTCGAGAGGGGAAGAGGAAGCGCGTGATTGTCTTGTCTTGTCCGAATATTAATCGCAATCGAGCCTGCAAATGTGCATGCAGCCCGCATCAATGCATGCAGCCCCTGTTCCCAGCGCTGCCCCCCCGCGCGCTCCCCCGGCCCTCCCCGCTCCATCGTGGAATACACAATATACTCGCTTCCATATATGCATAAACTATATATACTGTCTGATGGTCGCTGACTCAGTGATCATGAAGGAAATGAGGCGGAAATTGATATTCCAAGCTATAGTAACAGTGACGTAGACGTAAGAAAGAGCCAAATTAAAATACAACTCATGATCAGGAGTCATGATTATGACACTACTCATGATTAAAACTCATATGCACGATTAATTATAAAGAAGAAGCGTCCTGGCAGAGAAACTGGCGGCCATAGGGCTTCCGGCACCGAATCTAGATACGATGCTCCCGCTCAGCTGCGCGCGCGGCTCCCGCTTCCGGCCCGGCACCGATGGGTGGGCAGGGCGAGTGCCCGGTCGCCTCCCCGACGCTCGAGCTCAGGGGTAACTTCACTAATAGCTCAGTGGTGGAGCGCATCGTTCGCATCGATATGGATGATGTTCAATCATTTATTATAGGTTCTTCGGGGTCTGGGCAGGGCCGGGCTACCCCTGGTGCGGCTCGAACTTGCCCAGCAAGGTCGAGGCCATGCTGCGATCGCGAGGGGGGGGGGGGGGGGGGGGGCGGAGGGTCGGCCGAGCCCTGGAGAGGGGGGGGGGAAGGGGGGGGGGCGCCGGCGCAGGGGGCGTACCCGTCGGAGCAAGGGACGGGGAGGCACGCCATGCAGGCGACCGTGCCCGATTTGGAACCGTCGCGGTACCTGTACCCCCCGCCCGCCGTGAGCCCCGAGCTCGGGGGAGGGGAGGGGCGGGGCGGCGCGCCGGTGCTTGGGGCTGGGGGCGGTGAGCGCGTGCAGGACGTGCTCGGCGATGAGGGCGGGCGGCGAGGCGTCCCGCCTGCGCCAGTGCATCAGCGCCCAGCTCCGCCGCACGCTCTCCTCGTAGGGGCCGCTCCGCTCCACCGACTGCGGCGCCCGCGGCCGGGCTCGGCCTCAGCCGCACCGCCGCGCTGCGCCGCCCAGCGCGGGCAGGGGCCCGGGGAGGCGCGCCTTTTTTATTCTGCCGTTCGAGACTTCTCCTTCGGTGATGCTCGAGTTGATGCAGCCCTGCCCGCGCTCGCTCGCGCTCAGAAGCCGGCGGGCGGGGCGCCGGGCCGGGGCCGGGGCGCGCACGGGCTGGATGATGGAGACGTGGGCGCCGAAGGGCGCCAGCTCCTGCCGCAGGCTGTCCCCGATCGCCTCCACCGCGAACTTCGTCGCAGAGTAGACGCCTAAAAAGGCTGAGGATAGGATGCCAGCCACTGCGCCGGACCCGCCCCGGCCCGCGACCGCCACTCGGATCCGCAGCCGGCGCGCGCGCGGGCCAGCTGCAGGACGGACCGGATCCCATGAGCACGACGCGGCCCTTCGTCTCGCGGACCATCGGCAGCAGCGCTTTCGTCACCGCGACCAGCCCGAACACGTTCACTGGCACCCGCTTAGCTCGCGGCCCGTCACCGCGGCCGGCGGCGGCGCAGCGGCGAAGCGCACCTTCGAACACCTGACGGATCTCTTCAGTGGGGATCGTCTCCCAGGGCCCGAGCAGCGTGATGCCAGCGTTGCACACGACGCCGACGCGGCCGCCCTTCGAGACGGCCGCGACCTTCGCCGGCAGCTCGCGTACGTGCTGCCGCCCGTTCTAAGGCGGAGCGCGCGTGTGCGGCGCGCGGCGCGAGCGGACCTGCTCGTTTGTGACGTCGAGGATGATGGGGCGCAGGCGGGGCGAGCCGCGAGCCGCGAGGCGGTCGGCGTCGGCCTGCTTGCGGACGCCGGCCAGCACCTCGAAGCCCGCGGCGTCCAGCGCCAAGGCCGTCGCCTCCCCGATCCCGCTCGAGCAACCCGTCACGACGACCGTGTACGGCGCCTCGAGCTCCCGCGACGACCCGAGGCCCATGATGATGCTAACTGTAGCGCTGTCACCCGAGGCGAGGTTAGCGCTGCAAGAGGCGGGCCGCGGGCTGCGCAGCCTGCGCTTGCACTTGCATGGGAGGGCGAGCTGCGGGCTGCGGGCTCTTTCGCTGCGCTAGCGCTGCGAGCGGCCGGCTGCCTGTTCGACCGGGAGAGTGCGGCGGCACTGCGGCCTAGGCCTGCGATGAGGTGATGGGTGAGTTGGAGCTCGAGGGTTCCCGGTGGTTGGTTGTTCGGCAAGCCCTCGGCAAGCCGCAACGGATGCCTTATCCTGACCTCGTTTTCCATCGGGGTAATAGCTCAGTGGTAGAGCGCATCGTTCGCATCGATGAGGCCCGGGGTTCAATCCCCCGTTGCTCCATTGTTGCCGCCCTCGGCGGCGGCCTTATTGCCGCCCTCTGCCACTCTCTTCCCATCGGCCTGGTCTCGGACCGCCAGGGAAAAGCGCGCCGATGCCGTCCCGTCGCCCTGCGCCGCGGCAATGCCGACGCAAGCCGACTGTGCGGGGTACGGCTTGCGAGTCGGCTAGCCATCGAGCCGAGATCTATAGCTATGGCGTTCGTTAGCTGCCAGCCGCTGGCACGCGTGGGGAGCGCGAGCACGCCGCAGCGCTCCCAGCGTGCTTCATGCGATGCGGCCGCGGGCCTCCGCTCGGAGTTCGCCGGCGCGCGTGTGGCCCGGCGGACGTTCGTGCTGGACCTGGCGGCGTGCAGGCCCCGGCACTTCGTAGTCGATGCGGCGCTGGAGAGGAAGAAGGTGAAGAAGAACGAGGAGATCCCGCAGGAAATCGTGCTGCCCGACCGCTCCTCGGGCCCCTCCACACAGTACGCGCGCCCTCGCCGCCCGGGCCCCGTCGCAGCGTTCCGCGCAATCGCATGCGTGCGCGGGTCGCTGAGGCGGTCGGCTCGCCGCGCAGGCCGCCGCGGACGGAGTTCAAGGTGCTGCCGCGGTCGGCGGTGGTGGGCGAGGAGACGGAGGAGGAGCTGGCCGAGCTGGCGCGCAAGAAGAAGAAGGAGGACGAGGAGGGCACACCGCTCGCGTACCGCATCGGCGGCGCCATCATCGGCTTCTGCCTCATCGCCTCGTCGCTCGGCCCGGGCCTCTCGGGCTTTGGCGGCTCCAAGAGCAACGACCCCGCGACGCTCGAGAAGTCCGAGATGAGATGGTGCACGGCGCCCCGTCCTTCTCCCCCTTCCCCTCCGCCTTGCCAACGAACGGGGCGGGGGGCGGCGGCAGGGCGGAGATCGTGGAGAAGGACCCGCGGGACAGCACGGCGCTGCGCACGCTCATCAACACGAAGGTCCAGCTCAAGAAGGTCGAAGAGGCCATGCCGCTCCTCGACAGGCGAGCGCGGCGCGGCGGCCTCCGCTTCGCAGTGTAGCCCCCCCTTCGTTCTTTCTGAGCGGCGGCGGCGGGGCGGGGTACAGGCTGGCGGCGCTGGACCCCGATGACGCGGAGGTCGCCGACTACCACGCGCTTCTCCTCGCCACCCGCGTCCGCTCCCTCCCCCCCCCCCCCCCCCCCCCCCCTCTTTCCCCCCTTCCCGCCCGCTCAAGCGCTCACTCTTTCTTCTCCGCAGGGCGACGACATCGCGGGCCTCCGCCGCCTCGAGCAGTACCTCCAGGTGCGGCTTACCCCCCTCCCCTCCCCCCCCACCGTCCGAGAGCTGCGGTACCCCCCTCGGGCCGCCCACCCACCGCGGCCACGCAGCGCAACCCCTTCGACACGAACATGCTCCAGAAGGTCGAGATTGAGCTCCAGGTCCGCGCTCGACCCCGTACTCCGACGCCCGCTTCCCCCCCCCCCCCGTCCAACCGGGAGGGGTACAGGGCACGGGGCGGACGGGGGAGGCGGTGAAGCTCGCGGAGCGTACGGTGGCGCTGCTGGCGGACCCGAAGGATTCCGCCGCCCTCGCCGCCCTCAACGCCTTCTACAGCGACGCCGTGCGCCGTACCCCCCTCCGAACAAACGCGTACCCCCTCCTCCGGTCCGACGCGGGGCGGATCGCGGGGCAGGGCGTGGCGCCGCTGGGGCAGCCGAAGGAGCTGAAGCGGCCGACGGCGGACCAGAAGCTGCAGGTGCGGCTGATCCTGGGCCAGGTCTACGTCTCCGACGGCGGTGCGCGCCCCGGTTTCTCCCATTCTCGCCCCGCCGCGTGTTCCGCGGCTCAAGTCCCGAGCAGACTTCGACAAGGCCATCGAAACCTTCGAGAAGCTGACCAAGGTCCGTCCGGTCCCTCGCCGCTGCGGGCTGCTGCTGTACCCACCCGCCCGCCCGCACCCCTCACGCCCGTACCCCAGGATTTCCCGAAGGACTTCCGTGCCTTCATCGCGCTGGGCTCCTCCATCGAGCTCTCCAGGCCGGGGGACGCCGCCGCCCGCGCCGAGGCCCAGGCGCGCACGGCAGCTTCTTCTCATATCACGCTTCTCTTACTATAGCTGGCTCTCTTAGGCTGTTTTAGGCTGATATTAAGCCCCCTAGAGTTTTGCCTCTCTGTCGACGTCTGACCCGCGCTCCTTCCCCCTCGGCAGGTGCTGTACCAGCAGGCGCGCGTGCTGAACCCCAAGGAGGTCGACAAGATGTTCGCCCCGGACAACTAGCCGGCCGCATGCGCAGCGCCCGCGCTGCTCTTTCACGCCGCCGCTTGTTCTCCATGCAAACGTTGACGGGAGCGCTGGTTGATCTTACGGTGCCAGGGGTGGGCTAGCTAGCTAACTACATGGCAACTAGCGACGGCCGCGGCCGCGGGCGCTGCGCTGTGAAACTTGAAAGGGGCGGCCTCCGAATGATCTCAGCTCAGGAGCGGACGAGGCAGAAGACAACGTGGGCCTCCCCCTTCCCCGCGTTCACCAGCTCGTAGTCCGCCCCTGGGGGGGAACGAATGAGCTCGGGGCGGGGGGGGGGGTACGTGGACGCGGGAGCGCACCGGGCTTGAAGAAGGCCCAGTCGCCCTCGTCGAGGGGCAGGCGGAGCGGCCCCTCCCGCGCCTCCACGCGCCCGCTCTTGACGAAAAAAACCTAAGAAGAGTCAGAAACAAAGAAATAAAGCCGGAGCTTAAGCTTAAGATGGGGAGCTTAAGGTGAAGAACCTGCGTGTGGCGGGAGGAGGCGACGGCGCTCCCGGCGCCCTCCCCGAGGAAAAGCACCCCGCTGCAGGCTCAGATCAGATCGGGTCGGATCAGATCAGATCAGATCAGATCGGTGGGTTCTGGATACGGCACCTCTGCCAGCGCTTCATCTGGTAGGCCTTGCGAACGACGAAGTCGCCCGGGCGGACGACGGCGGGCGCCGGGGCGTCGGCGGCGGCCGCCCAGGGGTCCGTCTGTACCCCTCGGGTGCGGGTGCGCGCCGCCGTGCGGGGGGGCGGCTGCCGCGGGGCGGGGAAGGCGGTGAGCGCCGAGACGCGCCGCGGGGGCGTCGGGGGCTCCTCTGCAGCGGCAAGGGCAACTCGTGATCAGCGACTCGATGACTGCGCGAGACGCGCGTTCTTACCTTCGGCGTCCGTCTCCGCGTCTGCCGAGGCGACCTCTTCGGCCTCGGATCCAGCCGCCGGAGCCGCGGAGGCGCGGGCGGGGCGGCCGCGGGGCGGCGCGGCGGCCTCGGGGACCCCCTCGGGCGCGGCGGGCGTCTCGACCTCCGCGGCGTCGAATCCCGGCGGCGCCGGCGGGCTCTGCTCGGAGGGCGCTCAGGGCCAGCGGAGTGCAGGCGCGCGCAAGGAGGGTACCGCGAAGACGAGCTCCTCCAGGTGGGCCTCCGGGGTACCCGGACCGCCGGCCTCCGGGGGGGTGCGCTTCTCGACTCCGACAACCCGCGGGACGCCTGTGCGCCAGAGCCGCGATGAGGGGAAGGGGGGGTACGGATTCCAGCGAAATGAAAGCGATACCCGAGTCCTTGTCGACGCCGTACACGATGCGCTCCCCGGCCCAGAACTGGAGGGGGGCGATACGGGCGCGGGAGCTCCGCCGCGGGGCGGCCCCTGCGGGCGTGGACGTACGCGTGGGCGGCCGGCATGCGAGGGCGGGGCCCCCAAGACGAACCGCGGGGCCGCTCGGGCTCGGGTACGTCGTCTGCGTCCGCGCGGCGGGGAGGGCGGCGGCCGCGGGCGGGCGGGGCTGCCTCCGGAGTCGGTTCGGGCTCGGGCGGCTGCACAGGCGCGGCCGGGCCGGGGCGGCGGCCTTGCGGGCGCGAGGGCGGGCGCGGGACGGGGCGGAGAGGGAGCGCGGGCCCGGCGCCGGCTTGGCGGCGGCGGGAGCTGCCTGGGGCTGGACGCGCCGCTTCTTGCGAGGGGGCGAAGGGAGCGGGGAGGGCGGGGCGGAGGCGGCGCGGCGAAGGCCAGCGCCGCGGGATCCAGCACCGGCGGGGCGCGTGGTGTCCGAGAAGAGGCTGCCCACCTCGTCCGCCTCGAAGGCATCCTCGCCTTCGGCGCCGCTCGTGGCGAAGCTCATCGCCTCGCTTTCCCAGTCGAAGGCCGACGAGGCGGCGCTGGGGGACGAGGCGCCCGCGCCCCGCCGCCGGTACGTGCGCCCCGCCAGGCCCCGCAGGGCGCCCAGGGGGTCGGCCGGGGGGTCCGAGAAGGGGGCGGAGGGGCGCGCGGCAGGGCCAGATGCCGGCAGGGGCGACGGCTCGAAGCCGACCTCGTCACGGGTCGGGCCGTAGGGCCGCCTCTCCGCCGCCACACTGGGACGGCTCGCCGCGGCGCCCGCGGCCCGCCGGCGCGGCGGCGGGCAGGCGGCGGCTGGGCTTAGAGGCTGCGGGGGCGGCTCGCCTTCGCTGCTGGCCTCCGCGGCGGACGAAGGGGCCGAGGAGCCGGCGACGCGCGCCGACCGGCGGACGGAGCCGCTCGGAGCTGAAGCCTTCGCGGCCGCCTTCTTCCGCGGCCGCCGCTGCTTGGGCGGGGGAGCGGCGGCGGCTGGGGCGGGCGGGGCGGGCGGGGCGGGCGCCGGAGCCCGAGAGGGCGGCTGCGCCTTCGTGGGAGTCGCCTCGGCGGGCCTCTTCCCGGCCGAAGCTGACGCCCGGCGCGAATCCGCCTGTGAAGAAGCGACGGCGGGACCCGGGGCGCGGGCTTCGGAGGCGCCCGCTGCTGCCGTCGGCGCCGAAGATACGGAACGGGAGGAGGACGGCGCAGCAGCGGAAGAGGACGACGCCTGCTCCGCCGCAGACCGTGAAGGACCCGCGGCCGCCGGCGGAACGGTTGCCTTGGCTGCGGACGCCGGACGCGCGCCTGGCGCCGGCTCGCGGCGCTGGCGCTGGAAGATGGCCGCCAGCCCAGACAGGGTCGGCTGCTGCTGCTGCTGCTGCTGCGAATGCTTGGTTTGCTGCTCAGAATGCGAATCCGAAGGAATCCTGTGCGAGCCGGCCGCGAGAGAATTTGATCCCGCGACCGTCCCTTCCCGCGCTGAGCCCACGCCGTCCGCATTTGCTCGCTGCGCCGGAATCTGCCGCGCGCGGGCCGGAGGCTCGCTGGAAGAGCGCCTGGCAATGACGTGCACTGTGCTCTGCTCCGCGAAAAGTACGTGCCGGTCGCCAGGAGGCCGAGCGCTCTGAGATCTCCCCGCTGCCTTGGACGATGCCGGCTTCAATGCGGCATTTCGCTGAGGCTGAGGGGCCGCCGCGGGCTTGCGCACGCCTCCCGATGCAGCGCGAAACAGGCTCGTCGCTTTCGCGCGGGCGGGAACTCTCGCTGGAGCCGTCGACGGAGAAGCGTCGAAGGCGAACGGGTCATCCTCGCTCTCCGCCATGACCGCGCTGCGCTTGCCGACGCTCGGGAAGCGCAGCGATCAAATCTGCGATGGAGCGCCCAGAGATCTGCGCCCGGGAAGCTCAGGCGACTTCAGAGCGAGGGATGAGCCAGGAAAGACGAGAAGGGCGGTCCGCGCGCACCGAGAAAGTCCTGGCCAGCAAACGCGCGTACGCGTACCCGGACCCGCGGCCACCGGCCAGCATCGCTTCCACCGCCCCGGCGCGTTGTATCCGCTCTCCCTCGATCGAATGAATCGCGCTCTGCCGACCGCGCGCGACCTGCACGGCGCGTTGAGCTTGCGTGGGCGCGCTTGCCGCGAGGGACCCGGACGCGCATCGACGTGCTCCGAGCGAAGCCTAGCGCCGCTACCATCGTACTGCTTTGCATGACGCCACCGCCGGTGAGCTCGCAGGGCCAGCCGCGGGCTGCCAAAGTTGATCGAGCTTCCGCGCTACGCCGAGATGGAGCCGGCAAGGGCTTCGACGCACTGCACACGCCGGCACGGGCCATACCAGTCACTTTGAAGTCGCGCACGGGCGGTTGAGCACGGAAAGGCGATGCCGCAATCATCGGCGCAATGCTGCTTTGGGGTACTGGTGCAGAATCGCGTACAGCGGCCAGCGAACTCGAAATGAGCAAGCGCAAGAGCGAGGGGCCGTCGGAGGGGTCGTCTAAGAAGGGCGCGGAGGCGTCCGATCTGCGCATCCGCTCCCACGAGCTGACGGGCCGGCCCGAGGACCAGGTGCGCCGAATTGCTCGCTCTGGGTTCGCGACGCTGACCGATCGCGCGCTTGCGTGACCTCGCAGCATGATTGGGTTCGTTCCGGCTCGAGCTCTCCCTCGCCGCTCCCCGCTGACGAGCTCGCGCAGGTCAAGCGAGCCGCGGCGCGGGCCATGCTCCGAGGTGCGGGCGCCGCCAGCCCGTCCGATCGCTCCCTGAGCGTACGCAGCCGTCGGGTTCGGCGACGACGACTTCAAGAAGCCGAGTGCGCCCCGATCCGAACCGATCTCGAGTCGCCGAGCGAGCCCGACTTCTGCCGTGCTTGAGCCCCCGCGCAGTCGTGACGGTGGCGTGCCCGACGACGAACGCGACGCCGTGCAACGCGCACCTGGAGGAGCTCGGCAAGATCGCCGCCGAGGAAGTCAAGAAGACCGGCGGCATGTGCGCTTGCGCGGGGCCGGGCGGGGCGGGGCGGGGCGCGGCCCCTCCGAAGCTTAGCTTGAGCGCGGCAGGCCGTTCGTGTTTGGGACGCCCGTCATCAGCGACGGCGAGACGATGGTGCGAGGGCGCCCGCCTGCGCGGCTCCGCCCGCTCTGCAGCTAACTCAGTGACGCCCCGCGCAGGGCATGGAGGCGAGCAAGCCTGAGCGCTCTCTTTGTCTCAGCTTTCCTCCGCCGACGCGGGTTCGAATCCGCAGGGGATGAAGTACAGCCTCATGAGCCGCGACCTCATCGCCGACTGCATCGAGGTAGCCCCCCGACCTCCTGCTTGGCTCCGCCCTGGGGTACGTGCGCTGATCCAACCCCGCCAGACCATGCACGAGGGGTACAAGGCCGACGCCGCCATCACCTTCGGAGGTGCGGGGGCTCGAATGTCCCGTACCCCCACCCCGCCCCCACGAGCGCCGTACCCCCGCAGGCTGCGACAAGTCCATCCCGGGTGCACTGATGCCCCTCGTTCGCAACAACGCCGTCGGCGTGTTTCTGTACGGAGGCGCGCCTCTCCCCCTCCCCCTCCCGCCCATCCAGGTTCGAATCCGCGCAGGCACGATTCTGCCGGGCCGCCTCCGCGACAAGGACCTCACCGTGGCCAGGCGCGCCATCTCTAAGCAACTGTACCCCTCCCGGCCTTTCTGACTACCCCGCAGCGCCTTCGAGGCGATCGGGTCTTTTGCGGCGGGCAAGATCGACATCGAAGAGCTTCACAAGGGTGCGGGGGTACAGCGTTATGGTCCACTCGCCGCCCCTCACTCTCCTCGATCCGTAGTCGAGTGCAACTCGTGCCCCGGCGCCGGTGCCTGCGGCGGCATGTTCACGGCGAACACGAGTGAGCCTGTACCCCTCCCTCGCCCGCTCCCCCCTTCGGCAAAGCGGACGGGGGTACAGTGAGCTCGGCGTTCGAGGCGCTGGGCGTCTCTGTACCCGGCTCCGCCTCGCACGCCGCCGTCGACCGCGAGAACAACGTGCGGCGCCCCCGCCCACTCCGATCACCCTCCTGCCAAAGCGTCCTCCGGGGGTACAGGTCTCGGAGCACAAGCGGGAGGACGTGCGCGCCTCCATCGGTGCGCCTACCCCACCCGCACCCGCCTCTCTCCCCGTTTCTCCACCGCTCACCTCTTCTCCCCTCCTCGCCAGCGGCGCTGTTCCACTGCCTGCGGCACAACATCCGGATGCGGGACATCGTCACCCGCAACAGCCTCCAGAACGCCATCGCCGTGCGTCCAAAAAGCGGAGGACCCTAGAACGCCCCGCCCCGCCCCGCCCCGCTTCCGTCCTGACGCCCCCGCCCCCGCCCCCGCCCTCAGGTGGTGATGGCGCTCGGGGGCTCGACGAACGCCGTCCTCCACCTCCTCGCCCTCGCCCACGAGGCCCAGGTGCCCGGGTACAGGTGTTGGGGGGGGGAAGGGGCGGGGTGGGAGGCGGTAGCGTCTCGCACGCCCCCTAAAGTGCCTTAGGGACGCGCGCCGCTTCGGCGTGCTAATATTAGCGGCGCGCAGGTGAAGCTCGAGCTGGAGGACTTCCAGCGGTCCGCGTACCCCCCTTCCCTTCTCAGACGCGCGTACCCCTCCCCGCTCACGAGCGAGCCGGGCCGTGCCGGTGCGCAGCGTGGCGGCGAAGGTACCCCTCCTCGGAAACTTCAAGCCCTTCGGTGCGCCCGAGCACCTCTGCAGCTGACAGCCGCAGCCAGCTGGCACCGCAGGGTTCTACGTATACTAGCCAAAGTAGAATAATTTGATCAGAAGAAAGGCCGATCTAGCCGGCTGCGAAGTCGGGCGTCCGGGCCGCCTCCGAGGCTCGGCGCCTGGCCGCCGGCCCCTGCTGAGGGGGGGACCGGGCAGGGAAGTACGTGATGGACGACCTCGACAAGATCGGCGGCGTTCCGGCCGTGATGCGGCGCGTTCTCCCGCCCCGCCCCGCCCAACCTAGCCACCTTTCTCCCGTCTCTTAGTGGGCGGGGGTGTAGGACGATGCTGGACGCGGGTCTGATCCCGTACCCCGACGAGATGACCGTCACCGGGAAGACCGTTCGCGAGAACCTCGCGAACGTTCAGCCGCTCCCCACCGTACGCGCGCGAGCGGGCGGGCCCGGGGCCCGGGGGTACAGGCCCCTTCGAATCCGCTCTGAGGGGGGTACGCAGGGCCAGGACGTGGTGTACGTACCCGCCTCGCCCCTGGCGGCTCCCGGGAACCACATCATCGTCCTGGGGGGCAACCTGTGCGAGAAGGGCGCGTTCGTACCCCTCCCCACCATGCCGCCGCATGATGCTGGAGCCGCCGGTTATTTATATCCGCGAGCGCAGGAGGCGTGATCAAGCTCAGCGGCAAGCACCTCGAGGTTCGTACCCTCCTGGGACCGGCCCAGTCATCCCTCCCCTTCGGCCCCTTCCGAGCACAAACGACGCCGTACCCCCCACCCCGGGTAGGTGTTCGAGGGCCCGGCGGTCGTGTTCGATTCGGAGGGCGCCGCCCTGGACGCCGTCCTCGGCGGGAAGATCAAGCACGGTACCCCTTTCTAGATCTATGCTTTTTCCATCGATTCTCGCGTACCCCCCTTGACGCGGTGTGCGCAGGCGACGTGATGGTCCTGCGGTACCTCGGCCCGGTCCGTCGTACCCCTCGGGGCGCAGCCGTACCCCCGCCCCCGCCCCGCCAACCCCGTACCCCGCGCAGGTCGGCGCGCCCGGAATGCCAGAGATGCTGTCCCCCTCCTCGGCCCTCGTCGGCGCCGGCCTCGGCAAGGCGAGCGCCCCGTACCCCCCTTCTACGCTCGCGTACCCCTGACGCGAGACAGGACGTCATGCTTATCACGGACGGCCGCTTCTCGGGCGCCACGCACGGCGAGTACCCCCCTCGCGGGCTGCGCGGCGCGCGTGTACCCCCCTCCTAACGCGCAGCAGGGATTATGGTGGGCCACGTGTGCCCCGAGGTCCGCCCAGCCCCTCACGCGCGCCCTCCCTTGGCATCAGTACATGTGTTTGAGGCGCGGGGCGCAGGCTCAGGTCGGGGGTACAATTGGCCTCGTCCACGACGGGGACCGGGTACGCGGCCCAACCGGAGAACGTTCGCCAGCCCGTCCCGAGCCCGCCGCGCCAGATCCGCTTCAACCTGGCGGAGCGGACGCTCTCCCTCCTCGTCCCGCAGGACGAGATCGACCGCCGCCGCGCCGCGTGGAAGGCGAGCCCGCTGCCACGCCGCAGGCCGCTCATGGCTGAGCGGGGCGCGCGCGCGCGCGCGCAGGCGCCGGCGCTGAAGTACACGCGGGGCGTGCTGGGCAAGTACGCGCGGCTCGTCGGCTGCGCCTCCGAGGGCGCCGTCACACACTAGGCGCCGCGTTGCAGAGCACTGCTTGCAGAATTCAATAATGACAATCGATAGCGCGCCTTGGACTCGGGTGGTGGCGACGAGCTGGGCCCAGCTGGCAGGTGGTTGGGGTACGGCATTTGCCAAGCGTTAGTCCAGCCAGCGAAGCAGCGGGCCCCGACGCGCGCTGATCGCCTTCCAAGTTCGATCCGGGAGCTCCCGAATCCCCAGCTTCCAGCTCTACCCGCCGCGGTCAACGTCGGCCCTCCGACTACCCGCCGCCAAATTCGCAGATGGCGTCGTCGATCGTCGCGCGCGTCGCGATCCTCGTGTTCGCCGTGGTCCTGGCGCTCGGCACGGCCGAGGCGAAGCTCCCCAGCCCGCTCCGAATCATCAACAACAAGGCGCTGCCGACTTTCGGCCTGCCCGGGCTCGTCCACCAGAGCATCGCCACGAAGCCGCACCACGGCTCCAATGTCGATCTCTGGCGTGAGACGATCATCAAGAACGCCTGGTGGGCCCGAGCGCCGCGCGCCGGCGCCCCCCGCGCTCCCGACCTTCGATGTCTGATCAGCGATCGCCGCGAAGGACGCCGATACACCTGCACGTCAAGAACGAAGAGTACATACACGTCATCTCTGGCACCTTCTCGATCCGCACCCTCGATGGCGTTTACCATGGCGCGCCCGGTCGAACGCCCGCGCTTCATACGCGCCCGCGCGCGCGCCCGCGCGCCCCCGCCGGGCCGGGCTTCGCAGCCGCTGACCGGCGCCCCGCCCTCGCGCGCAGCCGGTGTGAACGACACGGTCCACCTCGACAAGGGCGTGATCCACCAGGTGCGTCCTCGCACTGCTGCTGACCCGGATCAAATTCGGATTCGAATGCGAAAATTCGAATTTGAACTCGGACGGCAGGTGGGGAACGTGGACGACGCCGACGCGGTCGCCCTCGTCGTCATCAGCGACGTACCCACCGACGCCACCGTGCGCCCCGCCCCCCCCGGGACCCCGCCCCCCGCCCGCCCGGCTGCAGCCTAGGCCGCCCCGCCCGCCGTCCCCGCCCGGCCCGCGTCCAACCCCCCCCCCCCCTCTTCCCCCCCCTCTTCCCCCCCTACCTCCTTCCCCTAAAGCCGCCGCCTACTAGTACTAAGCTCGGCCTACGACTCTCGGCGACCGAGAACAAGCTCCGCCCCGCCCCACTTAGCCTGTGCTCGAGACTGCGAACAAGCCCCGCTAGACTTATTCCTCCTGAGCTCGCCCCTGACATCTTTCATTCTTTCTTCGCCTGATCATGAGCTCTCCCGGGCTCTCTCTCCCGCAGGTCTTCCCGGACTGGGAGCACGCGAGGGCGGGCAAGGGGGAGGACGTGCAGATCCCGTGGTTCGCCCCCATCTCCCCCGAGGAGCAGGAGACCATCGCCCGCGACGCCGCCGCCCGCGGCAAGGCCGACCCCATCCCCGACCGCGAGCTCTGAGGCGCGCGAGCCTCGGAGTTTCGAGCCGGCTCCAATTCCGCGCCCGATCTAACTGGGCCCGATTATCGAGAGGACTCATTATCATCACGGAGAGTTAATATAGAAGAATAAGACTTCTACTACGACTACTAGTACTACTACTACTACCGACCTGTCTGAAGCACTTGAAAGAAGTGAAAGCTTAAGAATACACCGTGCGACTCCGGATCCCTAACACTAGTGCTTGCGGGGCGGCTGGACGCATTTAACCTAGAGGGGGGGTCGAATGCTCCTAGGCGCTGGGCCAAGCTTTCACGCGAAGTCAGTCAACGTCCCTGCCCTCCCACTCGGGCCCCCCGCCCGGCCCGGCCACGGCATAGGCGCTGGCCCGCACCCGCACCGCCGCCGGCACCGGCGCCGGCGCCGCAGCCGCAGCCGACGGCGCGGCCGCCCCGTCCGGATCCCGGCCCGCCGTCTCCTCCTTCTCAAAGCTGCAGGAGCGATCAAATTAGAACCGGGCGGGCCCGGGGGTACAGAGAAGTCTGCCCACCTGTAGACGAAGGCATCCTCCTCCTCAGTTCGCGGGTTCGGCTCCGCCAGCGTCCGCCCCGCGTCGCTCCGCCCGGGTCGCGATCGCGGCCTGCGGGGGCGGGGGCAGGCCCGGCTGGCCTCAGCCGCCGCGGAGAGCGAGGAAGGAAGGGGGCAGGCCTGCCGGACGGGAAGGCGTCGTTTCCGCCTCCTGCCCAGCTGCTGCCGTTGCCGTTGCTCAGGTTAGCCTTGGACGGGGCCGGCGCCTCGCGCTCCGCTGCCGGCGTCCGCGCCGACGCCGGCGCCGGGTGCACAGCGGGGGAAGCAGCGGAGGCGCCCAGCTGCTGGCGCCAGCGTTCGACGACAGCAGCGGCGGCCGCCAGCTGCGTGCGCTCCTGCACCAGCGCCCTGTACCGCTCTTTGTACATAACCCGCGCCAGCGCCTGCGGAGGGTACGAGGGATGCCGAGGAGGGTCGGAGGGGGTACAGGGAAGGAAGAGCGGGAGAGCGGCGCACGGCGATGGCGTTGTCCGCGAGCTTTATGAGCACGATGCCTGCGCGAGGATCAGGGGGTTCGCCCCGCGCCGGGTACGCGTGTCGGAGGGGAAGGGGGGTACCGCACCGGAGATGACGCCGGTGATGACGGAGATCCACGAGAAGCGGTGCACCTGACCCTGGATGATGAAGTTCACCTGAGGCGCGGGGGGGGTAAATCCGAGTTCAGGGCGGAGCCGGGGCCGCCCGAGCGGCAGAGCGTCGCACGTTGACGCCGTTCTGCGAGCGCCGCCAGTAGTGGTCGGGGTACCGGATGTACACGTTGGGCGACGGTCCCTGGAATCCCCACCTACGTGTACCCCCCGCGTCGGACCCGGAAGGGGGGGTAGAGAGGTGCGGGGGGGTACAGGAACGGGAGCTTCTGGGCCGTGATGCGGCACCGGATGTCCGAGAACCCCGGAAGGTACTGGTACAGCTGCGCCGAAAGCCCGAGGCGCGTCGGTACCCCCCGGCGAGAGGCAACGGTACCCCCGGGCCCCGGGCGCACGTTGCCGTACTCGAGTCGGACGACGATCTGTACCCCCGTCGAGCGGTGCAGGACCTTCCCCATCGAGGCGGAGACGGTGGGGTCCTGCTCCGCAGCTCAAGCCCCGGCACGGATCCAGGCCGCGGGCATGTCCTTCACCTGTGCGTTTTCGCCCTCGAGGTCGACTCCGGCCATCTCCAGGATCTCCTTGAACGTGATGTCTGGTCGGGGGGCTCAGATGAGAAGCTCATGTTTGACCAGGGCCCCGAAAGCGAGGGCGCTGTACCCTGCACGATGCCGGTCTTGCTGTACCGGACCACCTTGCCCTTCCTGCCGGCCGCCCCGCGAGCTCAGCTTTTCGAGGCGTGCTGGCTGCTGCGGATGCGGACGCGGGGCGGCGAAGGGCACCGGTCCAAAAGCTCCGTCTCGATCTGCGGGAGGGACGGGTCAGGGGGGTACGGAAATCTTGTGGTGGGGTGCTTTGCACGTGCGCGCCTCGGATTGCTCGGTCCAGGAGAGGGATACCCCGTGGAGGAAAGAGAACGGCAGGTACTCGGCGCCCTGTGGGGGGGGGGGGTGCGTTATTCAGCTCAGCTCGGCGCCGGAAACGGAAACGGATCGGAGCGCCGGCCTTGAAGATGGTGTCGCTGTGCCCCACCACCGTCCCGTTCCGGACCTCCTGCACCGGGTACGCATTAGCATCGAAAAAATGGACCGGGGGTACAACGCGGCGCACATCGGCGTGCTCCCCGGTGCTGGGAGGCGAGGGGAAGGGGTACGCATTGAGCTCCAGGGCGCGCGCGGGAAGGGGGAGGGGAGGGGGGGGGGGAGGCAGGAGGCTCACGCGAGAAAGATTCCGTTCGCGCTGATCTGCGATACCCCGGCGGGCGCGTGGACGTCACTGCGAGGGGACGGGACGCAAGGCGAGGGAGGTGCGGGGGCACCTTGTGGACAGAATCTGCGGGGCACGATCAGGGGGAGGAGGGAGGAAGAAGGGAGGGGGGGGAGGGGGAGGGGGGGGGCAGCCAACTCACCGTGCCTGTCGCAGTGCAGCATTCGGAGCAAAGCAGCACGCATCGTCATCAATCGCTCGGGGCGGGGCGGGACGGAGCGGAGAAGAAGACTGAGCGCACGGTGCGATGGCGCAGACTGGGTCGTAGAAGCCTTCGGGGGGTAATCAGAACCCGAGGGGGGAGGGGCGGCGTGGGAAGGGCGCACCGGGGAAGGGTATGCGATAGGCCTTCAAAGCCTCCGGGGAGCAGTACGGAACGTTGGCGGGTATGGAAGCCTGCAGAGAGGTGGGGGGGGGTACGAAAAGCGTCGGCGGGGAGGGGTACGGGGCGGGGGCGGCGGCCGCGGACCATGTACGCTTCAGCGGCGAGGCTCCAGGTGTTGACTGCGACCGGGGGAGGCACCCGTCAGGGTACGCGAAACGAGGAGCGAAAAAGGCATTCAGACTCGGCTGACCTTGCCCATTTGGCACCTCGGGCGAGGCGTACTGGCGGAAGTAGATGATCTGCGGGGGTCCGGCTCGCTCTCAGCGACTCCGCGGGGGCCCAGCGGGGAATCAACGCGCCTGGCATGTGATGTAGAACAGAGCAATGCCTGCCGAGCGCGCGTGAGCTTCGGGCGCGCCAGCCTGACGGACCCGGAGCGGAGCGGAGCGCCCGCGGCCGGCGGCACCTTGGAAGACGACGTGGAGGCGACCCAGGAGCTTGCTCTCGACCTGCGCGTGCGGCAGGCGCGTCAGCGCTCCGCCGCGTTGGGATGCGCGACAGCTGCAGCTGCTGCATGCAAATGCGGCAGCCGTTTTCGCTGCGGGCAGAGCACGCGAGAGCGCAGGCCCCACGCACCACGACGGACTTCTGCGTGCTGAACGTGGTGAACATGGTTGAGGAGCTCGGCTTGGCCCGCCGCAGGCGCAAGCAGCAGCCAATTCTTCCCGCCTCCGCGCGGCGTGCCGCTGCCTCGGAGCGCCTCCTTTGTAGCTACGACCGGTACAGCTGCCGCCGCCGCCGCGCGCCCATCGCACCGGGTGCGACCGCGAGTCGAGGCTCACCGCCCGCTGGCTACGAGCACCGCCCTTAGCTATAGCTAGAGGTCTCGGATCACGCCAGCCTGCGTTCTGATCACGCCAGCCTGCGCGGTACCGGTTGAGCTTTCTGTCTGGATCCGGATGCGGCCGCGTTCGGATCCCCGAGGTGCAATATCGATATCAAGCTAGCGCTCGAGGCGACAAGCGCAGCGCCGGCGCCGGCAGGCGAGCTCAGCGGCCAGCGCTGCTCGACAGTTGTGATGCTAGCTATATGATAGAGAAAAGCGCTGGCGACGGGCCGGGGGCGGGCAGCGCGCGGCGCCGGGCCGGGGGCCCGGCCGGGGGCCGGGGGCCGGGGCGGGCTCGGATCTAGAGGGCGCCGGAGTCGGTGATCTCGACGCGCTGCTTGGGGCGGTCCACGCGCGGCACCGTCTCCACCGCCTCCACCTTCTTCACCTGCCGGGGCGCCGCGCCGCGTGAGGCTCTTAAGCTAAGACCTGAGCTAAGCCAATTATAAGCCTCTAAGCTAAGCTCTAAGAACGGACCACGTCGAAGCCCTCGAGGACTTTGCCGAAGACCACGTGGCGCCTGCACGCAGGAAAACGGCGTCAGAAGTGGAAAGAGAAGAGGCGGCTGGGATCTGCGGCCGCGGGGCAGGGCGGAAAGCTCGGAGGCAGCACCCGTCGAGCCAGGGGGTCTTGACGGTCGTGATCTGCCGCGCGCGCGTTCTTTGTCAGGTTTCTAGATCTGAAAAAAATCCGGAGGGCGGCTTGAAAAGGGCTCACGAAGAACTGCGATCCGTTCGTGTTGCGGCTGCGCATAGTTCGTAAGAGGGGGGGGGTACGCGTAGCAGAAGAGAGGCCGGAGCCCCGTCCCGCGCACCCGGCGTTGGCCATGCTGATGTACCCTGCGAGCCCCGATAGCGTCAGCCCGATCCAAAGAGGGAAGGGGGTACATGATATCCCGCCCGGTCCAAGGGGGGTACAAGAATCGGGGGGGGGGTACGGGGATCTCACCGGGCCCCTCGTGGCGGAGGGCGAAGGACTCGTCGGGGAAGTACTTGCCGTAGATCGAGCGGCCGCCGCGCCCGTCCCCGCGCTCGAAGTCACCGCCCTGGGTACTCAATTTAATGTGAACGACTGTGATTCGGGGTCCTCGGGGCTTCGAACCTGGATCATGAAGTTCGGGATGACCTGCTCGGCGCGCGGGGCGCATAGTCAGATGCTAGTTTGAAGGGCGGGGAGGGCGGGAGGGGGTCGGACCCGGTGGAAGCTGCGGCGGGGGGGCGGGGGGCGCATCCGGTGGGGTGCCGTAAGGGAGGGGGAGCGGTGGGGGTGGGGGTGAAAGAGCTCACGTGGATCCCTTGTACCCAAATCCCTGCAGGAAGCCGGGCGTCAGCAAATCAGAGGGCAGGGCCACTTCGGGCGCGGCTGTTCTGCAGCTAAACTGGACAGAATTGATGCCCGCACCTTCTCGCCCGTCGCGAGGGTCTTGAAGTTGAGAGCGGTCTTCGGCACCACGCCGCCGAACAGTCCGATCACGACGCGCCCCGCCGGCTCTGCGGGCGGCGCGCGCGGAGGTCGGACCGGAGCGGCGCGTGGGAGCGAGCGAGCGCCGGCGGAGCGGGCATAGGGGGCGGGACGCATCGCACCGCCGCCGATGGAGATGTCGAAGAAGACGCGATCGGTGATGTCGGGCTCAGGGACCGCCTCCTCGCCCTGCGCGTGGAGCGGCCGCGGCGCCGATACGCGTGAGCTCGTGCGCCGGCGCGGCGCAAGGAGGGGCGATCGCTGGCTGCAGCGGGGTGATCGCAGGAGTCAGCTAAGCTAGGGCAGGGACCGCACCTCCGCCAGGGCGGGCGTGGGGCGGGCGGCGGCGAGGCCGAGGGCCGCGGCGATGCCAGCGAAGCGCGCCAGGTGCTCACGGCGCCCAGAAGCGTCTACATCGGCGTCGAATGTCGTCTTGCGCTGCTCGCAGACGGTGTGCGGCTCATGCTTCCGGCGCGCCTCCGGACGGGCCGACGGTGCGCGGCACGACTTCGGAGACTCCAATCCAAAGAAGGGAGAGCGTGCGGCGCCGATGGCCGTGCAGGGAGCGAGGAAGGCCATCTTGAACAGGGGTACTGGGTTGGGCCAGTTGTCAACGCGCTGAGGCCAACGAACCCGGCTCGCGCGATGAGGTCCGTCGGCGATGGCCTCGCCCGCCTGCCGCGAACACTTACAAAGCCTGACGCATGCGACAGCGCGCCCGAGGACACCGTGGAGCAGTGGAAGCGGGTCGCGGAGGAGCGCGCGAAGGAGCTTCTGGAATTCCAGGCTCGCCACGTTCTCCTGGTCGCCTCCTCGATGCTGATCGCTGTGGCAGGAGTCCAGCCGTGAGCTCGAGGAGGCGCTCGAGGCCGAGCTTCAGGGCGCCAAGGACGCGCAGAAGGAGCTTGAATTGGAGCTCAACCGCGCCCAGGCGAAGATCAGCACGCTGCAGCGCTCCTACGATGCGCTCCGCCACGAGCACGACGACACCCAGGCCCGCCGCCCAGCAGTTCGCTCCGCGAACGCCTGACGCCGGCCGCAGGCGAAGCTGCTGGCGCTGTCTCAGGAGTCTACGAGGACGACGGGGTCTCTGCAGGTCCGCCGTCCGGCACGCGGGTAGCCGCCCGCGAGTCGCGTTGACGCTCTGGGGCTGTAGGACGAGCTAGCTTCGCTTCGGGAAGCGAAGAAGGCTCTCGAAGAGTCATTGCGGAAGTACGAAACGCGAAACGAGGAGC
Organism: Cyanophora paradoxa; assembly: GCA_004431415.1. NCBI lineage: Eukaryota > Glaucocystophyceae > Cyanophorales > Cyanophoraceae > Cyanophora > Cyanophora paradoxa. The sequence continues at coordinate 238,447 of QPMI01000047.1, forward strand.
TCGAGTCGAAATCCAGGCGCGCGCTTCGCCGGCGCGCCGCTGCCGTTCAAATGTCGAGCGCGGTTGCGGTTGCGGCGCAGGGAGCACGAGGCGTCCGTGGAGGACCTTCGCGAGCGTCTAGAGCAGACGGAGGAGCAGGTTGTGCTCCTGCAGCAGGAGGTGGAGGAATCGCAGGCGTTCGGCGACACCGAGATCCAGCGCCTGCGGGATCAAATCCGCGGTGCGGGGCCGCGTGGCCCCGCCGACCGCGCGCCGCTGCGCCTTGACTTGTTCGCGATCAGATCTCGAGGACGAGCTGGCGGTGACGCGGCGGCGCGCCGCGGAGTCCGAGGCGGCGCTGGCGACGCCCCGCCCCGCCCTGCCGGAGCCGGAGCCGGTGCCCGCGGCCGAGCAGCAGCGTCCGGAATCGCTGCCGTCCGAGCTGCATCCCCGCGAGGATCAGGAGATGCCGGACGCCCCGCCCGCCGCGGCGCCGGCATCGCCCCAGCCGCCCGCCCCGCGGCAGAGCCCGCTGCCGCGCCCGCGCAGACCCCTGCGGCGCCGCCCGAGCCGCCCGCTCAGCCGCAGGCGCCGACCGCCCCGCCGGCGCCCGAGAAGAGCGTATCCTCCCCCGAGCCCAAGAAGCCGCGGCGCTCCGGTATCCCCCTCGCCAGCCCGCGCGCCTCCGCCTCTCGCGCATCCACCGCCGGCGCCGGCGCCGCCCCCTCCTCCTCCTCCCTCCGCGCCTCCGCTTCCTCCTCGTCCGGCGCGGCCCCCGCCGGCTCCCCCGTTACGCCGCGCTCGCAGGTCCGGCCGCCCTTCGTCCTGGGCCCCGGCCCCTCGCCCTTCCAGCGCCCCCGCCCCTCCGTCGCCTCCCCGGGCCCCTCCCCCACCGCCGCCGCCTCCCCTCGCGCCCCCCGCCCTTCCTCCCTCAAGACGCCCCGCCGCGCCTCCGCCGCTTCCTCAGAAGCGTCCGCCGCCGCCGCCGCCGCGGCCCCCGCGGCGCGCGGCGCGGGGAAGGAGAACGCGCGGCCCTTCGCCCCGCCCTCCCGCGACTTCGCGGGAGAGCTGCAGACCATGATCACGAACACCAAAGTGCGCGCGGCTCGAGTCCGCCGGGGTCCGTTTCCTGCCGCTTCTAACGATCGACCGCCTGCTTTCGCCGCAGTCGATCCGGGAGCGCATGGCCTCCATCCGGCAGGCGCTGCAAAACGCGCGGGCCGCGAACCAGGCCGCCGGCGCCCAGTAGCGGCGCACAGAATCAAGGCCCCGGAGTGTATTCTACTGTTGTCCGAATCCGAATCAAGGAGATCCCCGCGCCACCGATGCGAGGGGAAGCCGATTATTCGCTTTGATTAACATTAGCTATGAACAACTTTTAAACTAAAGCAACTGCCCGCTAGGGGTGGAGGCCGAAGACCGCATGGCGGGCGCCGCCACCCGCGATCAGCATGTTCTGGGCGTCCGGGGACGGCTCCAGGCGCCACTCGAAGAGCGCCGGGTCGGGTCCCTGCGGGGGCGTTCAAACTGCGGGGTAGAGGCCTGCAGGCCTTGGGTAGGGGGTACGTATACGGACCTTTTTCTGAGGGGAGCCGCGGCCGTTTGAGCCGGGAACGTTGCTCCAGTTCCAGCGGGGGGAGGGGGGCGCCTCGGGGGCGGGGGCGGGGGAGAGGGCGGGCGAGAGGGATCCGGACGGCAGCGGCGGGAGGCGGACGAGGTCGGGGGACCGGGGCGCCGTCGGGAGGGGGCTGGGGGGAGACGCGTCGGGGGGTACAGTCGACGCCCGGCTCGCGATCGCGAGCGCTGCGCAGAGGCGGCCCGTGAGTACGTGCGCCGGCCCCGGCCGCTGCGCACCGCTCACCTTCCCCGCGCGACACTGGCCGGCTGGCATTGGGTCCGGAGGCCTGCGAGGGGGTACGGCGGTGTTAAAGAGGCGCGGGCGGGCGTGACGGCGTGGGACCGATCACCTGAAGGGGTACGGCGCTGGGGGGGCGGCTGATAGAGCTCGCCGGCCGGCTGCGCGCGCGGAGTGAGCGAGGCGGGAAAGGCGCGGAGAGGGCGGGGAGGGTGGGGCGCGTGGGCGCCTCGGCAGAAGGGCGAAGCTGGGCGAGGGCGTGGCGGCCGGCGTGCTCCCCCTGGAGCCCCACGGGCCCACGCCCTCCCTGCGGTGCGGCCGCCCGTCAGAGATCGCCGGAAGGAAAGGGGGGTACACGCTCACGCGAAGGAGGCGCCCTCGCGCCCCGCGGCGGGGCGCGGGGCCGTCCCGTGGCGGTGCGCGGCGGAGTCCCTGCTGGGGGGTCAGGAGGCGGCTTCGCACGGAGAGGCCTAGGATCGACGAGGGGCGCACGAAGTGGCGGCGGTCTTGCGGGGCGAGCGGGGCGGCCGGGGCGGCGAGTGCGCTCCGGGCGGGGGCGAGACGGGCGCGTGGGGGGGCGGGGCCCGCTCCGGGTAGGGCCGGGGCGAGGGCGGCGTGGAGAGGGCCGGCCGGGGCGGCGCGGGGCGGGGCGAGGGGACGGCTGAAGACGGGGGGGAGCGAGCGAGGATAGGGGGGACCACCCGGCGCGGGCTCAGCGGCGGCGGACAGAACGAGAGGAACGCTTGCCCCAACGACGGGGCGCGCGGCCCAGGGGTCGACTGCGGGGCCGGGCGGGGCGCGCGGGCCGCCGGGGTGGCCGGTGGGGGCGAGAGCTCCAGGGGGGCGGCGCCGGGACCTCGGGGGTACGCGCGAGGCGCATGGATACGGGAGAGGCGGGGGCGGTGGCGGGGCGCGGGGTGGAGGGGGTGCGGGCCCCGGTGCGGGGCGTGCGCGCGGACTTGGGCCGGAGGGGCAGCGCGGAGCCCACGACGCCGCTCCGGCCGCCGCCGCCTTCGCCCCACTCGGAACCCAGCAGTTCTGCGTGCGGTACGCCGCGGCTCGTTTCGGGCGGCGGCGGGCGGCGGGCGGCGGGCGGCGAGGGGCGGGGGGCGGGGGGCGCACGGCGGCGGCCAAGAAGCCCGGCAGAGGCGAGGATCACCTGACCCGAGCTCCAGCGGCGGCCCCGCAGGTTCGCCAGCGCTGCGGAGACGCGGGTTCGAATCCCGGAGGGGCGTTAAGGAGAGACGGCGCACCGGGGGGCAGGCTACCGAGGAGCGGGGGCCACTCGCCGCCGCCGGAGATTCCGGGATCGATTCCCGGCGGGGCCGCCGAGTCGGCGGCAAAGGAGAGGGCTAGTCGGGGTACGGCGGTCGCGGCAGGGGTACGTGGAACATCCGCGGGGACGGCCGGCGAGGCCGGCGCGGGCTCCGCGGAGGGGTTGGAGGCCGCGGGGGCCAAGGAGGCGGACGGGAAGTGCGCCGCGGGGGTACGCGGCGGCGAAACCGCGTACCCAAAGCCGGGCGGGTAGGGTGGGGATGAAGCAGATCGGTCCGGGGGGGGGCCGGCGGACGTTTGGGGCGTGTGGGGCGTCCGGGGGGTACGGGGCGGGCGCGGGGAGGGGAGGGGGCCGCCGCCCCCGCCCGTCGTGGAGGGGCGCGGGGAGGTCGGGGGCGGACCGAGCGGGGCCTGCTTCTCGACCGCGGGCTTCCTAAGAGGGGCCACGCGGAACCACTGCACCGGCTTCCGGCCCCTCGCCGTCGCCCCTGCGGCGCGCAGATCGGCCAAGTTTAGGCCGAACGAATCGAAGATGCGCGCTTGGCAGGGGTACGCGCGCACCGCCGGACGGGTCGGGGCCGGGACCGGGGCCGGGGCCGACGGGAAGCAGCAGGACGTCACGGAACTCGAGGCTGGTAGAGGTCACGGGTACGCTCACGCGGCGGGGGGAGGGCGCGGCCTGGGAGGCGAGGTCAGACGCGGAACAAAGCTAGGGGCGGCGGCGCGGATCAAATCTCGCCTTTGGGGGTGCGGGCCGCAGCGGGCGCCGGCCCGTCAGGGATCCCGCCATGCTGCCCTGCGTCTGCGCGGGCCCGGTTTGCCTTGGATCCGGACTACGCGTCCGCCCCGTGCACCCAGGGGCGGGAGGCCGGCGGCGTGGGAAGTGTGAGCTCTCTTCGGCCGCTGACATCGTTTCTGCCAAAACGGGGGTACGTGCTGTGAGAACCGCACTGGAAATAAGGAGCGGGGGTACGCGTACCCTGTCCGGGGCCCGCGGGAATGATACGGATCTAGCGCTTCGATTACAACCTCTGCGAGGGGGTGAACATGGAGGAAAGAAATGGGCGCCGCGGGGACTCGAACCGGAGGTCGGTCGGAGGGAGGGACCCCCCGCGGAGACGTTGGGAGCGAGGACGGCAGCCCCTACGGCCTCGATGAACTGCGCGTACCCCTCCGGAGTGGCCTCCAGCGCCCACCGGTCCTGCAGGGGGGAGGGGGAGGGAATAAGAGCGAGGGAAAGGGCGTTGAAAAATTCGAAAGGGATGGGGGAGGGGGGGGGGTACCGCCAGGTCGAGGATGACCGAGCGGAATCCGGGGCGGCCCATCTTCCCGTCGCGGTCCCGCGCCCGCTCCCAGTCTGCGCCGCCCGCGCTCAGAGGGGTACACCGAAAAGAGCGGAAAGGGGGGTACAGTCGGCGACGGCCTCGGGGCGGGCGCCGGGGTCGGCGGGGAGCTCGAGGGCGCGGTGCACGAGCTGCGGGGGCGTCACGCGGATCGAATCGGCGATCAAATCGAAGCGGAAGCGGGCACCGCACCTCGTAAAAGGACGCGAAGGCGGCCGCGTCCACGCGGCCGCGGCGGTGCACGTCCACAGCGCTCCAAATCTGGCCGCGCGCGGGAGAGGGCGGGAGAAGCTCGGATGCGCGCTCGCTCGCTGGCTCGCTCGGAGGGGCGCGGACGCTGGCGGACCCGGTCGGAAGCGGAGAGGATGCCCGGATCGAATCGGAGCGCGTCGAGCCGCAGCCGCTCCTTCGCCTCCGGCCAGTGTTCGGCCGGCGGCGACGCGTGGCGCCGGGGCGCGGGCCTCGCCAGCGGGCCAGCCAACACGCGGATCGCTTGCAACACATTGCTCTGCGTGCCGCTCGGCGTCTGAAGATCGCTAGCCTCGCCTAGCTAAGCTTCGCACCGTAACGTCGTCGCTCCCTTTCAAGGAGACTGCATAGGATCGCGCGTCCAGTGAGGCATCGGGTCTTAAGTGAAGCGAAGCCTGCAATAGTGTGAGCGCGGGGACGCGGCGCTCGGGCAGGCGCCGCACTGCTGGGCTCTCAGCCGGTCCGCTGGCGTCGGCCCGCTTCCCGCCCGCGTGCAGCTCTTGCTGCTGCTGCTGCTGCTGCTGCTGCTGACTTGCTGATCCCCCTCCGACCGAGGAGAACGAAGCCGGGGCCGAGTCTTTGTTTGAGCCGCTCGACCAAGGCCGCAGCTGCAGCGGCTTAAGCAGCGTGTTCATAGCTAGCGTTGGCTCAACCTACGATGACATCTATACCTATCTGTAAAACGATAGAGCCCCCACTCGCGCTGCTAAGCTGGCAGTTTTGACCCAGCCTGTCGGCAGTACACGTAGAGCGGGGATTCGAACCCGAGGTCGGACGACTCCATCCTCACACATCGCTAGCGCGCTTCCTGAATCGAACACGCCCGCTTCAGCGTTGCGTCGGGATTCGGTAGACAGCCGGGCAGTAGTTGGATGCGTCCGGGCGTCCGCCGGCCATGTGGCCGGCTGCGGCAGCGGCCGACGCGCACCGCCCTCAGCGAGCATAACGCACTCAGCTATAGCTATAGGGTCTTCTGCACCCGTACTGGGTCGGTCCGCGCGGGAGACGGTGCCAGATGCGCAGGAGATGCGGGGGAAGAGGTTGGGGCGCCAGCGGCGTCGCAGCCGACATCCGTGAGGCACGGAGATACCCTCGGTGCGCTCGTGGTGCGCTGGATCGGTCCCGGGCAGCACCCTGCGCCGCGCCGGGGCCCGCTGCAGCTGCGGGCAACAGTGCCGCTGACAAACACGCGCACGCAGGCCGAACGCTTTTCATGAGCTTCTCCCGATAGCTATTTCATCTGTAGCTACCATCCAATGCGCCTCGTCGGCTCGCTGCCTCGTCGCACATCGGGCGAGCGACAGACGGGCGCCCAGGTGCGGCGCCGCGCGTTGTTCCTCGCGCAGAAAAGGATGTTTAAAGAATCGCGCATGCGTCGGGCTCGTTCCAACCGGGTTCCGCGCAGGCCGGCCGGCAGCGTGCGGATTCCTTATAATTAAAGCTTGCAGCTTCGAGAGCGCCTGCCGGCAGCGCGCACGCAGAACGCTTTGCAACCGATCTCCGGTCGAACTCCCTACCACCGATCCCCAGTCGAACTCTTTGCATGTGACCCGCCGCCGCGGCCGCGCCGCCGCAGTTTCATGGTAGGGCGGCCGCACCCGTGCGCCCCCGCCCCAATCGCTGCGGATTGCCGTGATATCGATCCTCGCCTCAGATACTCACGAAACGGCCGCGCGCGAGCGGGTCCTCCGCCGCTTCCCCCCTCGCCGTGCGTACCCGTATCGGGGGTACAGAATTTTTTAGTGATCTTCTCTCAGGTCCTCATTTCTCGGCGCGGCGGCGGCGGCGGGCGGCTCCGCGCGGCTTCCCGTGCGCGTCTTGGCAGGGCCCGCCCACATGTGCAAGTGCACTCTGCAGCTGATCAAAAAAAGGGAGGGGGGGGGGGGGAGGCGGGGGCCATTAATATTCCGGCGCGGTATCCGGCGCCGCGGCCTGCGAGGAGCGCGGGCCCAGCTGCAGAGTCTCTATAGCTAGATCTCGAGCTCCGGCCTGGAGAACCTTCTGGGCCGCGGCGCTCCTCTGCCTTTTCTCAGAGTCTCTTACCGCGCGTAAGGATGCGCGGACTGGAGGTCGCTAGGATATACATGTATAAACGCTTCTGCTCATAATCATTTGAATCATCCCCGCATCATAAATAGCTATAGGATGTGTACGAGCTACAGTTTGATAGTAAAGTGTTCATATTGCAGTATTCAATAAAGTGTTCAATAAACGCTTGC